>CM021104.1:118645552-118960585 GCA_007115665.2 Sequoiadendron giganteum | reverse complement strand
CTCTCCCTCCCCCTCTCCCTCTCCCTCTCCCTCTCCCCCTCTCCCTCTCCCTCTCCCTTTGGACCATGTCTATACAAATTGGATATTCGATTTGTGGAACTCCATTGTGTAGAGGTTGAATCTTACCATTGGAGAATATGTTTTATAAATCGGATATCCGATTTGTGGGCCATAGAAAAACCCCATGTGGGTCATTTTTGTGCATTCCAACGGACCCTGCATTCTGTTTGCAACACTTTGCAGGTGACAAATGCATGGTTTCAGATAGGAAGAGACAAAAATAAACTTTTAGGAGATTCTTGTACTCAAATTTGTCATACATATTGATTTTTTAGCATCTTTTATTTGGTATAATGGGGAGCAGGAGTCGTCAAAAGCAAAAATGTAAGAGAAAGCTGACAAAAGAACAAATTGAAGGATATAGACAAAGAGATAGAGAAGGTCATAGAAAGAAAAGACAAGGTATGTTAAATATTGGTGAACCTAAGCCCTATGGTCTTTCAAGTGATGAGGAAATTGAATATGTTGAAGGTGAAAATGTAGAACATGATATTGAAATTGGGAATGAAAATATTGAAATTGATAATGAAAATGTTGGAATTGAAGATGTTGAACATGATATTGAAATTGGGAATGAAAATATTGAAATTGATAATGAAAATGTTGGAATTGAAGATGTTGAACATGATATTGAAATTGGGAATGAAACATTGAGATTGATAATGAAAATGTTGGAATTGAAGATGTTGAACATGATATTGAAAATGTTCAAGGTGAAAATGTTGGAAATGAAGATGTTGAACATAATATTGAAGCAAGTGTAAATTATGTTTCACCAGATTACATGAGAAATGAAGAACCTTGTGTGGAAGAAAGAGGTATTCCAAATTCAAGACCTTCAAGGACCCCTAAATGGTTAGTTGAAATTAATGATAACATTATAAACAATTTTGAAGGCAAGAGGTCAACACGAACTATTCGATTGTGGGCTAGAATACTTTTCAACCAATATTTTAGCTATAAGACATTGACCGAGCAATGCCAACTTTTTGTACAATGGCTAAAGATGCAAAAGATGAGACCTTTGCTAGCCAAATTGAAGATTCGTCTGAACAAGAGGACCGAAAAAAATTCTATTATTGTCAAAAATATTTTTAATGCTCTCAAGTCTATTGGAAAAAATAACAAGGAAAAAGATAAGAGAGCTGCTCAAAGAGTCATTACCACCGCCATAGTAAGCCATCAATTGAAAAAGGCTCGCTTTATGAGACAAACTTGTATTGATTTTGACTTAAATCGTAAAACTTTGGATAGAGCACTTGCAAGAAGAGAAAGAATAGATGATCCTCTTCAAAATGATACATGGGATTTTTCTGGAAGGCTTATACATGTTGATAAGAAGCTAACCGATAATGTAAAGCAGACAATTCAACAATTTTGGCATGATAACTCTAGAGTATCACCCAATGCAAAGGATGTTTTAAAGTTAAGAATTGGCAGTCGAGACTGTACACCGCATCCTAAACATTTCTTGGAATCAAGCCAAACAATGTTGTTCAACAAATTTAATCAAACACATCCAAATATGGAAATCTCGCAAATAACTTTTGAAGGTTTGAAGCCATTCTATTGTGTGCCTCTTAAGATTCGTAATACTTGTTGTTGCAAATACCATGTGGAGTTTTCAATGTATTATGAACTATTATGCTATATCCGTTCTACTTTGCATACTAATGAAATGTTGCAAGAGTGTGGTGCAATGCATCTTCTGAAATCATCAAGGGACTTGTTAGATCTATTTTTATGTTCTAGGGATGATGGTTCATTTTTCTATAGAAATGATTGTTTAAATGCGAAGTGCTCACAATGTGGTGGCTTGTCAAAGTTTGTTCAATGTTATCATGAGGGTTCCAAACATGAATTTGGAAAGAATCTTGTTGAGAAAAAGAGATATGAGATAGTCAAATATACTTTGCAGAGTGGAGGTGAAGGTTCTAGATGCGAGTTAGTTACAAAACAATGCAGTGTTGCTGATTTTATTTCAGATTTTAAGGACAATCT
The DNA here is from genome assembly GCA_007115665.2 of Sequoiadendron giganteum. Lineage (NCBI taxonomy): Eukaryota > Viridiplantae > Streptophyta > Pinopsida > Cupressales > Cupressaceae > Sequoiadendron > Sequoiadendron giganteum. The sequence continues at coordinate 118,958,524 of CM021104.1, read as the reverse complement.
TTTCTACAAATATTCAAGGCATAGTCATAGGTCTCAGTGGTTGGATCAACAATTCAGGATATGTAAGGACTCTTTTCCGATTAGCACTATTATATCAATGGTTTATTTTGCTGAAAACTACACATTGCAACCACAAAACGAGGTACAATCTCAGTATTACAATTCTATTCAAATTGCTATTTTTGTCCACATAACATTTAGACATGCACCTGATAGTACAGAGGAGGATCGAAAGATAATCAGAGAGTATCATTTTTATATGAGTGATGATAGATCTCACTCGTCCGAGTATGTCCAACATTGTTTCGAGAACTTTTTTGAGTTCTTGCAGGAGCATGATATAGCATTGGGCCAACATCTCATTTGGTCAGATAACTGTACAGGTAAATTCAAGAATGCTCATATGTTTTATTGGTTGAGTAGAATGCATGTAGAGAGGGGTGTACCTAATATTTGGAGTTTTTTTGAAGCTGGGCATGGGAAAGGGGAGCATGATGGAGCAAGTGCATGTGTAAAAAGAGCTCTAGTTAAGGAGCAATTGAAGATTTCAGGAGCAAAATTCAGTGATGCATGTTCTATTGTTGATTGGTGTAGTTCAACATTGTCACAGGGAGGGACACTTGATTCAACAGTGCACAGATTCTTTTGGTTGGTTGAGGAGGGTACAATGGGAGGCAGATTGGATTGTCATACAATCAAAGATTCTTCAAAGATGCATTCGTTTCAAAGCTCAGATGCAAGCACATGGACCATTTGGACACGACAGTTGGCTTGTTTTTGTTAGAGTTGTATTCAGTGTGAGTGGGATCAATGCGAGTCAAGTGAGTGGGTGGATACATGGGTTCCATAGTATCTAACTCCTTTATCTCAAACTATATCCATGACAAAGTACACAATGGAAAGTTCACTTGATTACGATTGGCTTTTAGATCTACTACATCCAGGACATGTTTTTGCAGTTGTTGCACCGTAGGGGAATGAAGAGAGATCATAATATTGGTCGGCTCGATGTGTGCAGGTAAAGCACAAGATAACACAATCGATGGAAGATGATGATGGGTTCGTGTATCCTACAGGTTCAATTGTGATTGCAGGAACTTGGTTGCGAAAATACATGATTAGAAAGAATGGCATACCTGCATTTGACGACTACGAGAAACACAAAACCATTCTCATGTATTACAACTATGGACACTTAGTAATGGACTACGAGAAACACAAAACCATTAAGTTGTTGAAGCATCATGCCAAACCAAAGACAAAACAACTATGGACACTTAGTAATGCTGATTATGAAGCAATATTGGATACTCTTAAGCAAAGAGATGACCCTTCAGGCACACTTGAATAGCATATTCAAGAATGGAAAGTACAATGTTTAAGCCTCTTTTTTGTTGTGACAATATAGATATATCATTTGATAAATTTTGTGATATTCTTGGCATGATTGATCATGGACCTGCTACAACAATAGCCAACACTGATCCTTTCAAAGAGGTATGCGACATATTACTTTAATATAGATTGGTTATTCAAAGCATCTTTTATAGTTTGCATTATCAATTCATCATCATTCAGTATGTTTAGATTAATATGGATTTGTTAGTCTAAGCATATTTTTTGTTGTTACAATATAGATTTATCATTTGACAAATTTTGCAATATTCCTACCACGATTGCTCATAGACCTTCTGCAACAATAGGCAACTTTGATCCTTTCAGAGAGGTATGTGACAAATTACAATAATATCAATTGGTTATTCTAAGCATATTTTCTATTGTATGTAGTTTAACTGCTACCTTGATGGTTTGTACAAGTGCTTGTCAAATAGGCACTACTCGAAAATGACAATGACAACATACTACTCTTGTGGAAGATTGTGCCTTGAATGCCTCAAATAGGCAAATTTTGTAAAAATTGAATTTTGAAATGTGAAACAATGTAAAAAGGTCATAACTGTGTATAGGCATAATCTATATATTGTGATGTTTTTTGAAATACGGTTCAAATGTCTGCCATTGTAATTAATCGAGCTACAACCAGAGGTTTTCTTCCTGGTTCTTTCCTGTCAGTATGCTCGTTTGAACTAGGTTTTGTAATATCTACCATTTATATATAACAAATTACAATGGCTTGCCACTTTTTCAAAAAACAAAAAAGTAAAAAGTTCATTGTGAATTTCATTTTCCATGTAATTGATTCAAGTTGATTGAGCAAGAGCTAGGACTTGCAGAATCTTGATACAACCTTAAATATTTCTGCCCCCACATTTCATTGACATTAGCACTTTGGACTCTTAAGGGAAAACGCCGCTCCGATGCAACTCAGAGTGAATTGACGTATTTGGGTGCAAGAGAGAACCATACCTAGTGTAAACGTACCCATCTGGATGTGTTGGAATAGTTCGTTGGGTCGTACGAGTTCGAGAATGAAAATTGCACCACTTTGCAACTTTACACTGCTTGCATTTGGCAACTTTTCCCTCAACTGAAAACTCGTCACCACGGGAAAACACCTTCGAGATAGCAAAAACCGAGAGAGGTTATTGTAGATGGTCTCAACACGATCCCATATCCTCAGATGAAGAGTCTATAAGCATCATGATTTTTGAGAAATAGTCCGTCAAAGTTTACTGCCTTTTAGCACTTTGGACTCTTAAGGGAAAACGTTGTTCCGATGCAGCTCAGAGCGAATCGACGTATTTGGGTGCAAAAGAGAACCATACCTAGCGTAAATGTACCCATCTGGACGTGTTGGAACAGTCTGTTAGGTTGTATGAGTTCGAGAATGAAAATTGCACCACTTTGCAACTTTACACTGCTTGCATTTGGCAACTTTTCCCTCAACCGAAAACTCATCACCACAGGAAAACGCCTTCAAGATAGAAAAAACCGAGAGAGGTTATTGTAGATGGTCTCAACACGATCCCATATCCTCAGATGAAGAGTCTGTAAGCATCATGGTTTCTGAGAAATAGTCCGTCAAAGTTTGTTGCCTTTTAGCACTTTGGACTCTTAAAGGAAAACACCGCTCTGATGCAGCTCGGACTGAATCGACGTATTTGGGTGAAAAAGAGAACCATACCTAGCATAAACGTACCCATACGGACGTGTTGGAACAGTCAGTTGGGTCGTACGAGTTTGAGAATGAAAATTGCACCACTTTGCAACTTTACACTATTTGCATTTGGCAACTTTTCCCTCAACTGAAAACTCATCACCACGAGAAAACGCCTTCGGGATAGAAAAAACCGAGAGAGGTTATTGTAGATGGTCTCAACATGATTCCATATCCTCAAACGAAGATTTTGTAAGCATCACGGTTTCTAAGAAATAGTCCGTCAAAGTTTGCTACCTTTTAGCACTTTGGACTCTTAAGGGAAAATGTCACTCCGATGCAGCTCGGAGCGAATTGACGTATTTGGGTGCAAAAGAGAACCATACCTAGCATAAACATACCCATCCAAATGTGTTGGAATAGTCCATTGGGTTGTACGAGTTCGAGAATGAAAATTTCACCACTTTGGAACTTTACACTGCTTGCATTTGGCAACTTTTCCCTCAACTGAAAACTCATCACCACGGGAAAACGCCTTCGAGATAGCAAAAACTGAGAGAGGTTATTGTAGATGGTCTCAACACGATCCCATATCCTCAGAAAAAGAGTCTGTAAGCATCACGATTTCTGAGAAATAGTCCTTCAAAGTTTGCTACCTTTAAGCACTTTGGACTCTTAAGGGAAAACGCCGCTCCGATGCAGCTCGGAGCGAATCGATGTATTTGGGTGCAAAAGAGAACCATACCTAGTGTAAAAATACCCATCCGGACATGTTGGAATAGTTTGTTGGGTCGTACAAGTTTGACAATGAAAATTGCACCACTTTGCAGCTTTACACTGCTTGCATTTGGCAACTTTTCCCTCAACTGAAAACTCATCACCATGGGAAAACACCTTCGAGATAGCAAAACCCGAGAGAGGTTATTGTAGATGGTCTCAACATGATCCCATATCCTCAAACGAAGATTCTGTAAGCATCACGGTTTCCGAGAAATAGTCCGTCAAAGTTTGCTGCCTTTTAGCACTTTGGACTCTTAAGGGAAAACACTGGTCCGTTGCAGCTCGGAGTGATTCGACATATTTGGGTGCTTCTCCTTCAAATTGGCCTGCTGCTGCAAGATGAAGCGTTGTTGCTCAAGTGCAAATGTTTGCTTGGATTGCAATTTATTTTGAATGAACTTGATTGAGGAAATGAACAAACATCACCTCGTATTTATACAAAGTAAGGTGACTCTTCAAGGAGGTCGGCCTCTCTTGAAAATAATAAATTACAAAATAATATCAAGGAAGGTCGGTGGTGGAGGAGCACCTAGAAAACACTAGGCAATTAGGAAGTCTAGGATGATTTTTTTTTTTGATGTGTTACCTTGAAGGTCATGTTGACCATTGAGATAGAGTTACAGGCTTAGGAACATGTCTTGATCAGGAGTGATCAGGAGGATAAGGATTGGAAAGGCTTAATGAGTTTTGGAACTCATTTTACTGATGAGATTAGAAAATCAGTTTACTAGACATTGGCAAGAAGTGCAAAATGGTACATTTTTGCAAATTTGCCACAAGGTAACTACAATGTTCGGCCAAGGGGAGGCATAACTACTTTTGTTGACCTATATAGGGTGTGCCTTGACCTGAGAGGAAGGTTGGAAGCTTTTGCATTATTGGAAATTTATGATTACAAGAGAAGACAGTGATAAATTTGTGTAATTTTTCTGGTTTTTACTTTGAATTGTGTGTTAATGGAGTGATCCTGACACTGTGAATTGTGTAGAATGTAGTGAAATTGTCTTCCAAGCATTGTGTGGAATAGTAGGTAGCTAGTTTCTTCGGTTCAAGCATTCTTTTGTAGTTAGTTTGTTTCTTTTGACCATTGAGATAGAATTAGAGGCTTAGGAACATGTCTTGATCAGAAGTGATCAGGAGGATAAGGAGTGGAAAGGCTTAATGAGTTTTGGAACTCATTTTACTGATTAAGGGTAGATTAAGGGCTTTAGTTCTTGGAGAATGTTAGTCTTTAGGGTAGATTAAGGGCTAAGGAAGAGTTAGACATTGCACCAAGATTGACTTGGTAGGTTGATTTGTGATGGTAGTGGGGTTGGCCAGGAGAACCAGGGGTACTTAAACATGAAGAAGGTCCTAAAGGTTAAGGTGACGAAGTAAGACACCAAGGAGATCTTGTGAGAAAGACCCAGAGCATGGAACAATGATTGTTCCATCCAACCCTACCCTATCAGTCAGCCTCATCCATTTAAATAAAATGAGTATAAATTAAATAGCCATAGGCTATCATTTAATTTATTACAACTTAATGTGATCGCTATCATGTATGAAAAATGTGGTAGCATAGACAAGGTAGTGGACTATTTGAAAAAAAACTTCAAAGAAATGTGGTCTCATAGAATTCAGTGACAATCAAATGCAATTGACAACTTTTCATAGTTTTTAGTTATGCAATGTGAAGTAATTGCATAACTGCTTAGGTTGACTTTGTAAGAACTATATTGTAATTGAAAATTTTTCATCTATGAACATCTAGTTGTTAGTTATGCAATGTGAATTAATGATTTGAGTTTGAAATATGTGTAATGCAATGTAATCAGCGATATAAATATAAACTACATAATATAACCATTTAGTTTTAAGCTATTGTACATTGATATTTAACCATTGCTCAAGATAAAATTTTCAAAGAGTTTAATCATGCACATGAGGAACAAATTAAATTTTGATTGTCAACTTCTATATATCAAATTATATCCAATAATCAAGTGTATGTCCATATACAAAAATGGCATCGATGCCAACTCAAACAAAGTTTTACAAAATGTGGCATATGCCATCTCAATATGTATTCAAAATTTACATGCCAAAATGTCTATCTCATCCTAAACTACTGGTGGATCATCAAAATGGAGCCTCTTTGAAGCACTCGTTGGCTCTGAAGGTAGCTGCACAAGAAAAATTCAAACCACAATTGAGATTAGTTATACTATATAATTTAAAATTGAATAATTAACATCAAAATCAATATACATTGAATTTTAATTGAACTCTAAAATTGAAATCTTGATTACCTGAAATATACGTCTCTTCAAAGGGTCAGGAGTCCTAGAATATACCAAATCAACTTTTGAAATGCCAATCTATATATGTGAACAAAAACATAAAATTGATCCAAGTTAGCATATGATTATTGGTAATAGGAACTTATTTACCAAACACAAAATAAAATAAGCACATGTACCTCTTTAGGTTGATCTTTTTCTTTATCTCCTTCAGGTGTTTCGACACCTCCTCTTTGATGGGTTTCAACACCTACTCTTTGAGGTGTTCCAATAACTACTCCTCTAGGCGGTGTGTCCCTTGTCAACATATCTTTAAAGCTCATAATTGCCTGTAAATAAAATTGACAAGTACATATGAAACTACCAATCTATGTCGACGTATGTATAATCAATATAAGATCTTAAAATCTTAATTCAATCCAATTTGAGTTCAATTACCTTCCCCTTATCTAGATTTGTGCCTCCATAGTCTGGAGGAGGCTGCACCTCACTCACATTGGGTATTTCCTACAAGAGGAAAATAAGATAAACATATAAGCTATTATATAATTTCATTAATGACAATTCAAATGACAAGCAAGTATATAATATAAAATGTAAACGAGTGAGTGCGAAAATATATACTGCATGTGTGTCCAATCCAAATGAAATGGCCCTAAGGGTGCTATCAGTCACTCGTGCGAGCTCCTCCTCAGACATCAACTGTTAAATAGACCATGTAAATAAATATTAGTACTTGATACTATCTCTTATTAATATTCATTTAAAAACAAATGCAAGTTATGAAATTACAACTTAAATCTTACCTGTGTCACTATTCTAGCATCTCCCTCTCTAGTAGGAGAGGACTCTGTAGGGTGCGCTCCACTCGCCTGCGATTGATCTATAATGTCCACATCATGGAGGTCATAATCAGAAGTGTCCAAGGGATGCTCAGCGGGTTGTACAAGAGGACCCAAGCATATCTGGCGGCACATAGTGCAAGCATGTGGCACACAAATATGTGGACCTGAGGAGGATGATGCAGCAACACTGGAGCTTTCACCAACATAACCAAAATGTGGCTTAGCTACTGTAGAAGAATGTGAAACCAAATGACCACTCAAAGAGTGAATAGCCTGAATAGTCTGTGTGGATGCATCCTTGATAATATCTAGATATATTGGAGGTGGCGGAGGAAGGGGAGGAAGGGGAGGAAGGGGAACATTTGGGCGTGGGACTACTCTAACTGCCCCTGGTCTATCCTGGGGCATACCTCCACCGACGCCCTAGAAGGGTTTAATGTCAAAGTAATTGACATGATGCCCTAACACAAACTCAGCATATAATTTTTTAATAAAGTAAAATGGTATGTCAGAATTATTGTTTGGTGGTTTATCAAAAACCATACACCAATGATCCCAAAAGTTAGCAAAAATCTCCCTATGCATGCACCATTTTATGGAAAGTTTTGTTCTATTAACATTCACTGGCAAACCGGTGCGGGGGTCAATGAATAAAGAAGCTATTTGGGCTTTGGTTATTTGGAGATCTTTCACATCATCATAAGACAATCCACATCGATAATACTCCCTCATGTCTTCTCACCACGAATAAAAAGAATTATGTTGGGTGGAGAGGGTTTCTATATTTTTAATTATTTCTCTCAATGTGTTTGTCATATCTCTCAATCGAGGCATTGTCTGATAAATTTCACAATTGCCCCTCAATTGCCCCAATTTTTCACCAATTAAGTCTTCAATTGGTGCCTCCGGAGGTGGTGGAGCATTTGGCATTTGTGGATTTACATTCACAGCCATAATACTTGATTAAAGTTAAAAACTAATTAAACTAATTGAAATGACACAATATAAATGAAATTATTGTAAAAAACCCTAGTTTTTAGTAAAAATCCAAAAAAAACCATACTTTTTCACAAAAATCAATAACAAACTCTTATTTTTGATAAAAATACATCACAACACTAATTTTTAATCAAGATCCATTTCAAAACATTAAGTTTTAATAAAAAATCAATGTAAACTGTAGTTTTTTTTAAAAATCAATACAAAACTGTATTTTTTATTTATTTTTAATAAAACCTAATTAAACTTAACAAAATCTATTGAAAAATCGATTACAAGATCGAAAAAAACAAATACATACCTTTCAAATCGGATATCGGATCAAAACGGATATCAGATTTGGGATTCACCTCTTGCGCCCACGTCAAACAGTGAAAAATGAATTGAAGAGTCGGTTGTTTTTTAATATACAGTTTCTACAAATCGGATATCTGATCCAAATCAGATATCTGATTTCTGGAAACTACCTTTGGTTTTTGGTTCGGGTAGAAGTACTGTTACCCGAACCTAGAAAAGTCAACTAGGCCATTTCCACGTTTTTGAGCCGATTCAAAACGTGATTTTTTCTCATTGCCACTTTTTGGTCCATCATGATCCTGCACATACCCTTATAATGGTTGGAAAAATAAGCTCGAGCCATTTAAGAACCAAGGCTTCATTTTAGATCTTTTGTTGTTTGACTTGAAAAATAGCAACAAAATCCCTTTAGATATTTCTAAAAAGAAAATACCAATCACATCTACGTAGTTCTCAAAATCCAATTAAAGAGAATTTCCTTTGAAGGAATAAGGTTCTAAAACTTACCAATTAGAGCTTTTTTATGAGATCTTGCACATGAGGGGCTCGATGAAAGCTTTAAGAATATTGGTTTGAATTCATTGACCCTATTTTTTGTATTAAGCATTTTAATATTTTTCTCCTATCTTTGATATTGAGACCCTCTTTTCTTCTCCAAGTTTTCCCTCTAAATCATGTTGTTCTAGAAAAATGAGGTCTTAGATATTCACATAATATTAGTTTCTTTTGTTCCTTTCTCCAAGACTACAAGGAAGCTTTTTTAAAAGTTGCATTTGATTTCTTTCTAGGAAGAATATCATTTCCCAAAGAGAAGGACCTATAGGTTTGTATAGGATATTCCTTGTTACTTCTAGATACATCTTATTTATATGGGTCCCAAAACCATTTCTATGCAATTCATTCCTTATAAATTTTGTATATTTTCAATTTATGTGAGTTGAAACACTATTTATTTATTCATTATTATGACCATTGAACACCATTTTAAGAAAACCTAGAACACACTCAAAAGGAACAAATGAATTAATAAATATTAATTCATAGTTTTTTTGTGTAGCAAGAAAAAGACCCACATACATGTCATGAAATATTAATTTATCTAATGGAGTATGAAATAAAAACTTGTTAAATTAGCATTTCCTTCACAATGCATGAGGCTCCAATGAGTCATGTTTTTGTACCAACTAGTTTATACATTGGATGAGTGGTGAGAACTATCAAAATTATTTTTTTATTTTATGAGCCAATAGTATAATGATATGAAGTTTTCAAACTAACAAAATTGATATCATGTATGAGATGAAAGTCTTGGAGAAGATAAGATGATTTTGTGATGCTCCTTTCTATATTATTTATTTATGAATTTGTTTAGCAAAGGGGCCATCAATTATATCATGTATATTTCTAGCCAATAGCACACAAAAAAAATCATTTTCAAATGAACAACTTGAAGATGCATGAGGATGCCAACTAGCTCATAGGTACTTTATTTTTCTCTTACCGTGGGCTCATAGATCCTAAAAAAGAAAAAAATTAGTCTTAGAAAGATGCTAGCCTAGGTCACCCTATCAAATAGTTCCTTGAGAATAAATTGTTAGATTGATAATTTCTTGAAGGTATGAAATCTCACCATGTGCCTAGGTTGACATCATTTTCTTTTGGCTTATATGTGTGTGAGAAAAGGGGCCCACCTCACTAATGTGGATGCTCTTCAACCAATAACACATTGATTTTAAGTAGTTAGATCAACAACTTAAAAATAATGCACTAATTAAAAACATCTAAGGTTGTAAAGTAACTCACCTTGTGTATTCTTTTTATAAAACATAAATTTATCAAAATTCAAAATTTAAATGTTCATTATTAAAATTAGCACGAAAGGGAAGTATTTAATCATGTTGGCGATCAAAAAAATCAAGAAAGAACAATCAATTCTAAGATTTAGAAAATAAACATGATTATTGAAGAAGGAAAACTAATCAAATTTCATGAATCTATACTGATTGTATGAAGAATGCAAGAACAACCAAATAACCTATAAAATAAGAAAAACATATAAATGGATTGAACATAGAGAATAAGAATCTACAAAAATACCAAGATTTCCAAAAGAACCTAAGAAATTTGATAACTTTTATAAAGTGAGTTGAGTTGGAAGTGGTGTTACTTACTAGTTATCAAAATCAATATCTAGAATTGTTATCAAAATCAATATCTAGAATTGTTTTAAACTATAGGTAGAAATGAGGGTAATCCTTAGCTTAGATCATAATGCATATTGTTTTTTATTAGTTGAGAGAGGAAATATATTTATTATTATAAGGACTTACAAAATCAAAAAATAGTAAAGGAAGAAGCACATAGAGGACTTGGTTGTTGATTAGTTCAATGCAGGGGAGATTGGATATATACTTTTAACTTATGAGTTGGATAGAAAGTTGAATCCCATATGTTCAGTAATGTTTGTAGAAGCTAACACTATTGACACTTACAGATCATCACAATTGCTATTTTTATGATGGATTTGAACTTGTAATAATAAGGGATAAAACTATATACCTTGCATGGAAATTTACATGGATGTCCTCAATGCATACTATTAGTATAATAATTGATTATAATTTTGAATCGTCATTTTGATATGTTAAATTTATAAATGTAAAATATTATTGGTTCATTATTAATATTTTCATAGTTTTGAATTAGGGTGTATTTATAGTTGTATTTTTTGGAATTTTACATTTAATTTTTTTTTGGTCGATCATTTTGATTGCCAATCAGTAGATGTTTAATTCACTTTTTAGTTGAGGAAAATTAGTGTCAACATTTATATTAGTCTCAATTGTATTATAATTTGTATTCTTTGTGTGATGGTTATCAAGGAATTAAATTGTCTTCCTTTGTCTATAGTGTATCACCCAAGTTATTTTTTAAAATCACTAGTTTCTTTCATATGAACATTAATAGAAACAGTGAAATTATAGAAGTCAATAGAAACACATGCGACTAAACTACAATAGTTTGACTTGACCTAGTCTTAAAACTAGACTATATATGCATATTTATTCTTAACTATAAATTTTGACCAAAGGACAAAAACACTACTAACAATTTTTTTAGACCTCGATGATAAATAATCCACTTTTGAAACCATGATAGAAGGAGCATATTATATGCATAAGATTACTTTGTTCAAATGGCATCTCTACACCAATAATATTTTATTTATTCATTTATTTGATGTCAACATTTATTGTTACTCTCCTACCTTAGCATTTCCACTTATCGTTTGACTTTAACATTGTCCTCTATTATCAATGTTGATATTATCACGAATAATAATTTCTCAATAACGATATTGATACTATTTAATTTTTCTATAGTAACGATTATTAGTATTTTTTTTCAATGTTAGCCTCACTTTGTATTTTTTAATGTCACAAGTAATCCTAGTTGTAATATTAGCATTTTGATAATCGACATTACCTTATTTAAATTATTTGCATCAATGTCAATGCTAATGACACATGACTACCTCAATCTATAGTCTTCATATACAATTTAAGTAAATAATACTACGTGCTATTAATACCCATATTAAACGTCAAGGTAAATTTAAGATCAATCATTGTAATTTATATTACTTCAAATACAATTATTAATATTATTATTTATGAATGAGAATAGAATTATTAATGATATCCCTCTCATTAATAATATTAATTTTTTTATTTTATTTTGTTCATCAACACCATTAACATGTTGATAATATTATTATTACCCTTAGTGTTAAAACTTTTCAATACTTATTATCAATATTAATAATATTAATATTAACCTTACTATTAGTACTGATTTTAATGTTAAATTGACAACTTTCACTTTTAATATTAGTTCTAATATTACTTTCCTTAATAATCTTAAACAAAGAATCAAATATATCTTATAAAGATATTTACTTTGCTTTATACCTTTTAAATGCAATAACTATCTCACTTATTTATTTATAATTTATTTATATTATATATAATACTCAAGTTACTTTTCTTATTTTAAAAATTTATATAACATATAGTTATTTATTTATACTTCTTTCTTCTACATGCAGATCATGCGCTCTTCCAGAATATTTTTCACTCTTTTCTGCCCACTACTTGTACATGCAGATCATGCGCTCTTACAGAATATTTCTCTCTTTTAGTGCACCCACAGCCTTAGAGAATATAACTGTCATTCGTAGAGCTCCTGAATATGCAGAAGTGTCCGAAAACAGAACTACAGCTCATCCAAGAAATTCCAAACAGAGCACCGCATATGGGTAACGAGGATCATGTGGGAAGACATCCCAAACAAAGAAGAAATTCAACATACTTTCTTAGTTCTAACTTCTGCACACCTTACATTCAAGGCCGATGGAACCAGTTTTGTACGTTCATTTTGCTTTAGCAGAATAGAAAAACAAAGGCACGCATGAGATTGGGCTTATAGAAACTGAATATTATAATTTGTAAGGAAGCAAAGGTGTGCGGAATCGCTTTCTACACTAATCTTGAGAGAACGAATATGCAAATTTCAATATAAAGTATTACAACGATTCAAAGAAACACATTCAAGAGTATAAATGAAAAAACCATAAACACATAACACTGTGATTATCGTGGGGAAAACCCTTACGGGAGAAAAACCCCACCCTCTAAAACCTGCATAATGTATTATCAAATCAAAAAAGATTACAATACACTTGCAATGCAAGTTCTTACAAGAGCATCACCTCAACTCAAGCTTGGAGAGACACCACTAGCATCCTTCTAGCACCCAGCCTTGCAAACAAAACTCTATTATGTAAACTCCTCCCCAAGCCCTCCTTATATAGTGATTTACAACCTGGAAACCATTTGTGGTTTTACAAAACCATGGGCTTAACCACCATGCCACATGTTGCCCATTTTTGACATTTACATTTTCAAGATGGAAAAACAACCAAGTTAAAATAGTAATCTCATCCATAATTTTGTCCTCTAGTTTAAACCCCCATAAAAGACATAAAACAAATTAACTATGCTCTAAAAATGGCCCTCCTATATTCTACTAAGGACAAGGCACCTTTTAACAAATCATACACCTTTTTCCAATGCATAAACATGTGGAAAAATGCCACAAACAAATTCTGTAATTTTCCTGAAAAAGGCTTGCAAGGTTGAGACATATTTCTCAACATAATTGACAATAACTTGTTTCTTGCAGGATATAGCTAAGGAAATGGGAAGCTTAGCTTTGAGTGGGCTGAAGAAGGTGGAGGAAGCCCATTGGATATTCATTACTGCAGTTTAAATTCCTCCCCTTTCAACACCAGTTCAAACTCCAGTTCAGTATCAGTTCACTGTTGCAATGAAATTTAAATTCCTCCCTTTCAACACCAGTTCAAACTCCAGTTCAGCATCAGTTCACTGTTCCAATGAAATTTAAATTCCTCCCCTTACACCAGTTCAAACTCCAGTTCAGTATCAGTTCACTGTTGCAATGAAATTTAAATTCCTCCCCTTTCAACACCAGTTCAAACTCCAGTTCAGCATCAGTTCACTGTTGCAATGAAATTTAAATTCCTCCCCTTTCAACACCAGTTCAAACTCCAGTTCACATCAGTTCACTGTTGCAATGAAATTTAAATTCCTCCCCTTTCAACACCAGTTCAAACTCCAGTTCACTTCACTTTTGCATCGCTTCCAGCATTGTCTATCCAGCCCATATCCTTAGTCCGCTCTCCAAACCCCTCTGGCAGGTCTTACCTCCTCGCCAGCGCTTCTTCTGTTGTTTGTAATGGTCGCGCGTTCGACTCTCTCTCCATTGAAAAGGTTTTTGGGAAAAGTTACGACATCTGTTATTTTGTTGGCTAGTATAGGAGCACTATGGCCTGAAAGGTCCAACGGTATGCTACTGATACAATAGCCACCAATTTTTTTTGTTTCCTCCTATGTAATGCCTGTTAAATATTGTATCCATTATTCATATATTTAGTGAACAGTCATTCACATGATGATGAATCTTCACCTTATTTTAGGTTCCATTGCAAATGGCTTTTCGGAGGTAACAAGAAATTTGTCCCCACAACTTCATTGCTTTTTAGGTTTAGATTATATTTCCGCATCAGGTATTCATAGTTATGCTTTTATTTTTGGTGTAGTACATAGTTGATTTTACCTTCCTTTATGATGGCACACACTTGACACAGTTAGGCACGCGATCATAGAAATTTACATAGTTATTGGTTCCTGTTAATACATTCTATGGGAGTGATTGATGTGAAGAAAATCTTATGATGTTGAATGATTGATTCATTTGTGAATGGTTTTAAACATCATGCAGTGGATTGGTGTAGAAGTTTCATCACTGATAAACTGGGAACAATTTCACCATATTCAAATAGCGTTCAAGCCGAATCCCAAAATGGTGTGCAACAGAGAAGAAACTCATGGCAAGATGGTGTGTCCGGAACCACCTACCCAATCCCACCAGGCAGGAACTTCACATACCAGTTTTTGGTGAAGAATCAGATAGGGAGCTATTTGTACTTCCCTTCTATGTGTATGCACAAAGCAGCAGGTGGGTTTGGTGGTTTGAAGATTGTAAGCCGCCCCAGGATTCCAGTTCCATTCCCAAATCCTGCAGGGGACTATACAGTTCTAATAGGAGATTGGTACAAGATAAATCACTCGCAAAAAATCTTTTGTCATTCAATTTCAAGTTTCTAAGTCTGTAAGCTGAACCCATTTTTTAACTCTCATTGCTTCTTGGTATTGATTTGTTGCAATGTCTAATATGTAGATCCTTAGGCAAACACTCGATATGGGTTCATCTCTTGGGATGCCTGAGGGAGTTCTTATTAATGGTCGAGGCTCGAATTGTACATCATTTACAGTAGATCAAGGTGATCCAAACTCTAAAGTTATAAGAAGACATAACATTTTTAATCCTTCCTTTGATTGAAATGTTTACAATTGTTGATGTTATATGTTTTTTTTGCAGGGAAAACTTACCGCTTCCGCATTTCCAATGTGGGTTTGGCAAGCTCTCTCAACTTCAGGATTCAGGGGCATAAAATGCAGCTTATGGAAGTAGAAGGCTCCCACACAGTTCAAAACACATATGAATCTTTAGATATTCATTTGGGTCAATCCTACTCTGTTTTGGTGACTACGGATCAGCCTCCTCAGGGCTACTATATTGTTTTATCCACAAGATTTACATCACCTATACTGACCACCATTGGCTTTCTTAGCTAAAGTAATTCGCAAACACCTCCATCCGGACCCCTTCCCTATGGCCCAACTAATGAAGTTGATTGGTCCTTGAACCAGGCCAGATCCATCAAGTATGCAATGCTTTTTGAACCCTCCTCTAGGGCTGAATATCAAGTTCAGCTTCCTAATCTTTTGTTCTCTTAAAACTTCCTTTCCTAGGGTAGTCAAGATGAATACTGTTATATTTTAGGTTAATCTGTTCTCATGTCTTAAATAGCATACATTCTTTCAGGATTTATGATTATTGTTATAAATCTTGTGCAGATGGAACCTTACTGCAAGTGGCCCTCGGCCCAATCCACAGGGATCTTACCACTATGGAAATTACCACCATGGAAATATAACTACATCAAGGACCATCAGACTTGCCTATTCTGCTCCTATGTTCAATAGGAAGCAGAGATATGATGTAAATAGTGTTTCATTCAACCCACCTGATACTCCTTTGAAGTTGGCTGATCACTTCAAAATACAGGGTGTCTTCAGCTTGGGTTCCATTTCAGATAATCCCACAGGCGGAGGTGGTTACCTGCAGACAGCTGTTATGGTTGCTGATCTCAGAGCTCTCATTGAAATTGTGTTTCAGAACAATGAAGACACAGTTCAATCATGGCATTTAGATGGGAATTCCTTCTTTGTTGTTGGGTGAGAAAAAAATACTTCTTTTCAATAATGTAGTTGTAGAAGTACAACACCATCTGCTTGCTTTTAGAAACACTAATGAAATAAAGAAAAACCCAAAAGAGTAATTGATTATTGAGGCATATGATGTTATATGCAACCTTATGATGTCTTTTTATCTGGTTAAAATGCAGTGAAATCATGATAAGAGGGATTTCGTAATTTTGTCCTCCTAAATTCTTGGTAGTTGCAGAACATTGCAGCAGCTTATCTCAAGCTGTATTTTTATTTATCTATTAATTTAATCCAAGCTTATTCAAAAAAAGATGTGTATCGGTTCCTCCCTTATAGTAGAAGTAATGTAATGGGAGTGAAAATGATTCTGGATTCAATGATAAGATTGCACATTCATCTAATTTCATCAGCAAGAATATAGATGTTTTGATGGATTGCCTTAAAGTTAGTTGATTTTGATCATAGAAACTGTCAAAACTACCTTTTAAATGTAGGTAAAACTAATATTTCATCATCCACGGACAAAATTATATAAGTATTTTGGGTTGTGCAAAAAAATCTGGGCAACCACTTATAATTAAGAATACAAAAACAGGAAAGTTATCAATCTAATGAAAACACTAACTAGATTAACAAATATACTAAGGTAAGATAAGGGAAGGAAGGGAAGTCTAATCATATCATTTCATTGAAAATATTAATGAGCATTTAATGTAGAGATTGAGTATTTACTGAAAAAATTTACATTATTTTTTCTTTGTTTTTAAATTTTGATGATGGATTATGAAATGTGATTTTAACTGTTGAATTTCTTTTATACAATTTAATTCAAAAAAATATCTATTTTAATATCTTTATTTATTAAGTAGATTTTTTTGAAGTTTAAGGTCAAGGAAACAAATGTTTTATAAGATATAGAACATTAAAATATTGGCCAAGGATGATCCATTATTTTAATTTTTGCTCGTAGTCATGTTAAAGTATAGTCAAAAGACTACATCAATAGTTCAATGAGAAAGAGTGAGAGAGCATGCTTGTGTGATCAAATGGAAGAGACCAAACCATTATTAACGATAGGAGGGGTGATGGGTGAGACAACTTGCTCCCAAATGAAATGGAACACATAGATTGATTTTACTCATAATGCCCATGAATGGGTTTGCATCATGACACTTTTCCAAAGTGCCACAAGAAGTAGTTTTCATTGTTGGATAAATTATTTCTCTTAATAATTTTTTTGATATTTGTTTGACTGCTATTTTTTTGGATTTTTGGGATTGCTTTGGATGTTTGTAGTTTCAAGTGTCAAGCACATGCTTATTTGATTTCATTGATTTGGATGTGTTTGTTGGGATGTACCAATAATATCTTGCCTTGTGGAGTTGCTTTACTAGGATCACTACATTGATGTATAATTTGAAATGTGGTGACACCCTTTGATAGTTAGGTTGGTCGCATTCAAATGTGAACATCTTGATAGAGTGCCATCATAGCTCACATGGTAAAGCATGGTTGTAGGATATGACAAATTTAGGGTTTTGGGATCGAAGGGTTGGGATTTAGATTTTAAGATTAGAAGTTTGGCTTCAAATATTTTGGTTGAGATTGATTGACAGACTTTGGGAGATGCTAGTTTAGATTTGTAAGAGTTACATGTGAACTCTCAACACACCAAGATTAGCTTTCAAACCAAAATATCTTTTGCAAGAGAGAAATGACAAGAATAGCTTGTTATGATTAAAGATGTAAGATTGATTGATTGAATATGAAATGTACATGAGATTCCTTGCTTATAAAAATAAGGTTGTGAGATAGTATTAGACAAGATCATGACATATTTCTTAATCATGTACAATGAGACAACTACCTTAACAATTATTAAATGAATGCTCTTTTTTATTAACAATCATTTAAACAAGCAACAAGTAACAAATTAATTGATATTTACACATTGAAATCTATATTGTAACAATGAAAATTCTAGTTACAAAAAATAAACATAGCTTTCCCTTATTAATTGAATGTTTAGAAGAATTACACAATGAATTTTCCTAAATCTTTGTTGTTAAATTTAATTACAATCAAATTTTCTCTTAATTTGTGTAAATAACACATATTTATCTACTAAACATTATTTTTAACTAAATATGCTTTCATACACATAGTTGTTCAATAAGCTAATTCAATTTGTGTATAGTCTTTATGTCTAATGACTACACATTGATATAAGAGTATTATAGTACTTTGCATTTATGATTCTAAATCAATCATTTCAAAACACACTACTTTACCTACTTCTCATATCTTCCAACTATTCTTATCTTATCTATTTCTTGTCGTAATAGTTCCTTGTTACACAATTCAGTACTACAATCAAAATTAAATTACTATAAACAAAGTCTACAAACTTATAATTAAAACACTATAAAGGAAAGTACTCACCACTACATGAAACTTATTTTATATTTATCATACTATGTTTTGTTTGTCAGATACACATTTAAAATTAAGATATTTGAATTAAATTACATTATTGTTGATATTTATTTGTGTTCTTTTTTATTTAGAGATGTTTTATTTTTTAAATTAGATGGTGAGATTTATAGAGAATTTCATCCAAGAAATATTTAAGTATAAAAAGTGGTTAAGACAATCCAAAAGAGATAGTGATAATGATTAAAAAATGTTAACATTGAGATTTGGATATAAAAGTCTCTTAACATTTTATCTCAAATTTGGATTCCCTCCAAAAATGACATAAGAATTTCTTAGGATTAGGTACAAGGGAGTCATAAACTTGTAAATGATGTGTTTATTGTTAGCATATTTCTTTTGTCATGTGGATATGTATAAAAAGCAAATATTTTAATTTTATGTTTACAACCAAGTTAAGATGGATGAAAAATTATTCATCAATGTTTTATGAAGTCAAATTAAAAATATATGGTATTAGTTAATGATAAATTATTAAAAAAATGTCACATCTACATATATATCATTTACATTTGTACATAGTTTTTTGAAAAAAAAAATTTAAAAGAAAAAACATGATGGAATGACAATCACTTTTTATGTCTCACTAAAATGTTAAGTTGTGGCTCTTTTGAAAAAGAAGAAATTATTCAAAAAACAAGACAATATATTATAAACTACATTCAAAATGCTACATCTTCCATTGTTGTAGTTTGTCAAAATTTTGTGGATAAGTTTGGTTTTATTCACTATTTGAAGTTTCCTTATATCAGTTTTTCAACATTTTCATTACCACTTAGAGATGATTATTCTATTAGTAACTTGTACTAACCTTACCCCCCAAAAAAGAGGTCCAAATGACCTAAAAAAACCCATAGGATCAAACTACCAATCCTAACAAAACACCTAACTACCACCATTATTTGAGATAAAAACTATCAAATGAAAACCCAAGATAGATATATCCTAGACACCATTGCCTACTCAAAAACACCCTATCCACCCATACCATTAGTTGGATCCACAACCTTTTATCCAAATTGACAACTAACATTGTGTCCTCTTAACATCCTTGACCAATTACAAAATAAGAAGCATCTACATGAGTTGAATCAAGTGTAGGGAATTTCACCTTATAAATTATTTCTAGTCACCTAACATAAATTTCATTCTAGCAATGAAGGTAGGGTGAAGGCACTCAAAATATCTAAGTAATCTTGCAAGCAAGTGAGTCACCATGAGATTATCTAGCATAGTGCACAAGTTCAAATAAGAAGATTTAATATCCCTAAACTCTCAATACATAGTGAGATTTTTATTTTTTTACCAAAGTACACCCCATTATGAAGTTGTGGATTTTATACCATCTTGCACCATTAAAGTCTCCTCTATCTCCTTGAAATATGATAATATAGTTGCAAGCTAAACAAGATGGATCAAATATAGAAGAAACAACTAATGCTTCATCATAAAGAAAATAATCTCCAATTTAGTAATGAAATCTTTATTGATGAATTCCTTCAACTAGGGAGAGATAAGGACTACAATGTGGTTCAAACACATTAACCCCTTCATAAAATTAATACATGCATTATTTGGGAAATAAAAAATAGATTATTCATTTATCAAAGATCATCACACTCAAAAAAGATCTATAAGTTTCTCATAAGAACATTATCAAACCATGTTGTCCAACAAAAGATCAAGTAATAAATATTATTTTGTACCAACCAATACACAAGAGGCCAAGCCCTACATGCACCAAAGCAACCACAAGCTACCTAGAAAAAAGGAATATAAAATTCAAGATAAATTCACCATAAATATATCTCATACAAAATGAGACAGTATCTAACCCTAAGGTCACATCATGCAATCATATACTAAAATTGCACTAGCTAGATGAGCTAACAACTCTTTGCACCAATTGAAATAATATAATTATCATGTTAACCTAGGATTATAAGATAATAAAATAAAATAGATACCAATATGCAATAAATAGGGGCTTGACCACCCGACACAATAATGAGGGTTTAAAATTAGAGTAATCTAGTATCAACCAAGAAAATAAAACTATTCTAAAAGGATAGAAAATGGCTCTTGATCAACACTTGAATTAGAAATAAATTCTCTTATAGATTTTGATTACAAAAAATAATGAGAAGACTAGATGTTATCAAATGAATTATACATGGCCAATGCCTCATCCTAAAACATACCATCCAAGATTTTAATTTAGATAAAAACCCTTATGAAGACTATGATTAGTGCAAGATAATGGGGGTCCAAACTAGGCTCTTAAGTGGCAATGGAAATTCAAAAAAAAAAGAGTTAGGCAGTTTGACATAAAGAATTGAATAGGTTATTAAAAAAATTGAAAAATATACATGTAAGAACATAATTTGTAGAAAATTTAATGTAGAAATTCTTGGCTACTAGTCCTTTTAAAAAAAAAAGTGTATATCTATTTGGTAAAAAAATTTAATTTCAATGTAGTAGTACTAAATTTTCAAGAAAAAATAAAAAGCAGGTGTTTGTCCAACCACTCTAATGGGGAGATTTTTTTTTTAAAATCTTTCAATATAAGTATAAGACACTTGCCCATATGTGATACATTTAAAAAAATAAATTGCAAGTAAATAACTAGTTATGAATTTTCTAGTAGGAATTTTTAAAAATATTAAAGACCATTTGTCCGGCCACCCTAACTTGGTAAAAAATTAAGAAATTTACTTTTAATTTTTTTTAAACTATAATTTGTGAAGCATAGTGTATGATGCATCTTTTGGATTCAAAAAATATTTAATCTTTTAAAAGTTATAGATATTTTTCAATCAACTTATCAATCAGGACTTTACACATAGTGCATATAGAAAATCAATAATAATACCTATTAAATTCAAAACCAAACATATCTTATATCGATAGAATGATATGAATTTGTTGAACAAACCCTTTTTGTTTCATCAAAATAAGATTAAAAAAATCGTCAACATGAAGGGCGAAGTTTGAAAATCTCTTGCAACCCCTGTAAACATGTTGGGGATGTTAACTTTTCAGCTTGGTCACCCCAAGTCAAATACTAAAGAAAAATGGATATTTGTTACTATCAGATATTTGATAGAAATGGATATCCATTTAAAAAAAATTTGAATATTTGATAAGAAATAGATAATGATATCATATTTCCACAATCCATATAGCATTTGTTCAAAGATTTCTGGATTTGATTGTGCACAATTTTTTGCATCAATGTTTCAGATCACACTTTGTGATCCATATTTTCTCCTTTCTCTCTACTTTCATCTTGATGATGGATCACAAAGTGTGATCCAAAAAATTGATGCAAAAAATTGTACACAATCAAATCCAAAAATCTTTCAACAAAAGAAACAAATATTTGTTACTTAAAAGTGCATAACTGATATTTTTATTTACACTTAAGAAACATATATCCATTTATTAAAAGAAAAAATATTAATATAAAAAATCAATATATATTAAAATTTAAGATGTTATAATATTACTATTAATATAAATATAAATATTATATTTATTATAATATTTATATTAATAAAAAATATATATACATTTTGATATATAAAACTTGGAAAAAAAGGGTTCAAGATCCCAAAAAATGTAGATGACCCACCCCCATACAAAGGCCACAAACCTTAAAAAACTAACAAAACTTAAACACCAACCCAACACATACAACCCAGACACAACAAAAAGAGAGCCCGACTAGCTCACACATCCGTCAACCAACACCAAACCAACATAACTCAGTTAGGTAGATGGAATTTAATATCCTCCTACAGTAGCCTCAAAACATTAGTAGGTAGTTTGTCCTTCCATCTAAACTTGGTATCATTACCTTTAGCCAAGCCGATACCTTTATTAGCCGCCCAATTAGCCACTTCATTACCACCTCTCATGACATGAGTGAACTTGATACAATCAAAACCATGAGCTAATGATTTACATTCCTCAAGTATCCAATCAAGCCTCCAATTCTTTGAGGGGAGCCCATTTCTCATTCTGATTACGATTTCAGAATCATCTTCCACCCTTCCTTACCAATGATTTACAACTCCTTTCAAAGAGCATGAGCTTCCGCCCTGTTATTGGAATCAATCCCATAATCGGAAGTGAAAATACCAACATGTTGACCCCTATGATCACAAAACATCTCACCCCCACCAGCTCTGCCAAGGTTTCCTTTGGAAGCCCCATCAAAATTGAGTTTAATCCAGCTAAGGGCAAGAGAATACCACAAGCCCCTAGCCGTTGTAACCATTTGTTTATCAACCTTGTCATTTTCCCCATCAAGATAGCAAACCTAGGACACTTATTGGCCCAATGTGTTTCCTCCTCAACTTGCCAATCCTCTTTGCAATGCACCTTACCAAGTTCATCAATCATATTCTTGAATCCATCCCAAATATTGTTGACTCCTCTCTCTTGGTCAGTGAATAACCTTCTATTATACTCAAGCCATAAATTCCAAACTAAAATCATAGGGGCAACATTCAAAATGAACTTGAGATCAAGACTCACAATATTGAGAGTCCAACTCTCAACTAACATCAACACACTTTGAGGAGAGACCCATAACAAACCCTATTTGTTAATCAATTTGCTATAGAGATCCCCAACCATTGAACATTGAAGAAATAAATTTATATTATCCTTGTAGTTATCCTTGCACATAACACACCTCAAGGGACCATCCCTTCCCAACACTCTCAACCTATCTCACGTAAGTGCCCTTCGATTTCATGCAATCCAAAAGAAGGAGTTGACTTTCAAGAGCTCCATGTTAAAATAGATTTTATACAAAATAGCATGACTGATTGTGCTACCCTAACTATGAAGAGTGTTATAAGTATCCATAGAGGAGACACAACCAACCCTATTACCTTTCTAAAATAATCTATCCTCCTTCTCCAAGATCGGCCACCTATTAAGACTTTCTCTCAATTCACCCCACCTCTCTTGCAAATCATTATTTGGAAGCACAAGGGAAATCTAGAGCCTATTCCCCACTTGTCCATATCGATGATGCTCCACCAAACACACAATAATAAGATCCAAGATGTCAGAGAGGTGGTGAAAATGAGGCAACATCCTAAGGGGCTGATCTTCAAGCCATATATCCTGCTAGAAGTGAGCCTTATTTCCTTTCCCAACTTTCCACAAAGTATCAGGCCTTATAAAATCACAACATCTCAAGAAGTTCCATATGCTAGATATTTTAGGAAGGATAATAGAGTGGTTCAAAATATTATCAAGGTCATGCTGCAAATACTTGGCTTGCACTACCTTGCTCCAAATCCTATCCTTCTCATAAATACACCAAGCCAAATTGGCCCGAAGAGCAATGTTTATTTTTTTTAGATTCCTTAATCCAACCCCACCCATGATTTTTGGCTTACACACCTCCACCTACTTGATTAGATTATACTTGAAAACCTCTACAGTTCCTTGCCAAAGAAAAATCCTTTGTGTGGCCTCAAGAACTTTAGCCACCTTGCTAGGAATCTAGAACACAAACATAGTAAAAATAGGAACAATAGTAATGTAAGCCTTCATAAGAGTGATTATGGCCACTAGCATAAGCCATTTACCCTTCCATGACACAGGCTTGGTATGCACCCTATCCACCACCTTTTTCCATTTAACATCCAATGTACGCTTATCAACAAAAGGCATCCCCAAATTTAAGAACTAGCGAGAGAGGCTATCTCAAACCCCAAAATCCTTTGAATTTTGAGAGCTTCAACATAATAATTTTTTAAGAAGAAAATCCTAGATTTTTTGGTGTTTATTTTCTTCCCCATGGCAAACTCATATATCTGTATCTAACTCTCCTTATACCTCTGACCTCCTTGGTAAAAAACTCCCCAAAAAACAATATTTTGTTGAAAAACTAAAGGTGAGTTAGGTTTGGGACCCCATAAGGAACTTGTAGCCCTTTAAGCCGGTCAACCCCCTTCTCCTTCTTGATGGAACGACCAAGAACCTCTTCTATGATAACAAAAATAAAATGGAGATAACGGGTCTCCTTTCCTTAAGCCCCTCCCAACATTGAAAAATCATATCCACTCCATTAATCAACATCACAAAAGAGGCAGATGAAATGTAGTCGAACACCCAATCACACAATTCTTGGCAGAACCCAAATTTCAACATCACCTTGATTAAAAATTCCCAAGAGACATGATCATAAGCCTTGTTCAAGTCAAGTTTCAAAACCATCCTTTCCTTCTTCCTTGACTTAATGGAGTGAATGGTCTCATGGGCTAGCACAATACCATCAACAATTTTCCTATTCTCAAGAAAGCCACTTTGTTCTTTGGAAATGATGAACTCTAAACACACCTTCAAACTAGAGGCCATAGCCTTCGAGAAAATCTTATGAATGCCATTGCACAAAGCTATAGGGTGAAACTCATAAAAAATATTGGATCCTTACATTTTGGTAGAAGAGCAAGGAAGGTCTTATTTCAAGCTCTCATCATTGACTTATGTTGCCCGCATTCCTTATCACATGCCATATATCAACAACAACAATATCCCAAAATCTCTGAAAGAAACTAGCCTGAAATCCATCTAGGCCTAGAGCCTTCAGAGTGCCAAGAGAGAAAGCAACCGTCTCGATCTCATCCATAGGGAAGAGAGCCATCAAACCATTATTCATAGCTACATTAACCAAGGAAGGTATATTACCATGCAACTCATCCCGTGCTTGCAGATTTTGTTCATGCTATGCACTTAATAGATTCTTGAAATATATGCTAGTTTGATATAAGGGGAAAATAAATTTAGACTATGTGATCATTCCAAAAGAAATATTATTTTAAATCAAATGTTCACATTCTAGAATATCTCATCCATTTCTCATTCTATTAAAAATATCATTAAATCTCCTACATCTCAAAAAAAAAAACCCTCCTCTCTTCCTAAATTAAGTAGAAATAAATTTGATAAGTAGGAGGTTTCTTCCACAGCGTGTCAAATTATGATATTGCTATCAAGATTCAACCGTGTAGTTTTTGAGTCAAACTCATTGACCCATGATTCATGAGTAGTGGTTCACAAGAACCCATCTCTCATGATAATGAATGATCCACTTAGCACTCATTGCATCTAGGTGATGCTCACACAGGTGAAGCATCATTGGTCCGTCCCGGGAGGTCACCCATCCCAGTACTGCTCCAGCTCAAGCGCGCTTAAGCTCAGAAATAAATTTATAAAATTGATATTAACAATCTATTTGAAAGTGAACCTGAAAACTCTTAAAAAAAACCATTGAAAATCAAAACTATATAAATTCCATGAAGTTAAAATACAATATGCCCATTTATAAAAAATCTTGAAAACTTATTCTACCACCGTCTAATCATAACATTCTTGACTCTCACTAATATGACAGGTGGAGTCAGAAGTATTCATCTTGCGCACCAGCTAAGCGATTGGCTTGCAAGAAGTTGAGAGGACGAGGCCCAAGAAAGGCTATGGACGAGTACATGACACTTGCATGAACTATCCATATTCCTTTCAGCACAGACACATTTTTGTTGTGAGCAGTCTATTATCTTCCTAAAATGAAACTCAAATCAATTGAAGAAGAGATTGTGCTTAGGGATATTATCCTAAAATATATGAACATATCAAATACATATCTTCGTAGTATTATCTTACTTGTGGGTGGGTTGTAGGCCTTGATAAAACTGGTAAATGGTACTATGTCGTATTCTAGAATGGTTTTTGGCACCCGTAAAGTTTGTGGGGTACTGTGGAACTCAGATTCCATGCGGTTGTTACAGGCTTCCTGGCAGGAATGGTCATTGCTTGCAGACGCAGCAAAGCAAGGTTAGGTCTATTCATTTACTCAAAAATCGAGAAACAATTGCGCCGTCCTGTTGGAATCATGGGTCTCCAGTTTTCTCTTTCTCAAACTCTTCGTTAGTTCCTGCCAGGGAACTATTGCAGAGGCCTCAATGCTTAAAAACCACGCCCAACTACTCCAACTACACCTATCACTACTCCCATCACCACGCCCTCAACTGCCATTTGCTCACCCACAACACCAGTAACAACTCTTGTTACAACACCAATCACAACGCCCACCGCTCCCACAACTCCTATTTCAACGCCAATCACAACCCCTACCACTCCGACAACATCCACCACTACAACAACACCCACAGCTAGCTCAACTGGAACTTGGTGCATAGCAAAGCCTGGTGTCCCAGATGCAAGCTTGGAAGTTGCCTTGGATTATGCATGTGGCCTTGGAGGCGCATACTGTGCACCAATACAACAACGAGGTGCTTGCTATAATCCAGATACTCTTGCAGCTCATGCCTCCTATGCTTTTGATAACTACTACAAGAAGAATGGCATGACTGCTGCTAGTTGCGCTTTGGTGGCAATACAATCACGACTACTCAAGATCCAAGTGAGTTACTTATATTATTCTAATGTTCAGTTTATTTTTTCACTCTTTGTTTTAAAGCATTGGATGCATCATCTTGCATAAGTTCCCAAGAGATTTTTGGTTACAAATGATCTGGTGATTCTGCAATTGGTTTATTATCCAGCAAATTTGTTTCAATCCATTAGGTGAACTGAACTTTTATGTGCTAGTTTGTTTGATGTTTACTTTTGTCTAGTAACTTTTACTGTTTTTGACAACTCTTTCTAACGCATTTATGGATACATTTCAATGCTAAATACATGATCGTGATTGTTTATATTTTATTATACTAGCAATGGCACCTTGGTGTGCAATAGGTACACTGAAGAGCTGTGGAAGGTCAATTAAGAAGAGTTTTTGTAATCATATCCTTATGTTTAGAATGTGGACAGAAATGCATCTGCATTTACACTTAAGAATCTGAATACTTAATACTCAGATCTAAGTATAGTTATATCATGGCTGTCCATTCATATTGGACTATAACCAGCATCATGTTTCAGTTATTAAGTAAGCTTACCCTTCCGCTTCTTATAAGGGTACAAAATGATTAAATAGACACTTAAGTCATAATATTTAACTTTAAGGACCAAGGGCTATGATCTAGGTACTTTCTGGATGGCAAAAACTAAAAAAATATTAAGTTTTGAAAATCCTTATTTTCACCCTAAAAAGAGTGACGAAAAATCAAAGGGGCTGATGAGTCATCTAAAAGTGGTGTTGTGTAAGGGAGCTAGAAACTTTAATTGAAAGAGAAACAAGTGTCTTGGTGAAGGGACAAGTGTCTTCCTCAACAAGGGAATCGCTTTTAAGAAAAAAGAAGGCTGTTTTTTTTGGGGGCTTTTCTTCTTCTCACCACCTGCTGTAATTTTTCTATAGACTGCTGCAATCATCTGCTCTAATTTTTCTCTAGACTGCTGTAATTTTTCTCTAGATTGCTGCAATCCTCTACTGTAATTTTTCTATAGATTGCTGCAATCCTCTACTGTAATTTTTCTATAGACTGCTACAAAACTTTCTGGTTACTGTTAAGGAGGTGAAATCAAACCTGTAATCTTAGTGGTTGGGAATGATCAAAATGAGGAAGGAGGACCATATGTGAATTTAAATCAGACTCCTGCAAACGTTGTGCAAGTGTTCAGGTAGGTATAGAAACCTTGATTTTTTCAAAAGAAAAAAGGCCGAATTACTAAATTAAAAACAAGATTATTTTCTGTATAGTTGACTTGTTACTTAGGGGAGAGGACCCAGTAGTTGAGCATGTTTCAATAGTTGTGATAGTAGTTGTTAATATAATGCCCAATAGTTGTGATAGTAGTTGTTTATATAATGCCCAATAGTTGTGACATAAGTATCCTAGCTTAAACAAAATGTATCCCTTTGATCTAAAAAGCAACCAATCATGTGATGCCACATCAGCGCTCAACTACCCATGATGTGAATACACAAGTATTGGTAACACTTCTTTTTGGGCCTTTTTGGATACTTCGACAAAAAGTGTGCTGATGTGGCACTGAAACGAAAGTTATAAGCAGGGGACTTGCCATGTAAGCTGCTGTAAATTTTTTGGAGTGATTTAAAATTTCCATGTAGGATTTTGAGAAGCGCAAGTTAGGGTGCACAACTATTGGGTCCTCTCCCCTAGTGGTGTTACTCACATTACAATTGAGAATGAGAATGCATATTGTTGGTACTGATATTAAATGTCCTATTTTCCCCTAAAGGGGAAACCATGAGGAACTTTTCCCTATGCAAATTGATGTTTGACAAGTTGTCTGGTGTTGTACAAATTGTGATGTTATGGTGTTATATGACTTAAGTGCTATGTGAAAATTGTGTTTCTATGATGTGAATATGGCTGTGAAAGTATGTGTGTTGCTACATCTTCTTTGGGCTGTTAAATATGGGTGTTAGTTATACCTGAACCCCATGTGTTTTCCCCAAGCTCAGAGGTGGACATTTGTTGTCCTAGGCTGTGAGGTGAGCTCCCACTGGCAGCTCAAAGAGCTTGATCTATGTTGCAGGTCCTTGAAAGGCTCAAAAAAAACGAAAGGGAGAGAAGATATCTGTTGTGTCTACCAAAAAAAAAAAAAAAAAAATATAGATAAAGTTGTATAGGAGGTCATACATTCCAGGTGATAATGAAAGCTATGTAATTTTTCTAAGGTTTAATTTTTTTTCTTTTAAGTGCTTGTATGCAGGCCTGAGTGATGTCTTTATTTAATTACCTGTATTGCTTTGAAAAGATAGTATGAAGAAGGGAATAAAACAAATATTAGATTACTGTGCATGTACAAAGGAATTTCATTTCATTAACTTACTTTCTTTTATGGAAGAACAAATATTGTAAAGAAATAATTTTTTTGTAAGTAAAGATTTACATTTCTGTATGATTGACTGTTCTATTACAGCTTCCCTCTTGCAAGATGAAACTTGAATTTTCACTGCTGAGCTGATATTCTACTTATAACTATTATAAACAATAATGGACATTGTATAGGTGGATGAACATGGAACTTTGATTTATATATTAATATTACATCCTTCCTTTGTATTTTTAAAGCAAGTTATTGCTGACCCTCTTCTATTTCTATTATTCAATAATGGATTACATTGTTTAATAGACATAAATACTGTTGAAATATTACCTACATGATGAAAAACAATGAAGGATCAACACTTTTCAGTTTGGACATTAAAATGAACCGTTCTGTTTTCAACACAGTAGTATATAGGTTTTGATTTATATCTGTTGAGACATTGAGGTTACTTCATCCATTAGATCTATTTACTAGTTTGCACAGCATGCAAATTGACCTACCAGCTTACCATTGAATAAACCTAATTTTAATTATCTCTATTTTTTTTTGAATTTGAACATTTACAAAGTATAAACCAAGAACAACCTCTAGTAAAATCTTGTACATAGGTTAGCATCTCACATAGATAAATGAGATCCTGTAGGGACTGAGATAAACCAAGGAAAGAAAAATAAAGAAATCCTTCTCTGTGTTGAGTGCTGACGCCCAACCGACTTAATGTTTCCCTCCAATTTCTGTCTTTTCAGCTTCTTTGCTTGGATATAGAATACGTCTTTTATATATGCTGCTCCATCATTGCAAAACGGTTGTTAATAATAATATATTCTTCTGCTCTTAGTTGGACGTAGCCATTAAAATTAGTTGTCATCTTAAATGCTTCCCTCGAGCACCTTGTCTCTTGTTCTTAACTCTATCACAAGGTTTCATTCTTGTTTTGAAAACTTCTCCCTCATTCAATTATCTTTCACATGCTAATAATTGTCTTTTGCTTTCTATGAGGATCTTAATAAGGTTTCAAAAATATTCCCTTCTTTTTTTCATTATACTATTAAGGAAATTGTCAATGACTAGGCATAGATTACAATATCACAATACATCTTGCTTTCCCTCATTCAACCTCTAGTGTGGTGTTGAGCAGATATTGTAGATGGGGAGATTGTTGGTGTTGCAAGTGTTGTATATATGTTGAAGAGATGTTTGTGGTGTTGCTAATGCAGTTGGTTCACTTGGTTTCCAAGTGCTTTTGAGAAAATTTGAATAAAATAATGTGTAGTGTGACAAAAGTATGTTCAATGTTGTGCTTATGTTCAATGTTGTGCTATGCATTTTTTCATGGTTGAAGATATGCTTGTACAGTTTGGATGGGATGATCAAAGGTGTTATATATCTAGAGTCTTAGGTTATAGATCATGTGGCAGAGGAAGTTTTATTTGATAGTGTGATTGTCATTTGACAGGTTTGTGGTAGATGCATAATCAATGATCATTGACTAAGAGGGTTTGAGATTGAAATGATTTCTTCGCCATTGGCTTCAATTCACCATTGGATTTTTTCTTCTTAGCCAACTCATGTTTCTAAAGGCAAGGAAATCATGCCAAATAATAATGAGTGTGGATGAATTTGGCGCCACCTCTAGAAACTCAATTGTTGTAGGTGTCTATTTCATAAGATAGTTCAAATTGAACATATACCGATTGAATAAATCTTTGATTGTTGTCAGTTTTTCAAGTCGGCTTGTAGGTGATTTTGTTGAGTATGAA
This sequence comes from Sequoiadendron giganteum, assembly GCA_007115665.2. Classification (NCBI taxonomy): domain Eukaryota; kingdom Viridiplantae; phylum Streptophyta; class Pinopsida; order Cupressales; family Cupressaceae; genus Sequoiadendron; species Sequoiadendron giganteum. The sequence continues at coordinate 118,927,288 of CM021104.1, read as the reverse complement.
CTTAGGAGGTCGCCACCTTTCTGTGTGTTTCATGTGTTGCTTTGCATGGAGCTTGTTGTCCATTAACATGCCTAAATTTTAGGCTATGAGGTTACTTTGAAGAATTAATTGAAGTTTTGGCATATTTAAAATTCATAAAACTTAGACTGAAAGAGTGGAATATCCAATTCTAATTTTATAAATTCCACAATTGGTATCAGAGTTGTACGGTGACGGTATAGCTGATTGGGAATTTGGTGTTGAATTTCCGGAGCTATGGAAAAAGAAAAGATAAAGAAATTCTCGGGTCAGAATTTCAGTCTGTGGAAGGTGCAAATGGAGTCATTGCTGATAAAGCAAGACCTCTCGCTCGCACTTGAAGAGAAAGCAAAGAAGCCAAGTTCGATGGCAAATGAAGAGTGGGCGAAGCTAGACAAGAAGGCAAAAGCTATGATTTCCTATCGCTGTCCAGTAACGTATTGTTTAATGTTTCTACAGAAAAGACTTCGAAGGAATTGTGGGACAAACTTTCTTCGATGTATGAGATGGCTTCAACCTCTAATAAGGTGTTTATCATGAAAAAACTTTATAACCTGAAAATGAAAGAAGGTGGAATTGTATCAAACCATCTTAATGAATTTAACACTTTGGTTACCCAATTAGTTTCAGTGGGCATTAGTCTAGATGACGAGATCAAGGCAATCTTATTGTTGTGTTTGTTGCCTAACAATTGGGAAGGTGTTGTAATGGCTGTGAGCACTTCAATTGCAGCCAAAAATAAATTGAAGTTTGATGACATAGTAGCTACAATTCTTAGGGAAGATATGCGAAGAAAGAACCAATATATTTCTTCTGGCGAAGCCCTAATTGTTGTTAGTAGAGGAAGACCTAGACATAAAGGCAAAGACAATAATAGGAGAAGATCAAAATCTGCAAAAAGGTCTAACTCCAGAGATAGAATTGGCGACTATTGGTTTTGTGGTAAGGCTGGTCACACTAAAAAAGATTGTTATTCTTATAAGAAGGCACAAGAGAAGGTTAAAAACAACGAGGCTAATGTTGTCTATGAACACGATGATAGTGTTTTGGTTTTGTCCGTAAGTGAAATCACTTCAGATTTGTGGGTTTTAGATTCGGGTGCATCTTTCCATGCCACCTCTTGTACAGATGCTTTTTCTAATTATCAAGGACAGTTCGGGAATTTTTACTTGAGGGATAACAAATCTTTGGAGATCATTGGTAAAGGTGATGTTCTCTTACAATCCAAGAATGGAAGCCCATGGCTTTTGCAAGATGTTCAACATATTCCAAAATTGAAGAAGAATCTGATTTCTATAAGCCAACTTTTTCAACAAGGTTGCCATACTTCTTTCCTTCCAGATTCGTGGAAAGTTACTAAGGGTGCCCTACAAATTGCCAAAGGAGATAGAGTGGGCAACTTATATGTTTTTGAGAATGATTCTCAAGTGGGAGTTGCTATGGCACTGACGGACAATGAGACCGTACTTTGGCACCAACGTCTTGGACATATGAGTAGGAAAAGCCTTGAAGTGATGGTCAAAAGAGATCAACTACCGGGTTTGAAATCAATGGATTTGGAATTTTGTGAACATTGTCTTTATGGCAAACAAAAGAGGGTCAGCTTCTTGAAGACAGGATGTGCAAAGCATACTTCACCTTTGGAGCTTGTTTATTCGGATGTCTTTGGACTGATTGAGGTAACCTCTCTTGGAGGGGCCAACTATTTTGTAACTTTCCTTGATGACTACACTAGGAAGGTCTGGATTTTTATGCTTAATAAGAAATTTGAAGTCTTCAGTAAATTCAAATTTTTTAAAGCTTTAGTTTAGAATCAGAGTGGATATAACATCAAATGTTTGCAAACGGATAACGGTGGTGAATTTTGCTCACTAGAGTTTGATAATTTTTTGTGCTGACAATGGTATTCACTGAATCAAATTTGTTCCTTTTACACCTCAAGAAATTGGGGCTGCAGAAAGGTTAAATAGAACAATCTTGGAAAGAGCACGATGTATGCTTTCCAATGCTGGATTGGGAAAAGAGTTTTGGGCTGAAGCTTGTAGTACAAAAGTTTATTTAATTAATCAAAGCCCTTCATCCCGGTTAGATTTCGATATTCCAGAGGAGGAGTGGCTTGGAAAGCGAATCTCTTATTCATATCTTCAGGTATTCGGATGTGAAGCATTTTCTCTTGTTCCCAAGGAGAAACAATCCAAATTGGATCCCAAATCACGGAAGTGTTTTTTTGTTGGGTATGGTGAAGATCAGTATGGATTCAGGTTGTGGGATCCTATTGCCAATAAAATTATTCGCAGTGCAGGGATGTAGTTTTCAATGAGCATATTTTTCCAGCTCTGCAAACACAGGCAGTAGTCATGAAGGAATATGTGCCCTTCTTAGCATTTGAAAATATTCACTCAAATGGATCACCTAGAGGTAATTTGCAGAACGGTAGAGTAAGTGGAATAAATTATTCAACCAACTCTGTTTTATCCCGTGCACCTTCTATTTCATCATTTCTAGTTTCTCTGAATGGTGAAGAAGGTAATACAGAATCTTTGTTTGAGCAGCCTCTTATGAGTAATATGTAGCATCCACAAGTGTTTATGCAACCTTCACATGCATCGCTGCCTTCCTTCAATAGTTCGCAACCTTGTTTTGACCATTCATAGTCTTCTTTTGTGACTGCCACGCCTCCTCTAGCTAATGCACAATCTCCTAGAGATGGGTCTTCTACGCAACCTCTTGGTCAATCCTCCCATCATATACTGCCTCCAGAAGTTCTTGCGCAGCCCTCACAAGGTATGGTGCAATTTTCTCATCCTACGCAGCCTCCTCTTCAAGCTAGGTAGCCTCTAAAACTTGTTGCACAACCTCTGCCAAGAGTCACGCAGCCTCTGCAAGGAATTTCACAGCCTTCACAAGGAGTTAGGGAGTACGCACATCCTACTCTCCCTTATATGCCACCTCTCTTTTGTGGTTCATCATTTCCTTTTGGAGATGGGTCTTCAATGCGGGATGAGATGGGAGGCTCTGTTTCGCAGCCACAACAAAATGTGTACGCACAAGGGACTGTGCAATTTGAGGATATTCAGAGGCAGAGTCCGAAAGATAATGTTCCTAACAGAGGTATTTTGCAACATGAACTTGAAAATGTTCAAAGTCAATTACAAAGAATGCATTTGGAAGATTCAAATATTCCTGAATAGGGTTCTCACTTAAGGAGGTCCACCCGGGAGAGGAGATGTCCTTCTAAATTTACAGATTATGAATTTTTGTTTTCAGAGGAGGCTGAGCCTGACCTTTTGATTACTGATCAACCTAAACCAACTACTTTCAAAGAAGCTTGCAAGGCAATTGATTCTACAAACTGGCAAGAGGCAATGCAAGATAAAATGAGTTCATTGCAGGCTAATAATACTTGGGATTTAGTGCCGCTTCCACCTAATCGAAGACCTTTGAAGAATCGTTGGGTATACAAGTTGAAAGAGGAAGATGCTGACAAGAAACGTTATCGTGCCAGACTGGTTGTTAAGGGGTATGATCAACAGAAAGGAATAGATTTTAATGAGATTTTCTCTCCAGTTGTGAGAATGAACACAATCCAGATAGTTTTGGGTTTGGCTGTAGTTTGGGATCTTGAACTTGACCAGTTGGATGTCAAGACAACTTTTCTACATGGTGATGTTGATGAGGAGCTATGTATGGAGCAGCAAGAAGGCTTTAAACAACAAGGACAACAACATCTTTATTGCAGGCTTAAGTGCAACTTGTATGGGCTCAAGCAAGCCCCACGCCAGTGGTATATTAAGTTTGATCGCTTCATGATTGAGCACAAGTTTATTAGGTGTGAATCGGATCCATGTGTTTATTACAAGCAGCTTCCTATTGGTGAGTTTGTTATTCTCTTGCTTTACGTTGATGACATGTTGGTAGCCGGTACTAGTAAGAGGATTGTTTCTCAGTTGAAGGCACAATTAGCTACACGGTTTTCTATGAAAGACTTAGGCACAACCAAGAAGATTCTTGGAATGACAATCACTAGGGATAGATGAAAGAAGGAGATTATGTTGTCACAAAAGGCATACATTGACAAGGTTCTAGAAAGATTTGGTATGGCTGATGTGAAGGCTATTTCTATTCCTCTTGCTGCCCATTTTCGTTTATCTTCTGATTTGTGTCCGAAAACAGAAGAGGATAAAAAGTTTATGGAAGGGATTCCTTATAAATCTACAGTTGGCAGTATTATGTATGCCATGGTTTCCACTCGTCCCGACATTGCTCATGCAGTGGGAGTTGTGAGTAGGTTCATGAGCAATCCCGAAAAGCCTGATTGGGAAGCAGTCAAATGGATTTTAAGATATCTTAAAGGTACTGCTGATTATGCTTTATGTTTTGGTGGAAATAATGTTCAGCTGCAAGGTTTCACTGATTCTAATCTTTCCGGAGATTTAGACAAACGAAAATCTACTACTGGTTATGATTTTATGTTTGCTGGAGCTGCCATTAGTTGGGTCTTGAGGCTGCAACATTTTGTTGCTCTTTTTTTTTGCTGGAGCTGAGTATTTGGCTCTTTCTGAAGGTGCTAGGGAGATGCTTTGGTTACAACGATTGTTCAGTGATCTGAGATGTCAACAAAGTGATTTTGTTCTATTTTGTGATAGTCACAGCGCCATTTTTATGGCTCACAATCATTCATCTCAGCGGCGTTCAAAACATATTGACACACATTCTCATTACATTCGTCATGTGATTGAAGAGGGCAAGTTAAAAGTTGCAAAAATTGACAGAAAGGTCAATCCGGCAAATATTTTCACCAAGGTTGTTGGCAAAGAAAAGTTTGAATGCACCAAGACTTCTCTTGGTTTGGTTAAAAAGAAGTAACCATAAATTTAGAGCAAGCGAATGGTTGGCGAGTTGCACCATCCGTTGGACTTCAAGTGGGAGATTTGTTGAGTGTTGAAGCCCAACCGACTTAATGTTTCCCTCCAATTTCTGACTCTTCAGCTTCTTTGCTTGGATATAGAATACGTCTTTTATATATGTTGCTCTATCATTGTAAAACGGTTGCTGATAATAATATATTCTTCTGTTCTTAGTGTGGACGTAGGCATTAATGGTGAATCACGATAAAACATCCGTGTCATCTCATTATTAATTTTGTCCATCTGTGTTTATACCATAGTTCCACGGGGACGCGTCCCCCTCAACAAAGGAGCCGTCTCGGAGACGGGGACGTTTCCGAGACTCGGAGACTTCAAGGAAACGTCCCCCCACCGTCTCCTCGTCCCTCCGCCGTCTCCTGAACGTTTCCTTCAAAAGGAGACTTCGTCACATCTCGGAGTCTTCTGGGCATCTCCTCTCAGAGTCTTCTGGGCGTCTCCAAGACTCCAAGTTTCCCACGTCCCCCATTAAATGCTGATTTTTTTTTTTTAAATTAAAATTAATTTTTTAGTAATAGTTAAAATCTAAGTTTAATATAAAAATAATATATTATATTATTAAATTTTTAAGACTTCTAAGAATCTAAAGTCAATGTAAATTAATTTTTTTTGTTTTATTTTTCATTTCACATTACCTATGCGTGCCTATGCAAGTCGCGATTGCATCTAGACTAAGAAGTGTTGAACCAAAGGTATTTTGCTGCTTGCATTTTAATTTTTATATGGTTTTTTAGCTTTAGGTTTTTATTTTTTATTTTTTTTCATTTGAAATACTCACAACAAGGGCAACACGAAACAGTTGGAAGTGGACTATGGAACAAATCCCTCAAAGGGATGTCAACTCATGGAAGAGGCGTCGCCTCTTCCATGATCTAACAGACGCCTCTTCCATGAGCTAACATCCCTTTGAGGGATTCGTAACATTCGTTCCAAACTTCCAATGAATCAATTTTTTTTAATTTATTATTTAATATTTTCTGATTTGAGATTCTCAGATTTCAAAACTTCACAGTTCACAGTGAATTTTGAAATAAAAATTTATAAAATAATTTAATAATTGCTTTTAGTTTTTACTTTATCAATAAATTTCATTTATATAATAATTTATTTTATAAATTTATGGTCATTGGTCTGCAAAATGTGGAAGCACATGTGGAAGCACAGGCAAGACATGTAAACTGTTTGACTGAAATTTGAATGCATCAAAATGTGGAAGCACAGGCAAGGCATGTGAACTGTTAGACTGAATGCCTCAAGGGCCTTGCTTTTACAGTTATACATCTTCTTATAACTAATTTTTCAAGTACTATATGTATTTTAGTGCACCGCTCCCCCACCGCCCCTCCGCTGCCATCCCCCCCGCCGTCCCCTCGCCACCCCCAAACTTAGGCCCCCCGCCCCTGCGCCCCCGAAACCCGTCCCCTGCCATCCCCCCGTCCCCGTCCCCGTCCCCGAAACTCGGTGGAACTATGGTTTATACTCTGTTTTGCATTTTGGTTTGCACTCCATTTAAATTTACACTCTGAAGGGTTGCTGCTAGCTAAAATGCCCTCTACAACCACCACAAACTTGGCTAAAATGCCCTCTGCAGCCACCATAGACTCAGAAAAATAAGGGGGTTATCAGGAATACAAACAAATAGATGAACCAAAAGTATATTTAAGGCAAATACTTGATAGTAGGGGAGGATCTGAGGAAGAAGTGTGGCTCTGTAAGAGTTGTCGCACCCCCTAAATCATTTGAGGCGTGCCTCTATGGTACGACCCTCATCCGTGTCACTTATAACTTCAGAATCAACTAGTAGCAGCAACAGAAGCAACAATCCTAGTGGAGGCAATGGGAGAGTGCATGACAGCCAGGTAGAGCCTGCTGAGGCACTAAGCCATCAGACGAACCTTCGTTTCTCTCAGCCCTGCACAATGAAGAAAAAAAATAATTTAAAATGGTAAAGAGGTCGTAGGGCATGCCTTAGGGTTAGCGTTAGGAAGCTTATAGAGAAGTTTTATGTTGTATCTTTGAAGAAAATAAGAATTATATCTCAGCCTTATGATCTTTTGTTCCTACTTCCATCGCTGGAAATAAGAGTTTAATTTGAAATAAATATTTTGGTGACTTCTGAAAATGTTTTCCTCTTTTTACTATTGAAGTGGCATTATAATTATCACTTGATATAATATGCTAAAACCCTCTTTAAAAGTTAAAACCTTATTTTCAGGTTGCAGCTCGCCAAATTGGAGAAGTGACAGCTCAATACCAGCGAGGAAGATTTTGGAGGGGCGGAAACCAATAGCGGCGGGAAAGCAACAAAAAAGGGTGAAAAACAGCCGAAAAAATGATGAACGGCTGACATTCATTCAACTCCCTTGCAACCGCTATCAACATTTTTCGGCTGTCCATGGAGAAAATGAGCTCGCAAAGCTCAAATAGGGACACGCCTTCGGCTTAAATATTGTGCTAGTATACAGTTGATGTTTCTTTTTCTAAATTTTTAGAGTAGCAGCGGTTCATCTGTTCTTAACACAAGCATTGGAAATGGAGGCTTGGGGATTCAACCTAGTAATAGCAGTGATGCAACATCCATCTTCTGTTTACCAATTTTCTTCACCTTGATTTGCTTGCTACTGTCTATTCTTATAGGCTGGTGGCTCTAAAGACTGCATATTCATCCCTTCAGGCCGAGTTAAGGAGGAGAATCAAGGTATGCTAATGGCATAGCTAGTATAGATAATGTACAGGAAAAATTTGTCCAAATTCTTATAAATTTCTTTCAGAACATTTTTTATGTTAGCGGCTCAAATTCTTTGTAAGAGTTGTGACTCAGAATATTTGGTAGGAAAGCTATGGCATGGGCCCATTGGTTTAACATTTTCCAGTGTATTATTACTATTATAAAGCCAAAGCTGTATAAAAGTCCATTTCCTAGACCTACACTTTCTGCAATCCCAACCTCGTATACTTTACACCCTAGTTCTCAAAAAGCAAGGATTAGATTAATCAAGTTGAGCATCATCATCTGTCTGTACTTCTGCTGCCTCAGGAATGCTTGAGGTATGACATTTTGAAGCATCAACTTCTCACTTAAGTTGCATCTTCCGGTGTGTTAGACATATTGGTCTTAATCACATCAATAGCAGAGGCTATATCAAAAATCCCCAAGCTCAAGGTTTTATTTGGGTTGAGGCCCTGTGAATTTATTCTAGCACCCTCTAATCATAACGTTATTAACTCTCTCTAATACGGCAGGTGGAGTCAGAAGTATTCATATTTCGCATGCTAAGCGATTGGCTTGCAAGAAGTTGTGAGGACGATCCCCAAGAAAGGCTTTGGACGAGTACATGACACATGCATGAACTGTCCATATTCATTTCAGCACAGACACAATTTTGTTGTGAGCAGTCTATTATCTTCCTCAAATGAAACTCGAATCAATTAGGGAAGAGATTGTGCTTAGGGGTACTATCCTAAAATATATGAACATATCAAATACATATCTTAGTAGTATTATCTTGCTTGTGGGTTGCAGGCCATGATAAAACTGGTAAATAGTACATGTCCTGTTCTAGAATGGTTCTTGGCACCTTGGTAAATGACAATAAAGGAGCTATGAGTGTTCATCATTTAGTGCATCGTTAAATTTTGACTTGTTCTAACTGAATTGTTCATGCCCCTCCGAATTGTTCAGGCCCCTCTCACCTCTGGGCATTTAATCTTTTGTTGTCAGTCTCTGGCTCTCAAATATTTTAGTCTGCCTTTAATTTTTGGTTCTGTTTTTCCTGGATCAATCAGTCATCTTCTCCAACCTGTTGAAACAGCGTCTGTGTGCATGTTTGAAGGCTTTTCTCTCAAGTTTTACTCAATTTCATTTATACCCACATTCAAAGAAACGGGCATTAAGGTACTTGTTGGCACTGTTCATTTGCATTTGATAGTGTAATAGTCATGCCTTTGGATCAGCTTGATGAGTTTCTTGTACGGTGCATGCCAAGCTTTATTTATTCATTGCTCAGATTGAGTCAAATTAGTTTATGGAGGGACTTAAAGGTGGCTTCTTGCTATATATGGGCTGATTTTTTGGTAAGTTGAGTGATTTAGAAGATTGGGTTTGATGACATGATCACTTCCAGATTCATCAAAAGTGTGACCGTGGGCGATGGAGCTGTGGGAAAAACATGCATGCTCATTTCCTATACGAGCAATACTTTTCCAACTGTAAGCTCTACAAATGGAATCCCCCTGTTCAAATCAGATATCTTTTGTAAATGGGTCATCAAATGAGATAAATGTTCTTTAAAAATTAAATAGCAGCTTAGGGTTAATGGTTTAAAATGAGACGAATCAGAGCATCAATCTGAGATTATCCAATACCGCCATAAACTGATAAGCTCTTATAAACTTGAAAGAATGAGGAAAGCTTCTGATCTGTAAAATTGTTACTAAATTCAGGCTTGTTTGTTGGGTTTTATTAGTGTAATTATAATTATTTCTTTTTGTTTTGTTTCGAATGGTGAATAAAGTTGAGCTGTGGGTGTTTTGGTTTATCAGGACTATGTGCCAACGTTGTTTGAAAATTTCAGTGCAAATGTGGTAGTTAATGGTAGTACAGTGAACTTGGGATTACCGGATAGTGCAGGTAGACGCCCTTCCATATTTCTTTCATGTCTGCAGAAATTTATGTTTTGCGATCCGTTTTGTCTGCATTTTAATCTACGCCGTTTGTATAATTCGGTTATTTGATCTCTGTCTATGCAAATATAGATACTATAAGTCAAACTTCCCCTGTCTTACGCCACAGACTGGAGTCTGCCATTAGTATTGGGGTTTGTACTTACGTACACTTTGATCTTGTCATCCATAGTAAGAAAATGTTATTCGCCCTTCCTTAGGCCAAGTGCAGTGTATGTGAACATAAGAGAGTTGGTTGGGCTAAAAGCAAAAACTTTTCGAGAATAGAGGCTGCTAAAATTCATTTCTGTGTAGTTTTGGACCAAATTTACTATTTTGCCAAAACCTTTACATCCAGCTTTTGTTTCGATAACTGAAACAAATCTCTTGTCATCACATTTGGAGTTTGGTTATTTTTCTTTGTGTTATACCCAAGGCTTCTCCTCTTGGTACTGCAAAGGTTCTGTTTATGAGAATGTTCAAAAAGTTAGAAACTGGATTTAATTGCGCCTTGCTGTTGGAATCATGGGTTTCCACTTTTCTCTTTCTCAAACTCTTTGTTTTGTAAAGCCAACAAAAGGGCAAGTTTTGTCTGTTTTTTGTGTTGCTCTTGTTTCTTGATGACTAACCAACCATTACTGTTTTATACTATGACAGGAAATTGCACTTCACTTCCAAAGGGACAAGTTTTGTCTATTTTCTGTGTTGTTCTTGTTTTTTTGATGACTAACTAACCATTACCATTGTATACTATGACAGAATATTGTACTTTCCTTTTTCTGTATATGACACTTGTGTAAGTAACCCTAATTACTAGATCTAGCAACAAGCTTTTATTAAGTTAATGGGTTTTAATTAATGAGGTGAGATTTATCCTTTTTGTGCAAGCTTATATTCGTGAAGGTGATAAGAGAAAAATTAGTGAGATAGTACTTTTGCATCCCATAAGTGATCGCTCTCTTCAATTGTTTTACTTACACTTAGTATAAAATGTCTGTGGTAAGTAAAGGGTGGGAAAACATTCTGGTCTCCACTATCAATGGCACTGACATTATTCCAGAGTGTTTTGTCATTTGTACATACTTAGTCTTACACTATTTTCCCTTCAATCTTTCTTAGGGTATAGTTATAGTTATGTTCTTTTAACTTCTCATAGGTTGAAATATTTATTTGGTCGCAGTGAGGATGGTTGTAGTTGTGGTAATGTTGTTCATAATAATCCACATCTACAACCATCTCACCATCTTTAGCTGGAAAATGACCAGATAAATATTTCAACCTATGAGAAGTTAAAAAAATATAACTATAACTATACCTTAAGAAAGATTGAAGGGAAAATAGTCTATACCTTCGCCTTGAGAGCAGCAAAGACTAGGTATGTACAAATGAAAACACTCTAGAATAATGCCAGTGACATTGACGGTGGAGACCCGAATGTTTTCCCACCCTTTACTTACCATAGGCATGCCATACCAAGTGTAAGTAAAACAGTTGAAGAGAGTGATCACATATAGGGTGCAAGAGTATTGCCCCACTAATTGTTCTCTTATCACCTTCACAAATGTAAGCTTGCACAAGAAGGATAAATCTCACCTCATTAATTAAAGCCCATTAAACTAGTAAAAGCTTGTTGCTAGATTTGGTAATTAGGGTTACTTACACATGTTCCATATATAGAAGAAGTGAAGTACAATTTCCTATCATAGTATAAAATGGTAATGGTTAGTTCATCACCAAGAAACAAGAACAACACAAAAAACAGACAAAACCTTGCTTTGCACCGTTTGTAAGCAAAGAAGGAAATGTATAGACACCTACCCGCATCTACAGGCAACCAGGAAGCTGTAAGCAACCATATAGAATTGAGTTCTATAGGACCCCACAAGCTTTAATTCTACCAAGGTGCCAAAAACCATTCTAGAATACAACATAGTACTATGTACCAGTTTTATCAAGGCCCCCTACCCATAAGTAAGATAATATTACTAATATTTGTAATTAATATGTTCATATATTTAAGATAGTACCCCTAAGCACAATCTCTTCCTTAATTGATTTGAGTTTTATTTTAGGAAGATTTTAGACTGCTCACAACAAAAATGTGTGTTGAAACAAACATGGACAGTTCATGCATGTGTCGATGTACTCATCCATAGCCTTTCATGGGGCTCATCCTCATAACTTCTTGCAAGTCAATCACCTAGCTAATGCGAAAGATGAATACCTCATACCCCACCTCTCAATATCGTATTGAATTTTATAATGCTAATGAGATTTAATAACGTTATGATTAGAGGGCCGTAGAATAAGTTTCCAAGATTTATTTTAATGAGCGTAATGTATTTTAACTTCATGGAATTTATATAGTTTTGATTTTTAATGGTTTTTTTAGAGGTTTGGGGTTCAATTTCAAATAAATTCATTAATATCAAATGTGTAAATTGATTTATTTTTAGAGGTTTGGGGTTTAATTTTTACTTAATTTAGGAAGAGAGGAGGGTTTTTTTTTCAGATGTAGAATATTTAATGATATTCTTAATAGAATGAGAAATGGATGAGATATTCTAGAATGTGAATGATTTAAAATAATATTTCTTTTGGAAGGATCACATAGTCTAAATCTCTTTTTCCCTTAAATAAAATAAAAATGCATTTAAATAAAGTTTAATAATAATTATCACTACCCTCATGATTTTGACAAATCGAGAGACTGTTATAAAGGTAGTGATGCATATTTTCTGATTAGAGTGTATTCCATGAGATTACAATTCTTCGAGACATTCTATCAAATAGTTCACAAGCTTTATCTATCCTCCTACATTTTACATAGATTTCAAAAGGGCATCTACAACCACAAAATTTGAGAAAATACATCTTCATATTATGTTTTCATTATGATTGGTTGACTCTTATACTAAATCTAAGTGTTGTTTGTGTTTTGGCTAGAGTAGATTAATATTTTTTAATTTTCTCTATCAAGCTCAAAATTATATGCACATAGAATGAACTATAGTTTAGTTATGAACCTCAGTCTCTTCAAAATAATTAGACAAGATTAGGGAGAGGAAGGAACACACACCAAACTACAAAATAGGGGTAGTTGTAGGTTTATTGGTTTTTTATATACTCTACTTGTTTTCTATAGGGAGAAATTATTCACTATACAAATGAAATGCGATTGATAATCTACTCAATATTGTTTTGTGTATTTTCAAATGGAAGAGATCCACATCTATATGAAAATTCTAGTATATGTTAATAGTCAACTTATTATCTTATTTATAACATTTTCTGAATTTTTTATACTAACAATACAAGGTAGAGGATAACATTATTCTTTGAATTGGATACTACATAAAAGTTTATGTGTTCAATCATTGCTTCCATTCTTTGCATTTTTACATTGGGATGCATATATTTTTATAATCAACAAACTCTTTTAATGTCTTGACAAAATTAATATTATTAATAATATCAAAATTTTATAAACATGTATGGAAAATAAAACATAAATAAGAAATATATTGTAATAGTTTCTTTAACAAAGGATTCAAATTTGTGTGGACTACAAGGACGATAAGATATACACAAAATAGATCTATATTGAAAAATTTGTAGGAAAATTCAAACAAATACAATTGGTGGATGCAAAGCCAAATAAATGTAAAATCATGGACTATAATGATTTTAGAATATACACATAATGGAGTTTTTGAAAATGTTTTAGAAACTCTCAAGAAAATGTAATTGGTAGATGCAAAGACAAATTCCACAACCTTCATCAATATCCTTGTTGGTTTCCTTAATATGGGAGATTTGGAACAAGGTATGGACATCCATCAAAGCATAATATGAAGATGAATTTTCCCAAACGTTGTGGCTCTAGATGCCCTTTTGAAATCTATGCAAAATGTGGGAGGATAGACAAAGCTTGTGAACTATTTGACAAAATGTCTCAAAGAATTATAATCTCCCAATTTGTTTTAGTGTCTAGTATGTTATAGCTGATCTCTCAAGTTGGGTATAACACAATAGACACTAAAATAAATTGAGAGATTTTTATGAGGGTAGTGATGCAACTTTTATAATTAGAGTGCATTCCATGAGATTGCAATTATTTGAGGCATTATATCAAATAGTTCATGAGATTTTTCTATCCTCCCATATTTTGTAGAGATTTCAAAAGGGCGTCTAGAACCATAAAATTTGAGAAATTCATCTGCATATTATGTTTCATTATGATTGGTTGACTCTTATACTAAATTTGAGTGTTTGTGTTTTGACTAGAGTAGATTAATATTTTTTTAGTTTTCTCTATCGAGCTCAAAATTACATGAACATAGAATGAACTATAGTTTAGTTACAAACCTTGGTCTCTTCAAAATAATCAGAGAAGATTAGGGAGAGGAACACACACCAAACTACAAAATTGGGGTAGTTGTGGGTTTGTCGGTTTTCTTTATATACTCTACTTCTTTTCTATAGGGAGAAATTAATCACTATACAAATGAAATATGATTGATTATCTAATCAATATTATTTTTTGTGTTTTGTTTTGGAAGACATTTACATCTCTATAAAAAATTGGTATACGCTAATAGTCAATTTATTTCTTATTTATAGAATTTCCTTAGCTTTGTATACTAACAAATTCAAGGTAGAGGGTAACATGATTCTTTGAATTGGATAAGTTACATAAAAAATTATGTGTTATAACCATTACTTCCATTCTTTGCATTTTTATATTGGTTTACATATATTTTGTAATCAACAAACTCTTTTCATATCTCGCCAAAATTAATATTATTAATAATATCAAAATTTAATAAACATGTATGCAAAATAAGAACATAAATAAGAAATATATTGTAATAGTTTCTTCGACAAAGGATTCAAAGTCATGTGGACTACAAAGACTATAAGATACATAAAAAATGGATCTACATTGAAAATTTTGTAGGAAAATTCAAGAAAATACAAAATTGGTAGATGCAAAGCCAAATAAATTTGAAATCATGGACTATAATGATTGTAGAATATACACATAATATATTTGTTGAAAAGGTTTTAGAAACTTTCAAGAAAATTCAATTGGTAGATGCAAAGACAAATTCCACAACCTTCAACAAAATCCTTGTTGGTTTCCTTAATATGGGAGAGTTGGTCCAAGGTATGGAGATCCATCAAAGCATAACATGAAGATGATTATTCTCAAATTTAATGGTTATAGATGCCCTTTTTAAATCTATGAAAAATGTGGGAGGATAGAAAAATCTTGTGAAGTATTTGACATAATGTCTCAAAGAATTGAAATGTCATGTAATACACTAATTATTAAAGTTGCATCACTACGCTCTTAATTGTCTCTCATTTTGTGTGGTCAGAAGCATGTTGAGTCTTGTCTGATGGACCTCGTGGTCTAATCTCTTTGGTGCTAGACCAAAAGGTAAGATTTCCTTGCCTCCGGTTGGTTTTTGTGCTAACCCCATCTCTAGCAAGTATTCAGTTTCTATCCCTAACTGTATCATTGAGAAGAGCTTGGAAATAATGGATTTGTCTCCTATGGTGAATTTTTTGGGGCCACATCCAAATATTGAATTTGTTTGCAATATTGCTTTGAAATGTTGTTCGGCTTAAGGATTGGGTGGATTTTGTTGCTATGGTGAGGGGTTTTTCTTGTTTTCTTTTACTTGTGAAGAGGATTTATTATGTGTCCTTATTGGTGGCCCTTGGATGATTGGTAAATCTTTGTTGGTCCTTAAAAAGTGGGAATCGAGTTCTAATCCAAGTTCATACTCTTTTACTTTTTCTCCAATTCGGGTCTGCTTACCTACCCTCCCTTTGGAGTTTTGGGATGAGCAAGTGTTTAAAGGCATTTCTAGTACTTTTGGGAAGTTGCTTTCCATTGACCAAATAACTTCCTCAAGGAAGAGGCCAGTCTATGCTCACTTTTGTGTAACTATGGATTAGTATGTGGATTTGCCTATGATGATTAAGATTAACTCTAAATTGGGTGTGTGGAACCAAGAGGTGGAGTATGAATCTATCCCGATTTCTTGCTTTCATTGTAAGAAAGTTGGTCATTGGGCTAAGAAATGTCTTTCCAAACCCCAAAAAACTTCTCTTAATCCTCCCAAGCCTCCCCATAAAGAGTGGAAGGATATGGAGAGGAATTCTAAGGATTGGGTGGCTGAGACTAAAGACGGGAATTCACTATCCTCTGAGAATTTTGTGGAGGCATAAGGTGAGAAGTTGGAGGTAGTACCAGTGGAGCTGAATGAAAATGCCCTTGTTTTAGCAGAAGATATGGGGGTGAAGAGCTATGAGACTAGTGCAATAGTTTCTTCTAATGGTTCTCTTGATAGCCTGGGAGAAGGTGACCATTCTAGGTAATGGTCCTTCAATTGGTTCAATTAAGGTGAATGGTAGTCCAAAAAAGGTTGATAAGGATAACTCTTGTGTTGGTGATGTTTTTAAGGAAGATCACTCTAGTGAAGAGAATCTTACTTTGAATAAAAAATTTCCATTATGGAGTTAGCGAAATTAAAATTGCTCAAGTTTTTGCTTCCTCCCACCCCAAGTGGAGGATGTGCTCACCTCTTCTATCATTAGTTATAATAGTAGAGGCCCCCTCTCCCAATTGGAGGTTGGAGAGGGAGGGGATCGTCCTTTCACCGTGGTGAAAACTAGAAACAGGAGAAAAATAGTTTCTCCTTTTGGGGTTTCCACTAGAAGTCGCCAAAGGATGGACTATGGGTCAAAACATAAAGGTAGAGACATACCCACGCTACAACAACATCGGGAAAATGAAATTAAGTTGGAAATTGTAGAGGGTTCATAAAAGACCCTATTTAAGATGTGATTGAAAAGAACACCTCAGAAATATTCATGAAGATTTTGTCTTGGAATATTAGAAGGTTGGACAACCCTCATAAGCAGGATCTTCTTGTCAACTTGGTGAGATATCACATGCCTGATATTATTCTAGTTTAGGAGACCCAAATGGTTGTGGATAAGTTGAAGAGAATTAAGAACATATTTTTCAGAGATTGTGGGTTTCAAGGTTTTGTCATGCTGAAGGGGCTTCTGGGGGTGTTGCTACTTTCTAGAACCTAAAAGTGGTGAAAGTTATTGCTTTTTTTGGGGAACCAAACCATATTACTACTTCCTTTTAGCATGTTTAGGACAATTTCTCCTAGATCATTTCCAATATTTATGCCCCTAATTTGAGATGTGCTTGTAAGAGTTTTTGGGGAAATATGAATCTTTCAAGTTAAGCCATTCTGATTCTAAGTGGATACTCATGGGATATTATAACACTCCCTTAAATAATATGGAAAAGAAAGGGGGTTCTCAAGTTGCAAAGGATAGTAGATTTGATTTGATGAGCTTCATTAATGACAATTCTTTGTTTGATGTTGATCTTTGTGGGGCTTCCTACACTTTTTCAAATCAAAGAATTGATGATGCTCTCATTCAAGTGAATTTGGACCGTGCTCTTCTCTCCTAGAATGGTTGCTTTCCCACACTTGCTCTCTCTACTCTTACTAGGTTAGGATTTGATCATTTCTTGATCTCTCTCTTTCTACGAATTTGGATGGGAGGAGGAAATATTTTCCTTTTAGATTTGAGAAGATGTGGTCGGATCATCTGGATTTCAAAGATCAAGTTTCATCTTGGTGGAATATTTCTATGGATGGTTCTGCTATGTATAGAGTGGCAAAAAATCTCACCTCTATGAAGTTCAATGTCAAGAAATAGAAAAATCATCCTTTGGGCATATTTTTCATGAAAACGCTTTGATCAAGAATGAGTTGGATTCTTTGCAGAAATCTATTCAAAACTATGGCTATTACCTTGTGGTGGCTCACAAGAGAGTAGTCTTATATCAATCTTGCATAATATTGTGGCTCAAGAGGAAGAATTTGGAAACAAAGATTTCATGCCATTTGGTTAAGGAGTGGGGATAAGAACACAATTTTTTTTCATCTTACTACTCTGAAAGATCGGGCCTTTAATCAGATCACTAATATCCTTCATAATGGACAATTGATGGATAGGGATGATGAGATTAGGAAGGTTGCCTCTTCCTTTTTTTGTTGAGCTTCTTTATGAAAATCTTGTTTTAGATCCTAGATATCAAGAGCAATTTATGGAGGTTAACCCTAGAATTCTATCTCTAGTGACTTGAACAATATGCTTTTTTGTATTCCTTCAGATGAGGAGGTCAAAAAGGCGATCTTTTCTTTTGAAGGAAATAAGGTCCTCGAGCCAGATGCTTTTCCTATGTTTTTCTTCCGAATCTTTTGAGATATTGTTTCTAGAGATGTCTTGGATGCCACCAAGGAGTTCTTCGATAGTAGGAATTTGTTACAAGAATTAAATTCCACTTTTATTGTCTTAAAAAGTTAGATGCTTTTGCTTTGAATGATTTTTTCCCTATCAGTCTTTGCAATTTCATTTACAAAATATTCTATAAGGTGTTGGAGCTTAGGCTGCAACATGTTCTTCCCCTTATTATTTCTTAGCAACAAAATGGGCTTTTCCCTGGGAGGTAGATTCTTGACCTTATAACAGTTCATGAGAATATTCACGTTGGTGGTCAATAAGAAGACCGGGTTTCTTTTGAAGCTGGATCTTGCGAAGGCTTATGATAATGTGAATTAGCGATTTTTGTTGAAGATTTTAGAGGCTTTTGGCTTCTCAAATAGATTTTTGAATATTGTTAGGTAGTTGATTTCAACTCCTTCCTTTTTTGTTCTTGTTAATGGCTCTCCCTCTGCATTTTTTAATAGTTCAAGAGGTTTAAGGCAGGGTAATCCTATTTCACCTTTCCTCTTTATTATTATGGTCAAATCTCTTGGAAGGTTTTTGCAATTTTTTTTCAATGATGGTGCTATTAGGGATCTTCGACTGTTCTCTTCAAAATCAGTTTTGTTCTCATCAAAAAATCATGGATGATATGATCATCCTTGGAGAGAAATCAATTGCAAAAGCCAAATCCATTCGTTTGATCTTGAAAAATTATGAATCGACTTTTAGGCTGAAGGTTAGTCTTCCTAAGAGTATTGTTTTCTTTTTGAATACATTGGAGCATAAAATGCATAGAACTACTTGCATCCTATAGTGTGAAATTGGGTAGTTTCCTTCTATTTATTTGGACCTTCCTCTTTGTACTAATGTTTCTTGGTTCTTTTTGGAGAGGTATGATTGAAAAATTTAATTCCAAACTTTTTGGGTGGAAAGGTGCATTGTTGAGCCAAGTTGGTAAGCTACAATTGATAAAATCCACGTAAAATCTTTCGATTTATTTTTTGAGTATTTTTTAGATGCTGAGGAAATTTTGGGAAAAAGGTTGAGTATTCAGAAGAGATTCTTATGGTCTTGGGAGGAGGAGAAAAATAGTTTGCATCTTGTCTCTTGGGATGAGGTGTGCAGATCCAAAAAGCAAGTTGGTTTGGGGTTAATAAAAATTAAAGAATTCGATTTTTCCCCCTTGGCAAAGAGATTATGAAATCTCCTTCTTGGGGGTAAGGAATTGTGTGTGATTCTAGCCAACAATTATCTTCATGGTGTTGATAAATTTAGAGATCTTTTATTGGATGGTTTCTCCCCTCCTTCGGGGTCTACTTCATGTAATTTTATAGTTAGGACCAAAGGTATCGTATTTTCTAGTCAGTGATGGTCTTTGGGAAATGGTAGTTCTATTCTTTTTTAAGATGATTAGTGGATTGGGAATGGTCCTCTTAAAAGATGAGTCATCCAGGTTTCTCCTCCTTGGGACCTTTGTGTTCGATCCTTTGGAGTTTTTGTGGTGTTATATTGCTAATGGTAAATGGAAAAGGATCCATGAGGTGCATAGAGAGTTGGAGATAATATATAATTATTTATCTTTGGTTTACATCTCAACTTCATCTCAATCTAATAGGGTGGTTTGTTGTTTGGCTTTGAATGGTTCATTTGCTATGGCCTTGGCCTTTTATCATCAGACCAATATTTTTTGGTCCTCCCTTTCGGGCGATGGTGTGGTCCCCTAAGTTAATTCCTAAGGTTAATATTTTTTCTAGTTACTCTACTAGGATAAAATCTTGACTATTAATAATCTTCGAAAAGGGGTTTTATTATGCCGAATAGGTGTTATATGTGTGAGGAGGTTGCAGAGGATATCTATCACATTTTTGTTAGTTGTAGTTTTGCTTTGACTGTTTGGGCTCAAGTTCTTCAATTTTGGAATCTTAATTGGGTCTTCCCTTCGTTTGTACATGTTGATCTTTGGCTTCAATGGTTTCCTCCCTTGTCTAACCCCTCTTTGGATTTTATCTGGTCACTTATTGTTTTGTATATAGTGTGGCGCTTATGGAGGGAAATGAATGATATTATTTTTCATGATGTCTCATTTCCTCCTATCAGGTTATCTTACAAGATTTGTGTAGCTATCAACGAAAATTTTATCTTTGAAATGGTTCTTTCTAAGCACTCTGGGAAGGTTCTTGTTTTTATTATGATGTGATGGTGGTTAATAGGTGGAATCTTAATTTTTGTATATCCCATCCATTCAGGAAAGTTAAGCCTTCAAGAGATGGTGTTGTGTGGAAATTTCCCCCTCATGATTGGTACTAGGTGAATTTTGATGGTTTTTCTAAAGGAACTCCAGGACCTGTTGGTTGTGGGGGAGTGTTACATGATTCACATGGTAGGCTTGTTTTTATGGTGGTTCTCCCTTTGGGAACCTAAACAAACCACTTTGTAGAAGCTGCAAAATCCTATCACGGTCTTAAAATTTCTCAGGAGAAGGGGTTTAGAAAATTGTTGTTGGAGGGGGATTCTTTGAATGTTATTAACTATCTAAAAAGGATCAATCCTCCCTCCTAGTTGATTGAGAATATTATTGAGGATTCAATTTCTATATTAAGCTCCTTTCAAGAGTTTTAAGTTTTCCATGTGTATAGGGAAGCTAATTGTTTAACTAACTACCTTGCTAAATTGAGAGTTTCCTCTTCTAGGAATTGGGACTTTAATGACCCCAACCCCATCGAACTCCAATCTATTATTAAAAATGAACAATTGTCACATGTTTCATATGATGGTGGGTGGTAGATGATTTAGAGGAGATAGTGTATCACCTCATAATTATCTTTGTGTTTTGATTGGACTTGTGATGTGCTTCATCTATCTTGGAAATTGTGGTTTTGAGTGGGAAAGTTCTCAAGGGAAGCAACCATGATGACACTCTATACCAGAGTTGTCAGATTAACACATTTTATGGGTTTTCTTTTCCTCCCTTCATTCTGGATTCTTCATTTTCTCCTATCAACTTTCCTTTCTAGGAAGAAGGTTGTGGGCATCTCTAATTTGTTGATTATGGGGGGTGATAGGTGCAAGATTATGCTAGTTACTTGTGAGGGATGAAGGCTAATAGTATGGTTTGGAAGGTCCTCGAAAAGGGAGGGGTCACTCTCGTCATGCTGAAAAACCATGGTTTTGACTCTCAAGTCTCCCGAGAGTTTGTGAATGGGTGGCATCACAAAATGTTAAGGATTTTTTGGGTGGAGATAAATTTAACTGAGGATTTTATAGATGATGTCACTGGTCTTTCCACACAAGGAAGGAAATTTTATAGGGAGAGGTTTGCGGTTAAAGCAACAAGTCCTATCTTCTTGAAAGGTAAGGAAAGAGCAAATATTAAGAAGCTAGGTTTTGGTGATTATGATCAGAAATCCATAAAGCCCATATGGAGGGAGGTGGTGGTGGCGATAATGAGGTACTTCACCCTAGATGGAAAATTTTCTACCATCTATGGTTATCACTTCATTCTACTCAACCACTTTAGATATGGTAAGTTGGTGTCATTTCCTTTTTACCTACTCTTGTCTCTAGAAAATGACATCTTGGAGTTTAGAAAGAACTCAAATAACCCCTATTTGCGTGAGGGGCTTATGCTTATAATTATTGAACATATTAAAGCAAGGTATTTGATTAAGACTCCTAGAGTGAACAGAGCCCGTAAACCTAAGGAGGTGCCTTTTAACTATGAAACAAGCGAAGATTCTGAAGATAATGATGATAAGGGTGGGTTGGATTATTTTGAGGAGCCCTAAGAGGTTCATGGGAATTCATCCAAAAAAAGGTATAAGGAGGCATCCCTATCTTGGTCTAACAACTCACATGTACTAATTTGGGATTGGATGTGTCCCCTTTGGTTGGGGCTAAGAGAAAAGGTTTTGTGAAGACTACGAAGGGGAGTTAGGGCTCCAATAAGGTCCAAAGTCATCCCTCCCTTTTGGTGTGAAGAGGAAAATTCTAGCAGGGGAAGTGGAGAATAGGATGGGGGTAAGGTCTCTATGGGTAAGCATACCCCTAATTTGGTCTGAGATAAGAAGAAGGAAATTGTCTCTCTAGTTGAGCCTCAAGTTGGTGAGAAGCTTATTCAAGATGTGGAAATGTTGGAGAAGGGGAATTGTGAGAACAAGGTGAAAAATGAAGTTGTGGGAGGGATTTCTGAAAATGTGGTTGATCTTGATGGGCCTCCTATTGTTAAGTATGTGAGTAGAGGAAAAGAGAAGTTTGAGTCTCCTAGTGGTAAGTGTTTTGAGGGTCATCCCGAGAGTTCTTTTTAGGGTGAGCATTTGAACTAGGAATTGCTTGATTTAAATGATGTTGAACCATAATGGAAAAGGAAGGGACTAATGTTCTCTTTAAGCTCTTCATGTGGCTTCTTCTTGAAGTCAAATAGATTAATGTAAAGATGATTTCACTATCCAACATCAATGTGGGTCTTACTAGTAATAGTAAATTGGAGATGACAATTTATAAAAGGGTCAGAAATATGAATATGATCCTCCAAAAAGTTGTAGATGCAACTAAACTAAGAGAGTATCATGACCCTAGAATTGCTTCCCTTGAGATGAAAGTGTAAAAAATCCAAGAGGACCTGTCAACCCTTGTTAATGTTAGTCATGATTTTCTCCTAAATAACATGGAGGGATTAGTTGCCTACTAAATGAAAAGGATTGAAAATGGACTGATAGGCCACTCTTCAAAGAAAAATAAGTGCATGAGGTGGTGATGACACTTCGATGGTTAAAAAAGAC
Source organism: Sequoiadendron giganteum (assembly GCA_007115665.2). Lineage (NCBI taxonomy): Eukaryota > Viridiplantae > Streptophyta > Pinopsida > Cupressales > Cupressaceae > Sequoiadendron > Sequoiadendron giganteum. The sequence continues at coordinate 118,904,592 of CM021104.1, read as the reverse complement.
AAAGGTACTGATACTGGCCCTTGTATTCAAACCAAGAGCAAAATTAAGAAAAGTATATCGATTTTGGTCTAGGAACTGAATGAGGTTATGGAGATGCATGCAAAGGTTATCACTAAGGACCTGGAGGCAATGTAGATTCTAAAGAACCTACAATAGATGCCTTTCTATTTTACCTAGCTTTTTGTTTGCTTCTTCCTTATTGCTTGTTTGCTGGTTGTTTGTTCTTAGTTTTGACTACTTTTTGTTTTAGGGATGCTTTTTAATGTCATATCTTTCTAGCAACTTTCTCTCTCTATAAAGGATTGTTGATATTTTGTCCTTGATGTCAAACCTGATAGTATGGCGCTTTGATCTTGACTCTTTGGTCTTGGCATTTCATTGGTTAAACTATGGCATTTTGGTATTGACATTGTGATACTTGATTTGGGCTCAACTTACTCTTGGTCTATTCATGTTTTGGCATTCAATACTTTGATTATGGACAAATTTATGGATTTGGTTTACATTCAAATTTATGGAATCTTGTGGTACTAATCAGGTTGAGCTTCATGTGCAGATAAAGATTATCTTCCTTCTACATGTATATGGCATGGTTACTCAGGTATATCATTTTTGTCATTCATTATTAGTTGGTTTTCAATTCCATTGATAATTGTCTAGTTGGTTCACTGGTATCATTGGTTGATCATGACACATATATCTCTAATGACATGGCATATTGGGTTGGCATTATACTAATTCTCTCTGGGGCACTTGAGTTTGATAGTTCATTTGATATTTGTGCTTTGGTATATGATATGGTTCATGGCTTATAATCATATCCATTGGCATCTATTTTGAAAAAGGCAATATCATGGCAATTTTGTAATGTTGATTTGAGGCATTACTTTGGCTTACTTGCATTAGTAAATGACTTTAAATGGAGTCATACTTGTTTTCAGCCTTGTATGGTTAACATGGAAATGGCAATGTATTGAACCTCACATAGCAAGCTATCGAGATTTATCACATAGTAAAAGACTTTGAATAAAGTCATATATGAATCGGGCACCTTAATTTCACAAAGCATAAAATGTAACCCTATCAAGCTCCCTAAGTCTTCATCAAGGGGTTATTGTGATTCTGACCTGCAATAAAATTGCAAAGAATACTTGGCCAACAAAAGTTTGTGGATATAATTTAAAAGTCACTTGGAAGTGACATGGCATCATCGTTTTGATAATTATGTTCTTAGTCGAAAATTATCGATATGTTGATTTTGTCGGGCTCTTTGGTTGAATGTTTTGACTAGAGGACTCTTTATATGGTATTAAGTTGTTTTTGATTTAAAAAGCTTGAAGTCACGAAATTCGAAATGCAATGATTATTTGTTAATTAACTTGGTTTATTTTCAAACTTCAAAGGTTATTATGACTTGTCAAAGAATGTAAAAGGCTCGATGGAGTTTAGGCAAGCATTTCTTTGGTCATTATTTTTTAGAAGGGTTTGAAACCCTAGCCTTTGCTGCCGCCATGAGATAAATTGTAACTGCTGCTAAAGTTTGATGTTTCCTCTCTGTTGCGAATCCGTTCCTTGCTTTATTTGATATCATGATTGGAATTTCACAATGTATGGAAGGTGGGTGTCAAGTGGGCACTATCAAGGATGGAATAAGGTAGATAGAGACTTGGGCATATATCAAATCTCACTAGTATTCAAATGATTCTCTTGTTGCTTGAACATGTATCATCATTCTTTATTTGAAGAAAGATTTCAGTTTAAGAAAATTAAGGTAGTTACTATTTTATGATTTGAAATTTAAAATGCAAGAGTGGTTTCCTGCAAGGTATGACATGATTTCGGTTACTCTATTTTTCTCATTATGGGTTGTCTAAAAAGAGTGTTTATTTTTTATTATGAGGTTCATCTTAAGATGGGTTCGGTTACAAGTTCATGCAACAATATTCTTCAGTATTTTCAGTATTATGAAAGATTACCTGAATCATATTATTGTTTCTCTTCCTCCACCTATTACTAAACTTATTGGAGATTCATCTAATCAGTTAAATAGGGGTTTATGAAATTTGGTCCATAAGGGTATTATTGTTTATTCTCTCTTTGAAAATATTTTACTGGTGCAAACGTTACTATAATTTTTTGTTTTCAGATGGTATTGTTGGCACATATTCTTTGTGTGGTCAGGGTTCAAAGATCAAACCTACTATTGATATTTTGTCTCTTTCTGAAGAAGACCCTTGGCTAAAGTTTCAAATTAAGCAATGATGGTCTTCACCTATCACGAGTCGGGGGTTTCAATGCCATTTTCTTAATATACACATTCTTTCTCATTTTATCAGAAGAATTCTTTTTGTGTGGTCACTTCTCTGAATCTCAAATGATACCTGACAAAATTTGGACATAAAGTTTGTATTTTTGGATATACCTTTGTTTATGGATAAAACACATAGTTTTTGGTTGTAATGACTAAAAATGAGAGAGATTGAATATAGCATTTTTGTATGGTCTATTCTAATAGACATGTTTTACTCTGAGATTGTAAATCTGAAACAAAACAACAACACAAGCAGTCTTAAAATTTGAGTATGTCTAGAATTTTGAAGGTTCAATTGAGAACCTTGAGGATTGTAGGGATAGTCAGTTGAGAGGCTCTTGTGAGACAAAGAGAAACAAAGAGATCCTCTATGTTATTGTAATTCTGTAAACTGAAAAGGGGTTGGTGCTCAAAAATTATCCTATAAGGCATTGTAAGGAATGGTTTTTTAAATTAAGCTAGTAAGGCAGTTTAGGAGTGGTTTTTCTACCCCATGAGGGTTTTCCACTTGGCAAATTCTTTGTCTTATGGTCTCAATTGTTTTGATTTGATAATGCTTCATGAATATGATGTTTTTTTTGTGAGTAGTTGTTCTTATCAGTCTGAGCTTGGTTGAATGTTAGTCCCTTCTTTGCTGCAAATGTTCGTATCAATTTTTTTTTGCATAAGTGTTCTATCAAATTGTTAAATATTCAGATTCAAAAGAAAACTTAAATGTATTCATTTGTTTCAGAGCTCAAGAATTATTTTGTTGAACTAAAGCCCTTTGTTGTTTCATGCTTATCATATGTCATTCCATTGCACAGTTGGTTCTTTATCTCATAAGTCTGCATTGAAATCTGGTAATCCTAAAGGGTTTAAACAATGTCAATCATCTCATTTGCAATTGCAAGATAACTCTCACAAGGATTATTGGGATAAGTTGTCAAAATGAACAATGCTAATGTTGTCATAAATGCTCTTAATGCAATCAGTCAACCTTGTTTTCAATAGAAAGGATATCCGGTTTAAAAGTCTTGATTAAAGTTTAAAAATATTTAGACATTGATTCACCCCCCCCTCTCAGTGTCTATCCATACTCCAACAAGGGTTTTGGGGTGCCTTCTATAAAACCTGCTTTTCTGATAATAAAAAATAGTCTCATTTTTTTTAGTGTCTATTGTGTTACTCAATTTTAAACTCAATTGTGATACATTAATTTCATAATCAAGTTGTCAATTCTTTTGAAGTTTGTCAAAATCCAAAATGATCAATTTTTAATATAAAATCATAGATCATGTTGTGAAAATCTAGAAATTCAAATTATAAATTGAACATTGTATTTTATTCATCAATTTTAATTTTAAATAATTAATAATAAAAAAATATTATTTATTTTTTAAATAGTTTTAACTAGAATTGCTATTTAAAATTAGTTTTGATTCGTAAGTGAGATTTTTATAAAAATAAAATAAAAGGAGTACAACATGCAAGCCCTTGAACTAAGGAGAGCAATAGAAAACAACTCACCAAGTTGACAACATATCCTTGTACAAATTACCAATTGTCACTTAGGGAAGATTATAAACAAGGACATTTAATAGGAGAAGAATAGAGATGAATCCACTAGAGAAGGAAAATTCAACAAATAACATATATCTAGAGCCAAAAGGCCAACACAAAAACTAAACTCTACCATTTTTTAGAGAAAGGAAGGAATCCATTGTCCTTTGAGAGCACTCCTCAACTACTTCCTTACCTTAAATGAGATTTTTTTTCAGCCTCAGACTTCCTACCTTTTTTTGTTTGTTTTTTGGAGATACCCCCGAGGGGGTCCCCTTTAGCTTAGCAACCAAGCTTAGCGACTTCCTACCTTTTTACCTCTCTATCTCACCACAATCTAGTTTTAATTTTTTGTACACATCCTAAGAGATATCAAGTTTTGGAGGGTGAGCCACCACAAAATATTCTTCAAAAAAATAAGGATTTAAATCATCTAGATCCTCCATGAAATGAAAGGTGCCATTTGATCTAGAGCCATCCTCATCCACCTCAATAAGAATATCAATAGATTTATTAAGGATAGGAATATCATGAGGAGAGACAAACATTGAAGATTGCATTGAGAAAGGATCTAGAGGTGGCATAGAGTCATACACTGAAAAAAACTTGCCATGATTGCACTAGATAAATTCAACATCCAAAGACCGGATTTTTTGATCCACTTCTTAAGGCTGATGCATCTAATTCCAAGCAACATTGGGGTGGTGTGAGCCTCAATCTTGTTCCCCATCTTATTGCAATGAAAAATCTTAAGGGGAGACCTTCAAAGTTTAAAAATTGCAGCCAAGTGCCAAAAGAAGAATGGATCCAAATGGAGTCAAGGAGAGGTTTGGAAATATCTGGACAAGGGTACAAATCGAGGTAAACCTACACAAGGCCCCCACATCTAAGTCAAGCATGAAAAAGGAACCAATTTGGTTGATCAGGTGATCAATGAGATCAGGATCTCTCATAGCCAAAGGGAAGTTATAGAGCCTGAACCAAATAGGGATCTATGTGAGTTTTTCATTTTAAGATCAAAGAAGGGGGTCCATGGAGTAAAGAACAAGTCAAAGTTCCCAAAAAACTAGGGACCATTTTGTTGCACAAATTTGCAATCTATAGTTGAAGAGAAGATGAATAAGAAGAAATCAAAATCTAGGGAATGAATCACTAGAGAAGGAAATTTGCTCCAATTAGACTTAGCCCAATCCAAAATAGATTCACTGGATGGTTGCTTCCATAAGAATGTGATTACCCATGCCTCCTAGGCTCTTGTAATTTTATGCTTCATTATTACCCTCGCACATTGCTCCTTGATAAGCCTTCACCTATTTCAATGATGCACTACAAGTAATAATTTATTATTAATTTTATTATTATTTGTAATTAATTTTTAATAATTTTAAATAATTAATAATCAATAATTTATTATTGATTGATTTTAATAATTTTAATTAGAGATGTTATTTAAAATTAATTTTTAATTAATAATTTGTTAATAATTTTATTTTTTATTTTTTATAATTATTATTGATCATTGATTATTTATTGTTATTATCATCTAAAATCTTAAAGAAAATACTATTAAATATCAATTATGAATAATTTAGTATTAATAAATTTATTTAAAAAAAAAAAAAAATTTTTTTGATTATTCTTAATGATATTAATTATTAATAATTTATTATTAATAATTATTAAATTCTAAAAAGTCAAACAAAAAAATACTCTTATAAGATATAGCCATAAGGGATAAACATCATGGCAGTCTCTTTTAAATATGAGTTAAGTTTAATATTATACATTATATAAGTGAAGGGGCTAATGCATTATGAGCTATTATTTATACATTTTATAATTTCCTCCTCCCTTGCATTGTCTCCCTCGATACATGTGCGATTAAAAATGAAATACATAATTCTTTCAAGGAGTTATACCCAAGAATAGAAACAACGAAGGAAAATGTGAAAAAGCAAACAAAAAAAGTCATAGATTTAAAAGGGTTGTGGGTCTGACCACCTAAGTAGTCAATACTTAGAGTGTGTTGGTTAAGCCTGATTGCATTGAATAGAACTACATTGTCACGAAAGGACAACCATGCTAATGACCAACCAAATTAAATATTAGTTGAGAATTAGTAATACCCTTCTAAAATGCACACATCCTTGAGGCATCACCATTACTCAATGCTATGAAATGTTGTAACCTCACTTTTTACTATATTGGGTGCTCTTAAGATTCTATGTAGTAGCCAATTTCTAGACAAGACTAGTCTAGAGATTATATGAGTTTATATAATTATTTACACTTCTTTCTTCTTTACAATTTCTCTATTCATTTATGGCTCCCAATAATCATAGAAACCCATGAGTCCTTTAAATACTCTTTGTTGTCAATTTTACTATGTACACACACCATAACTACTCTCTATTGATTATTAAGAGAACACATAGGGGCATAATGAACTGAGGGTTAGTTGGGTGAGGCAATCACAATTGGCTGGTTAGTCATGTCATCAAATAACTAGTAATTATGGTAAAAGGTATGAATAGTGCTTAATATTTGGTCGAGTACCTCTATGTAGAGTGTCAGTTTATTAACAAACATTCCTAAAATAACCAATAATAATGGTAAAAGGTACGAAGCTCTAGAAATAGGCATTATAATAACAATTCTTTGATAGTAAACATTGTGATGGAGTACAACATAATATTCGTGCATATAATATCTTATGCCAACTCATATCAACCTATCGTGATTAACTATTATCATCTAAAAATATTATTAAATGTCAATTATGAATAATTTATTATTAGTAGATTTATTTAAATAATTAAAATTGAAAAATATTTAATATTAAAATCTTACTAAATATCAATTATGAATAATTTATTATTAATAATTCTATTTTTAAAAATAAAATAAAAAAATTATTTAGTTTTTCTTAATAATTTTAATCAATAATTATTAAATCTAAAAAAGTCAAAAACTAAAAATAATACTCTTATAGGATATAGCCACAAGGGATAAAAAGTATGGTAGTCTCTTTTAAATATAAAAAATATTAATATTATAAATCATGGGATAAAAAGCATGCGGTCTCTTTTAAATATAAATAAAGTTTAATATTATAAATTATATAAGTGAAGGGGCTAATGCATTGTGATCTACTTTTTAGGGTATGTGCAAGACCATCATGGAAAAAATAGGCCCTTAAGTGGCAATGAAAATTCAAAAAATCAGAGTTAGACAATTTGACATAAAAAATTGAATAATTTATTTATATTATTTTAAAAATATGTAAGAATTTGTAGCAAATTGAATGTAGTTTCTAAACTACTAGATAAAAAAATCTATTTGGTAAAAAATTGAAATTTCAACATGCACTAGTACTTAATTTCAGGGAAAAAATAAGAAGTAGGTGTCTATTTGACCACCCTAACCACAATAAAATGATAAATTTTTTTTATAAGATTTTAGATATAAGTAGAGGACTCATGTCTCGATGTGATGCATATTTTTTTATTATTTTTTTTCAAGTAAATAATTAATTATGAATTTTTTATTACAACTTTTAAAAATATAAAAACTCGTATGTTTGAAGACCTTAACTTGGTCAAAACTTCATGAAATTCATTTTTGTTTTAATCCTATAGTATGCGAAGCATAATGTGACACATGTTTTAGATTCAAAAAATGTGATACCGTTTGAAAGCTATAGTTTTTTTTCAACCAACCTATCAATTAGGACTTTAGTTGTAACTCAAATAGAGAATGAATAATAATTATTTACTAAATTCAAATTAAAGCATAATTTATATTGGTGGAAAGCTGAGAATCTCCTTTAAAAACATTTTTTGTTTCATCAATTTTGGGCAAAAAAAATTTTGTTAGCCACATGGGCCATCATATCACTTGCATATTGCCACTTTTTAGCCCATCATGATCCTACACATACCCTTTATATATTTTATAATGTCCTCCTCCCTTGCCTTATCTCCCTCAATACATGTGGGATTAAAAATGAAATGCATTATTCTTTTAGGGAGTTGTACTAGAGAATGAAAACAACAAAGGAAAATGTGAAAAATAAAACAAAAATAGTTACAAGTTTAAAAGGGTTGTGGGCCCGACCACCCAAGTAGTCAATTCTTAGAGTGTGTCAGTTAAGCCCAACTGAGTTGAATAGGATTACATTGTCATGGAAGGACAACCATTCTAATGACCAATGAAATTAAATATCAACTGAGAATTAGCAATACCCTTCTAAAATGCACATATCCCTAAGGTATCTCCATTACTCAATGCTATGAAATGTCGTAACCTTATTTTTTACTGAGTTGGGCACTCTTAAGAATCTATGTAATGGCCAATTTCTAGACAAGACTAGTCGAGAGAGTATATGAGCCATATGAGTTTATATAATTTATTCACACTTTCTTGTTTGCAATTTCTCTATTCATTTATGGCTTCCAATAATCATAGAAACACGCGAGTCCTTTAAATACTTGCTATTGTTGATTCTACTGTGTACACACACCATAACTACTCTCTGTCGATTGTTAAGAGAACATAGAGGGGCATAGTGAATAGAGGGTTAGTTGGGTGAGGCAGCCACAATTGGCTGATAAGTCATGTTGTGAAATAAAAGGTAATTATGATAAAAGGTATGAAGAGTGTTGAATATTTGGTTTGACACTACTATATAGAGTGCCAGTTTATTAATAGAGACTCCTGGAATAACCATTAATAATGGTAAAAGTTATGAAGCTCCTGAAATAGCCATTAGAATAACAATGATTTGATAGTAAATGTAGTGATGGATTATAACACAATATTCATGCATATGATATCATGTCATATGACAAATTCATTGCCAACAATTCACTGAAAGAAAATTACCGCCATCAATTCACCACCTTGGAAAATTCACCGCTAGCAATTCACTATTTTGGAAAATTAACCGCATTAATATTTTTAATAAAATCAAAGTTTTTGAAATATATATTAAAAAATATTAATGCAGTTAATTTTCTACCATGGTGAATTGTTGGCGGTGAATTTTCCATGGCGGTGAATTGGTGGCATTGAACTGGTATTAACCGCATTAATATTTTTAATAAAATCAAAGTTTTTGAAATATATATTAAAAAATATTAATGCGGTTAATTTTCTGCCGTGGTGAATTGCTGGCGGTGAATTTTACTTGGCGATGAATTTTCCATGGCAGTGAATTGGCGGTGATGAATTTCCCTAGAGCCATGATATCATATCCCAACTCATATCAACTATTGCAATTGACTAGTATCATCTGAAAATCTCAAAGAAAGTATTATTAAATATCAATTATGAATAATTTGTTATTAATAAATTTATTTTAAAATATAAAATTAAAAAAACATATAATTATTCTTAATAATATTAATTATTAATAATTATTAAAATCTAAAAAGTCAAAAACTAAAAATAATACTCTTATAGGATATAGCCACAAGGGATAAAAAGTATGGTAGTCTCTTTTAAATATAAATAAAGTTTATTATTATAAATTATATAAGTGAAGGGTCTAATGCATTGTGAGCTACTATTTATACATTTTATAATGTCCTCCTCCCTTGTGTTGTCTTCTCCAATACATGTGTGGGATTAAAACTAAAATACATAATTCTTTCAAGGAGTTGTACCTAAGAATGGAAACAATGAAGGAAAATATGAAAAAGAAAAAAAAGTCATGGGTTTAAAAGGGTTGTGGGCCCGGCCACCTAAGTAGTCAATGCTTAGAGTATTACAATTAAGTCTGATTGAGTTGAATAAGACTACATTGTCACAAAAGGACAACCACACTAATGACCAACGAAATTAAATATCAACTAAGAATTAGCAATACCCTTCTAAAATGCACATCCCTAAGGTATCACCATTACTCAATGCTATGAAATATTGTAACCTTTGTTTTTACTGAGTTGGGTGCTCTAAAGAATCTATGTAGTGGCCAATTTCTAGACAAGACTAATCTAGAGAGTATATGAGTCATATGAGTTTATATGATTTATTTGCACTTTCTCGTTTGTAATTTCTTTGTTCGTTTATGGCTTCCAATAATCATAGAAACTCGTGAGTCCTTTAAATACTCTTTGTTGTTGATTATACTATGTACACACACCATAACTACTCTTTGTCGTTTGTTAAGAGAACATAGAGGAGAAAAATGAACTAAGGGTTAATTGGGTGACACAACCACAATCGGTCGCTTAGTCATGTCATGAAATAACTAGTAATTATGGTAAAAGGTATGAAGCTCTTGAAATAGTCATTAGAATTAAAATGCTTGGATAGTAAACACAGTGATGGAGTACAACACAATACTCGTGCATATGATATCATATCCCAACTCATATCGACTTGCTGCAATTGACTATTATCATCTTAAAATCTTAAAGAGAAACTTATTGAATATCAATTATGAATAATATATTATTAATTGATTTATTTAGAAAATTAAAATTGAAAAATATTTAATATTAAAATTTTAGTAAATACCAATTATGAATAATTTATTATTAATAAATTTATTTAAAAAATAAAATTGAAAAAATATTTAATTATTTTTAATAATATTAATTGTTAATAATTATTAAAATTTAAAAAGTCAAAAACTAAAAATAATACTTTTATAGGATATAGCCACAAGTGATAAAAAGCATGGCAATCTCTTTTAAATATAAAAAAAGATTAATATTATAAATCATGGGATAAAAAGCATGGTAGTCTCTTTTAAATATAAATAAACTTTAATATTATAAATTATATAAGTGAAGGGGCTAATGCATTGTGCACTACTTTTTATACATTCTTTAATGTCCTCCTCCATTGCATTGTCTCTCCTGATACATGTGGGATTAAAAATGAAATACATAATTATTTCAAAAAGCTATACTCAATAATGGAAACAACGAAGGAAAATGTGAAAAAGAAAAAAACAAGTCACTGGTTTAAAAGGGTTGTGGGCCCAACCACCTAAGCAGCCAATGCTTAGAGTGTGTCGGTTAAGTCTAACTAAGTTGAATAGGACTACATTGTCATAGAAGGACAATAATGTTAATGACCAACCAAATTAAATATTAAGTGATAATTAGCAGTACCCTTCTAAAATGCATGTATCCTTGAGGTATCGCCATTACTCAATGCTATGAAATGTTGTAACCTCATTTTTTACTATGTTGGGTGCTCTTAAGAATCTATGTAGTGGCCAATTTCTAGACAAGAATAGTCTAGAGATTATATGAGCCATATGAGTCTGTATAATTTATTTGCACTTTCTTGTTTGTAATTTCCCTATTCATTTATGGCTTCCAATAATCATAGAAACTTGTGAATCCTTTAAATACTCTCTATTGTTGATTCTAATTTGTACAAACACGACAACTACTTTATCAATTTTTAAGAGAATGTAGACGAGAACAATGAACTTGAGGATTATTTGGGTGAGGAAACCATAATTGGTCGATCAGTCATGCCATGAAATAACTAGTATTTATGGTAAAAGGTATGAAGAGTGTTGAATATTAGGTCTGGTACCACTATGTAGAGTGCTGGTTTATTAAAAGAGATTCCTAAAATAACTGGTAATTATGGTAAAAGTTATGAAGCTCCCAAAATAGCCATTAGAATAATGCTTTGATAGTAAATGCAATGATGAAGTACAACACAAAATTCATGCATATGATATCATATCCCAACTCATATCAACCTACTGCAATTGACTATTATTTTACAAAGCTCTTAATTTTAAAGTGCCTACAGAAAAGCACTAACAAGAGACTCGAGAAATTGTATAAAATTGTTCACCAAAAATAGTAAAGGAATTTTAAAGTTGTTGAACCTTATAATCAATTTAGCTATTTTTTCTAGCAATCGACAAAGCTCCACAAAATATGCTTTAGAAAGTTCTTACGTTACTATTAATTACTATTAGTCTCAATTGAAAAAGAAATAAAGTGTCTTGTATATTAAAAAATTGTAACCTTGTTAACAAATACCTTAAACAAAGTGTTCAACATAGGCCTAGAAGTTTTTTTAATACCAATGGATTCTATACTAGATTCCCAAGATTTAACTTCTATTGTACATTCACCATATAAATCAAGGATATAAATATGAATAAGTGATGCATGCTTTTCAAATTCATTTGTGTATCGCAAGACTCTTTTCAATGAAATAAAATTTAACTCATCTGAAGAGAATAGGAGAATAAGAAGAATTCAACAATAATCATCGATACTTCATAGTGTGAAATGTTTGTTTCAAAAATTCTCAATATCATCCAAACAATAATGAAAAGTATGTTCAACATCAATTAAGCATCGTCCATCAATTAAGCATCGTCCATCAAAGGAGAGAAGACTTTAAAGGTATAATTTGAGTAGCCTTTGACAAAGGGTACTAAAAAGACATCTTTGCAACCAAATTTTCTATAAATCCTAGTAAAGATTTATAACTTGTATTATGCTCCTTAGGATCTAGATGGACCTAAAAAAGTGGGAAATTGCTCAGCTAGTCAAACAAGATACACAAATATAGCCTAGAGAAAGTCCAAATAACTAGATATATGTGTTTCTTTGTCACCAATAATCTTACCTTCGTTATCTTGGATCCATCAACATAATATCTAACTTTCTTCCCAAAATTCTATGTAGAATAGACAACATCTTCCAAGGTGGCCTCATGGACACCAGTCAATGTTCGAGTATGAGGCCAAATTGCAACTGAGTTGTTCTTTGATGGCCTTAATATTCTCCTTGTCTCAATCACATCAGCATATTGTTCTTTAAAGAAAGAATTGCTTTCTACATTATTACTGAAAAATAATAAGAGGAAGCCAAAAAAAACATTTGACAAAGAAAACACATACAAGACTTATTACATGGTTAAACTTTCAACTAATCTTCTTTTCCAACTCTCATACAAGCCTTACATGAATCTTTCAAAAATCCTTCCTCAAGAAGTATGGAATATGAATGACAATTGCATTACAATTGCCAAATATATCAATTTTTTTGTACAAGACAAAAAACTTTTAAAACTAACAATTAAAATCTAAGACTTCTTTGGTATCACAAGTCACAAACAACATATGAGAATCCAACTACCAATAAAAAATCCAACTTACATGGAAAAGTTAATACATAATTATTTGAGATCACTCTTCAACTCTTATGAGTGATATCCAAATAAAAAAATGTCTATGATATAGAGTGAAGGGTAGTTTCAAGAACTTGAAAGACACCTAATATATATTGTACAAAGATAAGATATGCATAACAATATTTGATCCTCACTTGAGCCATAGACTCTTCAAAGTCATCAGGATCTACACCCTTTTCCTTTTGAATTTTCCTTCTAACAATATACATGATTGCTAAATCTTACTTGCAAGCAAACATAATAAAATTTGGGAAATCATACACAAGTCCTGTGTTCTCAAAAAAAATATAGCAAGTGAGTAGCTGTGAACAATGCCAACAAAAAAATTATAATTAATACAAATCCTCGATTTAGAATAAACATAGAGAATTGACTAGAGATAAGAACATTGTTAGTGCATTCATCTTTAAGTTTTGAAGAATATTATATGTTTAAAAAAAATTATTTCATTCATCGCCTGGAGAGACAATGCATATCTATGTTAGTGAATTTTCTAATAAAAAAAAGAAGAAAATGATTTGGAACTCATGACCGATAAATTCTAGTTTTTGTTATATTTTGAATAGTGAATTTAAAACCAATGATGAACTACCATTATATAATTTAAGGGAAAATAAAGAGTAGGGTGGTGCATTTAGAGGATCATTCCTTGTGAAAGTGGTCAAGAAATATGATCAAAATATTAATAAAGACTATTGTGTCCATTGGTTGTTTGTATATAGTGTGTTCTCATTACTTGATGATCTTTAGATAGTAGTGCAAGGTGATGAATCCAACATGTAGTGGTGTGCTTAATTTCATTTCCTCACGGCTTTGGAAAATTCTCTGAGGATGATACATAAAAAGGCACAAGCTCAAAAAGGGAATAGTGGTGAAAGAATTTTAGAGATGCTCATGACCGTTGCCATAAAATTCTTGCAGGAGATTTTGTGGTCATCACTCTTGATGTCTTCCAATAGCTCCCTCATAGATTCAATAAGCCTCATGCAATGCAAGCTTGAAATGAGGTGGTCATATGTGGCGTTAGTTTGCTTAAAATTTATGTGTTTTTTCTTAAATATGAAGAAGTTTAGCCCTTGGGGTGGGGGGGCTAGATCGATTGGCTAAAGCATCCTATTGTAGGCAAGAGGTCATGAGGTATAGTATCCCCCCAAACCTTTGGTATCGGAGGGAATTTTGCACCAACACCACCGGTCAAGTGAAAAATGTTTACCAGGTGTACTATAGTTGATAGGGGGGACAACTACCCGATCGATTCATGTAGTCTAAAAAAAATAAGTTTAGCCCTTTGATATCATTTAAGTGCATAATTCAACATCAGTGCATGTTCAGGGGTTATGATTTGAAACATTTATAATTTATTTTAAACAAACACATTCTCTTTAAGTTAATAAAATAAAGCTCAATTACTATCTTATTATTGCTCCACTGCTATAGCTAATTGAGTAAAACACTATGGGAAAGGAAATATCATAAATATTCTCTCTAGAGCCTATAAGCCAATTTCCTAATGAAATCCCAATCACTTCTTTTTAACATTTGAATAAAGACAAATAAAGTGAGTCTCAAGAGAAGAAAATAAAAACATGGGAAATGGCTTATAAGTTACTATATAATATAATATATATTATTAATATATCAGAAAGATCTACAGGGAGAAACTAACTAGTATTTGTATGCCCCTCATGTTTGGCTCAACAAGATGGTCCACATTGGATATGATTTCCTTGCTTCATTGTCATGCACTATTTTGTTTGAGAGGCTGCACAATCTTGGAATTTAGTTTTTGTTCATTATAAAAAGATTGAAGCAACAGTGTAGGGAGACTAGTCTAGAATATTGTAAGGCAATCGAAATGAAGACAGATAAATGATGTTATATAGTGAACCATGCAGATTGTTTTTCATTGATGTCAAAGTAGAACTAGGATATTGGCAGGATTTTAGGATGTGGTAAGATATGCTCATGTTGGCACGATGTCTTCATGCTTGTTTCAGGATGGTCTCATAATATTGTTTCTCATTATGGTGCAATGGTTCATGCTCTTCATATTCATGTTACCTCATACTGGTTTGATATATTAGTTTGATATGATTGTCTTCATGTTTCAAGACCATCTTTATCATGCTTTCCTTAATGCTTATCTTGCATAAGTTATTATGATCTTGCTTTATGATTCAAGATGTTCATGCTTCAACCTATGTCAAGAGTTATGCTATGGTCATATTGAACATCGGGATTTGGGTGATGGTCACGTGAGTTTTTTTTGCCATCACAAGAGCTTGCTTGATGTCAAACAAAGGAGCAAAGGTTTTTGATGTTTGATACTATGCCTTGGAAGTAATTTAGGGTTTAATATATGTGTATTTTGAAAAATCCAATCCCTAATAACCTAAGTATCACTAATAACAATGGGTTTTGTTATGATGTGTTACCTTTTGTTTTAATTTTTAGTTGACTTGAAATTGCAAGTCATCATCACTTAAGATGACTTGCTTAAGGGGTTTTATACATTGTATAACCGAACCTTGACCTAAGGGAACCAGTTCACCCAGTTGAAGTCTTTTGGTTTGAGTGGTAAAAGGAAATCTAAGGGCTCATGGTTAAAGATGGTTGGGCACGTGGACTCACATCAAAGGCTCAGATTTAAAACAATTCAAAAGCTCCAATGACCATTCTACTCCATTAAGATTGATGGGCATACGACTCTCCAACTGCTTTGTAACAAAATTTGAATGGATCAGAAGTTCAGGAATTTTATTAAAACCATCCAGAGATGAATTTTTGGGTTGTGGGATGATTTCATTAGTTTAACTACATAACCATGTGCGAATTGCAAGAACTTTTGAAGTAAATTATGTTTTTAAAAATCTTGTCGTTGAAGAAGATTTCTCAATGAATCAGTGAGGGTTTTGAGAACATGAAATATGTATTGGAGTACTGATGTGTTCTTTGAAGGGTGATTTGACATCTAGTTGCAAGGTATCGAAATACCAATGCTCTGAGTAATTCATGTTGTTGAAATAGTAAACTTTAGATGTTGAGTATGCTTGCCTAAATTCATTGAGACTTGAACATGGTAAGAATAAATTTCTATGAGATGAAATGAGAACTGACTATGTTTTTGAATGATTAGAGATTTTGAAAGGAACAAAATGTATGTTTTAGAAGGGAAATATATATATTGTTTTGTGTAGTTGGAATTTTTTACTCTGATTCTGAGGTCATTGCAGTACAAAGTATGTAATTCTTGAAACAAATATCAACTCTATATTTACAATTCTTTCATACTTGTACATTTCAAAAGACTATTAGTGAGATAGGACTATAAGACTATCAATGAGATAGCATCATTGTCAGTGAGACAAATCAGCCAGTGAGGCTTTGTACAAAGATTTTTTTTAGATAAGGTCAGTGAGGCCAAGTTCAAGTGGTTTTATTTCCCAGGAAGGTTTCCACTCAAGACAATCTATGTGTCAATATTTTATATGTGTTTTGTAGATTACCTATTCATTTGATTTATATTGCACATAAGTTCATTCAGGATTTGAAAAATTATTGAAAGAAATAAAAGAGTTAATTTCGTTGCTAACACTGATTCACCCCCCTTCTCAGTGTTAACTGTACTCCAACAATTGGTATTAGAGCCAAACCTTATTGTTGAGTGAACTAGGGATTCCTGGTCGTGGAGTACTAGTCATGGCTATGTACAAAAGAAACAGAGGTGAAAATAAAAACACTAGTCTCAAGCAAAAAGATAATCAAACAACCCCTGTCAAGTCTAGTGAAGTATTATCTCAAGAAAATTCCTTTTCAGTTGACACTAAAAGTGATAATGAAGTCAGTCCTGTAGTTGAGAATGTTGAAAAAATTCATACTCTGAGTGAATTTGAACAATAGTGTGATGAAGAAGAAGATTTCTTTGTAGGTGAAGATGAATATAAATAGGAGTGTGAGGTTGATATAGAAGGTGAACTTGTGTGTGCTTTGAAAACAATCAAGGAACTTAGAAAAGAAAACCAGAGATTAGAAGACCAAATTAAACAAGAAAAAGATTCCAAAGACAAGGCATGTTTAGATTTTGTAAAAGTTTCTTTAGAACTTGAATAGGCAAGAAATTTGATTGTAGAATTAAAAATTCAAGTTTATGAACCTAACATTAGTCTAAAGACTGAGATTGAGGAAGCAAAAAGGACAGTTAATTGTACTAAATCTGATCTGGAAGTCAAAACTAATGATTTCCAAAAGCTTGAAGGAGAATTAGTTTGTCTAGGGAAAGAGCTTGAAGATGTTAGGAAGCAGTTAGAAAAGTATCTGAAGTTTGATGATAGTACCAAAAATTTAAATGAAATGCTAAGGAAGCAAAGAATTCACAAAGGTACTACTGGTTTTGGATATGAAGAAGGGCAGTCTTCAAAAGTCAGGAATAAACCAAGGAAGAAGATAGATTTGGGTCATCATGTTGTTGATCCTACAAATAAGACAAAAGATAAATGCGTTGATGAAGGTAGAAGGACAAACTGACCCTCAAGACCTCCATATTTTAGGTATAACTACTCTCAGTTTCATGGTTACTGCAATTCTTGTCATATTTTTGGTCATAGAGCTAGAGATTGTAGAACAAGAAATTGTTGGATGAATTAAAGTCATAATCATGCGAGGAATTTCAAGAGAGGTTCATACAACATGCCTAGAAGAAATTATCCTTTCGTTGGTCTAGACAACAAAATTATATGGTATAAGTGTAATGAGTTTGGACACAGAGCACAATGATGTAAGAAAAGTTTGATGAAGCCATCTAGGAACTACATGTTCAAACCAAAGCAAAAGAATACCTTGAGTAAGGAGAAGGAAAAACCTATACAAGTATGGAGAAGAAAACAAGATCCAAGAGATGAAAAACCAAAAAAAATGCATGTTACTCGAAAGATATTACCCATTGCATGAGAACTAGCTTAAAGTTAGGGGGAGTTGTCAAATGTCTAATCTTTTTCCCCAAGGAGTTAGAAGAATCATTTCATAAGCATCCTAGTGCAATCTTTATGATTTTGATAATCTTTGTGAACTTGGTATTAATCCTCCTAAAACGAAGTCCAATGTGATGACAGTGAAAAGTCAATTATGTGTTGCAGATGATAAGTGCAGTGATTCCCTCTTTGGACTTGTAGTGTTTTTCATTGTGTTAATACAGTGATTTGGATGATCTACTTGCCATGATTTTTCCTTGTCATGGTTCTGACAGTCATTATGACAGAGGAAGAGGAGATTTTTGATTGATCCTATGCTATATTCATTCAGTACAACACCTTCAAGTCAAGACAATGTTCTTACCATAGCTTTCATGTTGATGCATTGTTAGGACAATTTTGACAGGATAATTGTACCAAAGACCTTTGAAAAACAATATTGCGCTCAAATGAGAAAAAACAGTGAATAGGACAAAGTCAAAAATGATTTGATGTCTGATTATTTGGGTTGAATAGGATCTCTGATCCTGCTTCATGCTTACGGAGTTGATAAGGTGAATGGTGATGTAATGCATTTTCTAGAAAACACTAGCTATGCATTGACAGTAAGTTTGATGTTACCTATGCCTTGACAGTTGCTCATAAACTTTGCTTGAAATTGAGTTTTGTCAGTGTTTTTTGGTGGCAGTGATTGGTATATATTGGTAATGTCTTCACTCGGACCTATGATGCTGGATGTCAATGCTCAATGATCCTTGACAATGTTGAATACATCTTGTAAACGTTGCCAATTCAATGATCTTTGATAGGGCTTCCTTGAGGACAATATTTCTTAATACAGTGGAAAATCACAACAATATAGTTGGTTTTGTTAGTAGTCAGTACAGTGCTTAGTAAATTGAAATAGTGATATAAGGAAAATAGAAAGGAGCAAAATGATAAGTTATTTGATATAGTATAATTATGTTGCTTTGATCATACAAGTCATATCTTTGCCATATAAATATGAAAATTGTAGATCACAGTCTTGTTATCAATCTTAGATCAATAAATGGAAATGGTGGCATATATCAGTAACAAAAGGTTTTGTTTCCCTTCATATACTGTGAGTTGATTGATACAAGCTTACTTAATTCACATTCTTAATACCCTATGTATCTTGTTTGCATTAGATTTTAGTGGCTTATATATCTTTGTCTCTAATAATTCATTAGCAACTTGTTACATTCATAGTATATAAGTTATTATTAACCTGTTGCATATAGGGTTCATGTGTTTCAAGTACTAAGTTGGGAATAATGAACATTACAAGAAAAACCATTTCTATTATAATTGGTTTGGTAGTGTGATAGAGTCAGTTTTAGACTGGTATTCATAGGGTAACTTGTTTGATGCATGGATTACAGAATGCATGATACTCCTATAATGTGAACAAGGTAGTTGTACAAAGCTCATATTTAGGGGGAGATTTTTATGCTTATTCTTACCTATGTTGACACCAGTGTTGGCATCACTGTGTACAGTGACAATGTATAAGTATGTGGAAAGAGAACAAGGGAAAGTAAGTGACTCAATGTTTACATCAAAAAAGATAGTTGTTTTAGGACAATGAAATGTTGAGGTTAATGATATCAATGGAATGTGATAGTGTGACAATATTTGTGATGAAAATTCACTCTTGTTGACTGTCGTATGGTGCAGACCTTAATAGACCATGTTGCTTTTCAAAATGGGTATCACTGACCATGACAGTGCATTTCATTGTTTACCGTGTTTCATACTTTCATACACATTCCCAATATTCAATAACAGTGCTTCAAGTCATGGTGAAATTTATCTACTTGATGAAATATTATGGAACAGGGTAGTACAATGGAAATTTCCTAGGTGGCAGTGAAGGGTGGTAAGTGATGCAATGACTTTCTATAGTCTGAGATGTGGTCTAATAGTGGATTTTTATTTTTTAGTAGATGCATTCATGATAGGGGGAGTGTTTGAAAGATCCCTTGTCATTTGATGTCAAAAAGGGGGAGTAAGAAAGAGGAATTGATTATAGGTTTTGCCATCAATGACAAAGGTGGAGATTGTAGATTGTTTGTTATTGATGTCAAATTAAAACCAAGATGTTGGCAAGATGTCAGGATGTGGTAAGATATGCTCATGTTGGCAGGATGTCTTCATGCATGTTTCAGGATGGTCTCAAAATATTGTTGTTCATTGTGGTGCAATGGTTCATGGCTCATGGTGGTGCAACGGTTCATGCTCTTCATGTTCATGTTACCTCATACTTGTTTGATATATAAGTTTGATATGATTGTTTAAATTTTTCAAGACCATCTTTATCATGCTTTCCTTCATGCTTATCTTGCATAAGTTATTATGATCTGATTCAAGATGTTCATGCTTCAACCTATGTCAGGAGTTATGCTATGGTCATATTGAACATCAGGAGTTGGGTGATGGTCATGTGAGTTTTTTTTGCCATCACAAGAGCTTGCTTGATGTCAAACAAAGGAGCAAAGGTGTTTGATGTTTGATACTATGCCTTGGAAGTACTTTAGGGTTTGATATATGTGTATTTTAAAAACCCAATCCCTAATAACCTAAGTATCACTAATAACAAAGGATTTTGTTATGACGTGTTACCGTTTGTTTTAACTTTTAGTTGACTTGCAATTGCAAGTCATCATCACTTAACATGACTTGATTGAGGGGTTTTATACATTGTAGAACCGACCCTTGACCTAAGGGAACCAGTTCACCCAATTGAAGTCTTTTGGTTTGAGCAATAAAATGAAATCTAAGGGCTCATGTTTAAAGATGGTTGTGTAATGCCCTGCCATGGGACCCTAGAGGAAGTTGCAACTCAATGCGAAAGCATACAATTTTTTTTTTTAAAAGTGCATTATTAACAAAGAAGATGCACAACACTTCGCAACAACCTCTAAGGTAACACGACAAGATTACATTGATTAACAAACATACACACTACTTGAACACAAATCATCTATTAAAATATTAACCATACATTTAATTTCACATACTTACAAGCATTAAAGATTCTAACACTAGGATAACATATAATAGGTTCTAGATTACCTTAACTTGAAAGTAGATTACAATACTCATTCTCGGAATGAGGTAGATCAAACCTAACTATTACAATTACAAGATTCCTCCTCAAATACAAATGAGGGGAATATTAATAACAAGAGCTATACTAAAGTAAATAGAAAGGTAAAACTAAAGAATGAAACCACTGTGAGCTCTCCACTAGAAAAACTCACCACACGATCTGCAAATCAAAAGGGGAACCCAACGGCGTAGGGCACACATTCCTCCCAACCAAGTGGTACCCGAAGGCCCACCCCCCGTGCTAGGAGACAGTAACACGGATACACGGAAAATCCCTACAACCTCTAGTCACAGGCTGACTCAACACTAAACAAAACCACCACAAGAACAACACTAATTCAAAGAATACATTGCTATCAAAGTATAACAAACTGACTCACCGGTAGCCTAAACATACTACTAACCTAGGAGAAATCCACACAAGGTACATGAGTTACCCGTCAGATCATTCTAGATTTCGGCCCCCATTGAGCTTCACCCTCCTACGGTTAACATGTGACTCATCACCACTCCAAACTAAGGAGGTACAAATAATCCAACAATTACATTCAAAGAAGAACAAACCATTCCCCATTCGTGGAAACCGGGTGACTCATTGATAACAACAAGCCTTATTACGATAGAGAACTACACAAGACAAAACCATGAAATGATAACTCTCAAATAACATACTCCAATAGGAAGACTTACAAGAACTCATCTAATACCTCTTTTCAATTACCCCTAAATACCACATAAGATATCGCAAACACATCATAAAGGCATAATAGTTAACTGTTAACAACATTCTAATTTATCACAACCTTGCATATAGTCAACGAAATGACTTGTAACTATTCGCACCACTCAATTATCCCAATATAATTAAACAATTATAAAAACTTCATTTCATTTATTATTCCAATTCCCTCAATTTTAAATTAATACATATCCAATTCCCCAATTACATTTATAAAAACATCAATTTCCTCTATTTACTTAAATACCCATTTCCCTAATAGACCAAGGCATGCAAATAAATTATTCTTCCTTTTATATCTCCTAATTGCATGCAACAATTTAAAACTAAAATAACATAAAATCTAGTTAAAAATATATATATTTAAAATATATCTACATTAAATCTCTTAAACTGAGTTTCCATTAACAACAACTACCTCCTCATTTAAAAGCTAAAACAATATATATTATTCAAAATGTCTAAATCCATAAATGTTTAAATCAACTTAAGCTTATATACAATTCTCAATTTAATCTTACTAAATGCAATTTGTTTTAAAATAATAAAGAAATTAATTCTATTGTTTGCTTCCAAGTTTTCTTAATTAAATCATTATAAAATTTTAATTATGTTCATTAAAGAAACAACCAGTTCACACATTTGCATGCACCCAATCAAGAATATTTAATCAAAAACATAAATTTAAATGTTTTATAATAATATATAAAAATTTAAACCCCTTTGATCACGCATTAGAATTTACTCATATTTAAAAAATATATATTCAAATTAAATAGAATCTTTTTGTTTACTTCCAGTTTCTCTATTTACATCAAATTAGAAATATAAATGATTGCTTAAGTGCACACTTAATTGTGTCGATTGCATGCTCCCAACCAAACTAAAATTTACAATGATAACATACATTTTAATACATTATTTAAACTAATTCACCAAATAAAATCCTCTTTCTAAATATGCAAAAAATATTTATATAAATATAAATAAATAGATATTAACACACACAAATATATATATACAGATTTATTATTAACAAGGCAGCCATGGGGAAAACAACTTGACAGTACCCCCATGTTTCAAGCATAAATCAGAAAATACTATTTGGGTATTTGCGATTTTTGGAGAGGGATAAGAAAACATGAAGACGCAAAAACCCTCTAAATTTTGTGCGAACGCAGTTTGTAAAAATAGAGTTATAGATGACGCAACCATACCATTTTACTATGGAAAGATTTTACCTAAATTTTCTATAGAATATGTGTTTATCAAAAACACAAAAATTTATAATTTTCCAACTAACTAAATTGATTGAGAACTAACAAAAATAAATAAATTTCCTTTTTCAGAATAATCTTTCCAAAATTGGTTTGGTTCTCACAAACAAGTTTTATATGGAAAGAGAGTTACAGATTGCCAGAGATTTCAATTCCACAAATTACATAGAGAGTTTCAATTTCCTCAAATTTATAATTCAATCCTATAGAGGTTTTTTTTTTTAAAAATTCTTTATTGTTTATCCTTTTTCTTTCTTTTTGAATTTTCTATGTTTGAAAATAAATTTTCTACAGAGTTTCCACAAACTTCTTTCAAGTTTTTTTTTTTTTTTTTACAAAGTTTCTCAAGATTTTCACAAATTAAACAAATCATTCTAAAAACACAAATTCTCTCATTTTTCATTGTTTCAATCACATAATACAAAGAAGAAAAAAAACAATCTTTTCAAGATCTAACACAAAAAAACTTCAAACAAGAATTTTATTCCATGAAATTTTAAAATTGAAAATAAACATTAAAGAACCTGTGTTCTTTGAAACTTGATAATTGATTCTCTATTACAACTTGTTGATCTTCACTTCTAGATCCAAACCTGTGCAAAAATCCTTCCCATTCTTTTCTGCCATTTTCGTTTTTTGAAAACTCCAAAAATAAAAGTTTTTTCCAGAAAGTTAATTCCCATCAAGTTTTTCAACCCAAAAGTAATTAATTCATCTTCTCACACACATGTCACAAAAATATCTTCTCAACAACCCTAGATATTTTCTCAAAGCCTTTGCATGTTAAAATAATTTCTAATTACAATTTAATTCCAACATAAATTTAGTAACCTCCAATTCAAATTTAAATTCCAAAATGAATTAATTTCCATTTATTTTAATAATTCCAAATACTAATTTAAATCCATATACTAATTTAATTGCCACTAATTGAAATTAAATTCCAATATGAAATTAAATTCTATTATACAACTTCCTAAAAAACTATATTTAATTAATTAATTTTAATTACCTAATAAATAAATTCAACCCATTGAATTAAATTTAATTAATTAAATAAGTCAATTTTAATTAATCAACTTAAATAAAAAACTTCTATCACAATGTAAAATTTTAATTTAAATAAATATCAACACTATTTAAAGCAATAACTCTAAGCATTTATTTCCATAAACAAGAGTCCTTCTGAATTAAATAATATTAAAACAAGCACCAAAGACACAATAGACTTGACTAACGACACACTATGGCTAGGGTGTAGCACTGACATAGGTAACCTATCTACTATCTCCCAATCATCATACCATTGGGTCGACATGTTCAAACTTGTGAAGCCAGGTGGAGTCGATGTCATGTACCTGCAAACCTGTATCCAAGGCATCAATAGCACATGCATATAAAATCATTATAAAATACACCATGAAGAGGAAATCACAGAATCACAGGGCGCTCGCAAGCGAGTGATGCAATCATGTCCCCTTCACCAATACAGTATCATCATACTGACACTTCCATCTTAATAACATCCATAAGCAATATTCATGTCATAATAAACCAACATTATTTTAATCAAAGCATGACAAGTATAACATTAAGGAAAGTACATCTCATAACACACATAGTTTGTATCGTTCAATAAGCAATGATGAAATAACAAAGCATCTTAATCTAACATAAGAGTAAAACAGAGGGGTGTTACAGGTTGGGTGTGTGGACTCACATCAAAGGCTTAGATTTAAAACAATTCAAACCCTCCAACAAACATTCTACTCCATTAAGATTGACGGGCATATGTCTCTCCAACTTCTTTGTAATAGAATTTGAATGGATCAAAAGTTTAGGAATTTTATTAAAACCATCCAAAGACGAATTTTTGGGTGTGGGATGATTTCATTAGGTTAACTACAAAACCATGTGCAGATTGGAAGAATTTGTGAAGTAAATTATGTTTTTGAAAAGCTTGTAGTTGAAGAAGATTTCTCAGTGAATCAGTGAGAGTTTTGAGAACAAGAAGTAAGTATTGGAGTATTGATGCATTCTTTGAAGGTTGATCTAACATCTGGTTGCAAGGTATCAAAATACCAATGCTCTGAGTAACTCATGTTGTTGAAATAGTAAAATTTAGATGTTGAGTATGCCTGCCTAAATTCATTGAGACTTGAACATGATCAGAATAAATTTCTATGAGATGAAATGAGAACTGACTATGTTTTTGAATGATTAGAGATATTGAAAGGAATAGAATGTATGTTTTAGAAAGACAATATATATATTATTTTGTGTAGTTGGAATTTTTGACTTTGATTTTGAGGTCATTGCATAATAGAGTATGTAATTCTTGAAACAAAGATCAAATCTATATTTACAATTATTTCATACTTGTACATTTCAAAAGACTTTTAGTGAGATAGCACTATAAGACTATCAGTGAGATAGCACTATAATACTATCAATGAGATAACATCATTGTCAGTGAGACAAATCAGCCAGTGAGGCTTTGTACAAAGATTATTTTTAGATAAGGTTAGTGAGGCCAAGTTTGAGTGGTTTTATTCCCTAGGAGGGCTTCCACTAAAGACAATTTGTGTCAATATTTTATGTGTTTTGTACATTATCTGTTCATTTGATTTATATTGCATAAGTTATTCATGATTTGAAAGTTATTCAAAGAAATAAAAGAGTTCATTTGGTTGTTAACACTGATTCCCCCCCCCCTCTCAGTGTTAACTGTACTCCAACAATTGGTATCAGAGCCAAACCTTGTTGTTGAGTCAACTAGGGATTCATGGTCGTGGAGTACTAGTCATGGCTAAGTGTAAAAGAAAGAGAGGTGAAAAAAAAACCCTAGTCTCAAGAAAAAAGATAATCAAACAACCCTTGTCAAGTTTAGTGAAGTATTGTCTCAAGAAAATCCCTTGCCAGTTGACACTAAAAGTGATAATGAAGTCAGTCCTGTAGCTGAGAATGTTGAAGAGGTTCATACTCTGAGTGAGTTTGAACAACAGTGTGATGAAGAAGAAGATTTATTTGTAGGTGAAGATGACTATAAACAAGAGTGTGAGGTTGATATAGAAGGTGAACTCTTGTGTGCTTTGAAAACAATCAAGCAACTTAGAAAATAAAATCAGAGATTAGAAGACCAACTTAAACAAGAAAAAGATTTGAAAGACAAGGCATGTTCAAATTTTGCAGAAGTTTCTTTAGAACTTGAAGAGGCAAGAAATTTGATTGTAGAATTAAAAATTTAAGTTTATGAACCAAACATTAGTCTAAAGACTGAGATTGAGGAAGCAAAAAGGATAGTTAATTGTACTAAATCTGATCTGGAAGTCAAAACTAATGATTGCCAAAAGCTTGAAGGAGAAGTAGTTTCTCTAAGGAAAGAGCTTGAAGATGTTAGGAAGCAGTTAGAAAAGTATCTGAAGTTTGATGATAGTACCAAAAAGTTAAATTAAATGCTAAGAAAGCAAATAATTCACAAAGGTACTACCGGTTTTGGATATGAAGAAGGGCAGTCTTCAAAAGTCGGGAATGCACCAAGGAAGAAGATAGATTTGGGTCATCATGTTGCTGATCCTACATATAAGACAAAAGATAAATGCGTTGATGAAGGTAGAAGGACAAACAAACCCTCAAGACCTCCATCTTTTAGGTACAATTACTCCCAATTTCATGGTTACTGCAATTCTTGTCATGTTTTTGGTCA
This sequence comes from Sequoiadendron giganteum, assembly GCA_007115665.2. Lineage (NCBI taxonomy): Eukaryota > Viridiplantae > Streptophyta > Pinopsida > Cupressales > Cupressaceae > Sequoiadendron > Sequoiadendron giganteum. The sequence goes on along the minus strand of CM021104.1, from coordinate 118,877,729 downwards.
TAGAGCTAGAGATTGTAGAACAAGAAATTATTGGATGAATAAAAGTCATAATCATGTGAGGAATGCCAAGAGAGGTTCATACAACATGCCTAGAAGAAATTATCCTTTTTTTGGTGTAGACAACAACATTATATGTTATAAGTAAATAACGAGTTTGGACACATAGCACACTGGTGTAAGAAACATTTGATGAAGCCATCTAGGAACTACATGTTCAAACCAAAGCAAAAGAATACCTTGAGTAAGGAGAAGGAAAAACCTATACAAGTATGGAGAAGAAAATAAGATCCAAGAGATGAAAAACCAAAAAAAATGCATGTTACTCAAAATATATTACCCACTACATGAGAACTAGCTTAAAGTTAGGGGGAGTTGTCAAATGTCTAATATTTTTCCCCAAGGAATTAGAAGAATCATTTCATAAGCACCTTAGTACAATCTTTATGATTTTGATAATCTTTGTGAACTTGGTATTAATCCTCCTAAAATGAAGTCCAATGTGATGAGAATGAAAAGTCAATTATGTGTTTCAGATGATAAGTGCAGTGATTCCCTCTTTGGACTTGAAGTGTTTTTCATTGAGTTAATATAGTGATCTGGACGATCTACTTGCCATGATCTTCCTTTTTATGGTTCTAAAAGTCTTTATGATAGAGGAGGAGGAGGAGTGTTTTGATTGATCTTATGCTATATTCATTCAGTACAACACCTTCAAGTCAAGACAATGTTCTTACCATAGTTTTCATGTTGATGCATTGTTAGGACAATTTTGACAGCATAACAGTAGCAGAGACCTTTGAAAAACAATATTGTGTTCAAATGAGACAAAACAGTAAATAGGACAAAGTCAAAAATGATTTGATGTCAGATTATTTGGGTTGAATAAGATCTTTGATCATGCTTCATTCTTATGGAGTTGATAAGGTGAATGGTGATGTAATGCATTGTCTAGAAAACACTTTCTATATATTGAGAGTAAGTTTGATGTTACCTATGCTTTGATAGTTGCTCATAAGCTTTACTTGAAATTGAGCTTTTTTAGGTTTTTTTGGTGACAGTGATTGGTATATATTGGTAGTGTCTTCAATCGGACCTATGATGCTGGATGTCAGTGCTCAATTATTCTTGGCAGTGTTCAATACATCTTGTAAACGTTGCCAATTCAGCGATCTTTGACAAAGCTTCCTTGAGGACAGTCTTTCTTAATACAGTGGAATATCACATCAAGGTAGTTGGTTCTGTTAGTAGTCAGTACAATGCTTAGTAAATTGAAACAATGATATAAGGCAAATAGAAGGGAGAAAAATGATAAGTTCTTTGATATAGTATAATTATGTTGCTTTGATCATATAGGTCATATCTTTGTCATATGAATATCAAAATTGTAGATCCCAGTCTTGTTATCAATCTCAAATCAATAAATGGAAATGGTGGCATATATCAGTAACAAAAGGTTTTGTTTCCCTTCATATATTGTGAGTTGATTGATACAAGCTTACTTAATTCACATTCTTAATACCCTATGTATCTTGTTTGCATTAGATTTTAGTGGCTTATATATCTTTGTCTCTAATATGTCATTAACAACTTGTTACATTCATAGTATATAAGTTATTATCAACCTGTTGCATATAGGGTTCATGTGTCTCTAGTACTAAGGTGGGAATAAGGAACATTGCAAGAAAAATCATTTCTATTTAATCAGTTTGGTAGTGTGACAGAGTTAGTTTTAGACTGGTATTCATATGGTAACTTGTTTGATGTATGGATTACAGAATGGATGATACTCCTATAATGTGAACAGGGTAGTTGTACAGAGCTCATCTTTAGGGGGATCTTGCTATGCTTATTCTTACGCCTATTGACATCACTGTTGGCATCAAAATGTACAGTGACAATGTATAAGTATGTGAAAAGATAAAAAGGGCAAGCAAGTGACTCAATGTTTACATCAGAAAAGATAGTTGTTTCAGGACAATGAAACATTGAGGTTAATGATATCAATGACATGTGATAGTGTGGCTGTATTTTTGATGATAATTCACTCTTGTTGACTGTCGCATGGTGCAAACCTTATCAGACTATGTTGCTTTTAAAAATGGATATCACTAACCATGACAGTGCATTTCATTGTTTACCATGTTTTCATGCTTTCATACACATTCCCAGTATTCAATAACAGTGCTTCAAGTCATGGTCCAATTTATCTACTTTATGAAATATTATGGAACAAGGTAGTACAATGGAAATTTCATTGGTGGCAGCGAAGGGTGGTTAGTGATGTAGTGAATTTCTATAGTCTAAGATGTGGTTTGATAGTGGATTTTTATTTATTTTAGTAGATGCATTCATGATAGGGGGAGTATTTGAAAGATCCCTTGTCATTTAATGTCAAAAAGGGAGAGTAAGAAAGAGGAGTTGATTATAGGTTTTTCCATCAATGACAAAGGTGGAGATTGTAGATTGTTTTTCATTGATGTCAAAGTAGAATCAGGATGTTGGTAGTGGTAAGATATGCTCATGTTGGTAGCATGTCTTCATGCTTGTTTCAGGATGGTCTCTGAATACTGTTGCTCATGGTGGTGCAATGGTTCATGCTCTTCATGTTCGGCTCATGGTGGTGCAATGGCTAATGCTCTTCATGTTCATGTTACCTCATACTGGTTTGATATGGTTGTCTTCATGTTTCAAGACCATCTTTATCATGCTCGCCTTCACGTTTATCCTACATAAGTTATTATGATCTTACTTTATGATTCAAGATGTTCATGCTTCAACCTATGTTAGGAGTTATGCTATGGTAATATTGAACATCAGGAGTTGGGTGATGGTCATGTGAGTTTTTTTTCCATCACAAGAGATTGCTTGATGTCAAACAAAGGAGCAAAGGTATTTGATGTTTGATACTATGCCTTGGAAGTACTTTAGGGTTTAATATATGTGTATTTTGAAAAACCCAATCTCTAATAACCTAAGTATCACTAATAACAAAGGGTTTTGTTATGACGTGTTACCTTTTATTTTAATTTTTAGTTTACTTGCAATTGCAAGTCATCATCACTTAATATGACTTGCTTAAGGGTTTTTATACATTGTAAAATTGACCCTTGACTTAAGAGAACTAGTTCACCAGGTTGAAGTCTTCTGGTTTGAGCAGTAAAGATGGTTGGGCATGTGGAATCACATCAAAGGCTCAAATTTAAAAAAATTCAAAACCTCCAACAAACATTCTACTCCATTAAGATTGACGGGCAGATGGCTCTCCAACTTCTTTGTAACATAATTTGAATGGACCAGAAGTTCATGAATTTTATTTAAACCATCTAGAGATGAATTTTTGGGTGTGGGATAATTGCATTAGGTTAACTACTTAACCATGTGCGGATTGCAAGAATTTTTGAGGTAAATTATGTTTTTGAAAAGCTTGTAGTTGAAGAATATTTCTCAATGAATCATTGAGGGTTTTGAGAATAGGTAGTATGTATTGGAGTACTGATGCATTCTTTGAAGGGTGATCTGACATCTGGTTGCAGGGTATCAAAATACCAATGCTATGAGTAAGTCATTGAAACAATAAACTTTAGATGTTGAGTATGCTTGCCTAAATTCATTGAGACTTGAACATGATCAGAATAAATTTCCATGAGATGAAATGAGAACTGACTATTTTTTTGAATGACTAGATATTTTGAAAGGAATAAAATGTATGTTTCAGAAAGGAAATATATAGATTATTTTGTGTAGTTGGATTTTTTTACTCTGATTTTGAGGTCATTGTAGAACATAGTATATAATTCTCGAAATAGAGATCAACTTTGTATTTACAATTCTTTCATACTTGTACATTTCAAAAGACTATTAGTGAGATAGCACTATAAGACTATCAGTGAAATAACACTATAAAACTATCAGTGAGATAGCATCATTGTCAGTGAGACAAATCAGCCAGTGAGGCTTTGTACAAAGACTATTTTCAGATAAGGTTAGTGAGGCCAAGTTCGAGTGGTTTTATTCCCCAGGAGGGTTTCCACTCAAGACAATCTATGTGTCAATCTTTTATATGCGTTTTATACATTATCTGTTCATTTGATTTATATTGCATAAGTTCATTCATGATCTTAAAATTATTGAAAGAAATAAAAGAGTTAATTTGGTTGCTAACATTGATTCACCTCCCTCTCAGTGTTAACTTTACTCCAACAAACCAAATGTGCATGTGAAAATGATTAGCACAACAATATGTATGGGCAACTAAAAAAAAATTATGCAACAATATACGAGGTGAATGTTAAAGCATGAATAAAATAAAATAGAGTTATTGTATGTGAACTAAAATGGAGTAGAAATTCAATAATTTGTTGCGATATTTGAAACATAATTTTTTTTAACTCAAAACAAAAAAATTCATTTAAGAGGCTGTAAAAATCTTGTAATTCTCAAACCCTTATAAATTTAGAGCTACTTTTTATTTATTGTGAATATATTGAAGTAACCACTATAAGGAGATTGGTTTTGGTTCATCTCTTTTTTCCATCAACTTATTTATTGAAATATTGATGGAAGGGATCTAATAGGAAATAATGTGTATTAGTATATCTGTTAGGAAAAAGGCATCTCAACCTTTGATAATTTCTAGTATGATTATTTATTTCTTTGCCTATGTTATTATTTATAATTATTGTGGACTCTATTTGTTGAAGATAACTCAAGATAAAGTCACAAATGGAAATCGTCTATGAGAGGTGAGAGTTTTGCACATGCATGTTTTTTTCATTATGTAAACTCTAAATACATGTGTTAGGATTGGATTTGTATGATGAGATTATTTCAATTAATTTTATGTTGTTAAAATTATTCTAGAACTCAACATTGGTGTACTCTTGGAAAAAAACATTGAATAGATTTTTAGAGTGTGGGGTTTTCTCCCAAAAGGGTTCTCCCCATGTACACCTTGTGTTTTGAGCATTTATCTATGGGATGTTTTTATATTTCATGTATGGTGCATCTTCTTTAAAGTAATTTTTTAAAGGTTTAAAATTTTTGCACTATCTTTTCTGAGTAGATCAATGGAGGAAGTATTTTTTACACCTTCCTTCCTTTCAATTGGTATCAAAACCTAGCCAAATTGGTCTCATTGATGGGTATATGGTTTTCTATATTGGTCTTCTTTGAGCGGGAGTTTATTGTAAATAATTTTGTGACCTTGTTCTACGTAAGAGATGGCTAGTACATCTGGAGGAATAGATATTGAAAATTTTAATGGAAGCAACTTTCAGTTGTGGAAGTTCAAGATGGAAGACATGCTAGTAGGTAGAGATCCATGCATGGTTGTATCTAGAAATATTTCATTGGGAATGAAACAAGAAGAATAGTATTTGATGAATTTGAATTCTAAGGGTCTAATAAGACTATTTGGTTGATTCTATGCTCCTAAATGTCCATGAAGAGAAGACTACATAAATTCTCTAGGATAAACTTTCTCAGAGGTATCAAGGTAAATCCTTGGTAAATAAGTTGCTCTTTTCAAATAAAATATATTATCTGAAGATAGAAGAAGGAGGATCTATCATATACAATATAAGTGCATTCAACATGTGATTATTACTCAGTTGAACTTTGTTGGTTGAAAGAAGGATAATGAGGATTGTTGCATGACATTGTTGATGAGAAATACATAGGATTGAAATACCTATTGTTGGGAAATTAAATCTCTATCCAATTATGAATTCAATAAATGAGATACAAGTCTTAGACTACAACAACATGAAAAACTAAATGATGAGGGTTGTACCACCCGAAATCCTCACAAATCACAACAATAGATACCAAAACAGAAGATCTGCGAGACATAAAATAAATCACTTCCAATTATTTTCAAAAAATGAAATTATAGATTCAAAACATACAATGCTAAAAAACTCATGGTCTTGATTCATTACAAAAAATTCAACTTTGAAAACAAAATATATGATTCAAAACCACAATCTGCACTAATGGAGCCACCTTCCACAACCCCCACTTAACCCTTTTTATTTTACCCAATAGCCACCCTAGAATGTTCTAGAAAGTGTAACTTTTCCTTTTATTTTGGTGCCAAAAGTCCCGTTGTTTGATTTCTTGCCTAGGAAGAAATTTTAATGAAATTCACTTTTTAGTGGGGTAGCTTCGTAGGGCCATAAATTTTGATCTGAGTGTCTTATTTTCTATTATAACATATCATTGGGAAGCTTTTGAAGAGATCTACAATGCCAAACCATCAGAGATTAGTTCATTGACTTTCGAGTTGTTTCAGGGCTTCTAAGGTTTTCATATTTGAATTTGAAGCTACAATGGAGAAATTTCTCGGGATGGAAACTTTAGTATCTCCCAAACCATATAGGGTATTGAGATGATTCTTTCACCATCAAAAATATTTTTTAGTTATGCTCCTTGGGGTTAATTTTTAGGTCCATACGAGTCTATTTACGCTGACTTACTAAAAATAGTAAGTGACCATTTTTCACCTTTTCTGACTTTTGAGTGTCTTACACCCCTTAAGTGTCATCATGGGACTCAAAACAACTAAATAAAATAAGAAAAAAACATTTTTGTGGGTGATGCAAAATTTCCCTACACCATTGAATGCTCCTACATCAGACACTCAGGGTAATTTGAAAAGTGACCCTATCACTTCTTAGGAGTTAGAGGGAAACCAAGATAGTTAACCTTAGCCTCAAACAACCATGATGAATCATCAACATGCCTTCATCTCCATTTCACCAAGTACTCTTCGTATTGCTTGTTTCTTGTTCTCCCACCCACACAACTATCCAAAATTTCATCTATCTCCTCCTTTTTTGAAGTAGGTGTTGGAATATTCCACTATGCTTCTATTTTTTCTTCATCAATTCCCCCTTCATGATATTTTATTAAATCTAAAATTTTAAACATATGTAAAATATGAATTTCATCAAGAAACTCCACCTCATATGCATTTCCTAAATCATGCTTCTTCAAGATCTTGCATGGTCCAAACTTCTTCATCTTTAACTTGTATGTACCAACTAGAAACCTCTCCTTTCACAAATGAACCATGAATTCATCTCCCTAGAACTTCGTATACCTCCTTTTCCAACTTGCCTTAGCCTTATATTGTGATTTCATCTCTTTGATATGTTTCTTCACCTCTTCATGCAAATTATTTAAGTGCTCAACAAAATCTTTGGCTTCAACAGTACTCTTCTCCCCCTTATCCATCTTTCTTAGTTCAAAAGTAGTACTTGGAGTACTCCCATACACAATATGGAATGGTGATTTAATAGTGCTCCTATTGAAAAAATTGTTGTAAGAAAATTCTTCTAGTGGTATAATCAAATTCCACCCCTTGGGCTTATCTCCTACTAAGCATCTTAGCAGGTTACCCAAACTCCTATTCACCACCTTTGTTTGTCCATCAGTTTGTGGATGGTGTGCAAAACTAAAATTCAAATCTATCTTCAAATTCTTCCATAATGTCCTCCAAAAATAACCAACAAATTTGGTATCTTTGTCTGAAACTATACTCTTTGGTAGACTATGTAGTCTCACCACCTTTCTGAAAAACAACTCCACAATATGAATAACATCACTGGTCTTATAACACAGAATGAAATCTGCCTTCTTTAAAAATATATCCACCACCGCAAATATGGAATCATGCCCTCTTTGTGTCCTTGGCAAACTCAGAACAAAATCCATGCTAATATCCTCCCATGGCCTCTTAGGTACAGGTAATGGCTGATAAAATTTATTATTTTTACTTGTTCCTTTCACCATCTAACATACTCTGCAACTTTGTACAAACTTATTCACATCTTGTTGTAACTGTGGCCAGTAATAATTCTTACTAACAAGAGAAATGGTCTTATGTTGACTAAAATGTCCAGCCAATCCTCCACTATGCTTCTACTTGATTAGATTCTCTCATAGAACTCCTTGGAATGCACAATTGGCTTCCTCTAAATAACATCCCATCTTGGATTAATAAATCCAACCATCTTGCCCTATCCAATGTAACAAGTTCCAAACAAGCCTTCCAAGCTTCTAAAAAGTCTAGATCTTCAAGATAGTTCATTCAACCCAACAACCTCTATATTCATCTCTATTAACAAATTTTTCCTTTCAATCAAGGCATTTGCAACTCTATTTGACCTTCCACTTTTGTGCTTCAAAACAAAAATATAACTTTGCAAAATCTCAACCCATTTTAAGTTCCTTTGATTTAAATTTCCTTGACTATTGAGATACTACAAAGCCTGGTGATCAGTATATAAAAAAAAATATTTTGGAAAAAAATAGTGACTCCATTTTTTTACAAAGCCTAAACTATAGCATAAAAATATTGATCATAGAAAAAATATTTCTTCTTATCATCGTTCAACTTCTCACTAAAATAGGCAACAAGATTACCTTCTTGACTCAAAATAACTCCTATGGTAGTGCCACTAGCATCACAATCCACCTGAAAGACCTTATTGAAATATGGAAGTGCCAAAATACGTTTCTTTGTGACTTTCTTCTTTAAAATATCAAAACTCTTTGTTTCTCCTATAGTCCATTTAAAATTCTTTCTATCCCCTCACATTGCTTTAGTTAGAGGTGCAAAAATACTACTGAAATTCTTAATAACTTTTTTGTAAAATCTTCCTAGACCATGAAATGATCTTACCTTTGTAACACTCCTTGGGGTAGGCCATTCAGTAATAGCTCTCACCTTCTCTGGATCCATTTTAAGACCCTCTACTGAGACAAAAAATCCCAGATACACCAAATCCCTCTTCACAAAACTATATTTATTCAAATTAATCAACAACTTCTCCTCCCTTAGCTTCTCAAAAAATCTTTGGATATGCATCAGGTGTTCTTCCAATATCTTACTAAAAATTAGAATATCATCTAAATAAACAATAATTTTTTTCCTAAAATTCTTTCAGTACCTCCTTCATAAGCCACATAAATGTGATATGTGCATTGGTTAGCCCAAAAGGGATGAATAGCCACTCCTACAAGCCCTCCTTGGTTTTGAAGGTTTTCCCCCATTCATCTCCTTCTCTAATTCGGATCTTGTGATATTCACTCTTCAAATCATCTTTGTGAAGTACTAAGCTCCACTCAAACAATCCATAATGTCATCCATCCTTGTCAAGGGAAATCTATACTTGATAGTATTCTTGTTGATAGCTCAAGAGTCTATAGGCATCCTCCATTCTCCATCATTCTTTAGTGCTAGTATTACAGGTACTACACATTGACTCAAACTCTCTCAAATCAATCCCTTCTACAACAACTCTGACACTTTTTTGTTCAACTCTTTATTCTCTACTGGAGTCATTCGATGGGTTGCCTTATTTGTCAATTTGGCTTCAAGAATCAAATCCTTTTGATGGCTAATATTCCTTACTAGAGACAAACCTTTAGGTACGTTATCAAAAATAATTTCCTGAAACTCATTCAACAAATTTGAAACCTCTACTAGTGTTGGCCTCCTCTAATGATTCAACAACTAAGCCCTTAATTTTGTAACTCAAAGATTGGACATCTATACTGAATAGCTATCTTTATCATCATGAAGGTTCATTTAACTATCAACCCACGGATGTGAACTTGAAATGGGTCAACACTATATGTGAACTAGGTTTCTATTGTTTCCATATTCATTCTACAACTAGGAAAGACATAATTTTGAAAGTAAATTGCTTGAAAGGAAGTAACATAAGCACTGAACATAAACCAACAACTATACTGAACTAAAATTCATGATAAAAATATAAATCTTATCAAACAAGCATGAAACTGCTTTGTCTACTTTAGCTGTAGGAATAGTCATAGAATAAAATTCTATTGGCTATAGAAACAAATAGTTGCCAAATTTGAAACTATTATTGAATAGAAAAATAATGACTGAGCTAACAAATAGAATCCTCACCAAGTGGCCCCCCTTGGGTGAGTTTTCCTTGACACTAACTCAAATGTAGCAACTTATAACTTTATTTTATTCATTGAAAATACGATTACAATGGAACAAAATGTTTGTATTACTGGAAAACTAGAAATACAAGTACAATATCAGATTAATCAACCTTCTAAGAAGGTGTATTCATTTCTTATTTATAGAAAGAGAAAATTCTAACTAACTAACAACCTAGGCGATCAACTCCAACAAAATTAGGAGGATGACATTTATGGAAAAAATAATAAAACGAAAGGAGGTTATGCATGTGCGGAATCTGGTCAAGTCAATCTTTCCTTAATGCAAATCTAACATAACAACTCCCATATTTTCTCAACCAACAAACACGATCATTTGCAAGGTAGTTACATTCTTAATTCGAGCTAGGATTTTTCCTCCATTGACCTTTTGATGATCACCACATTGACCTCTTGGCAACTAACTAGCTAGCACTAACTTCCTCAACTTTGTAGGCTCTGATTACATCTGCATAACAACATTAGCACACACAAAAATTTCATATCTATAACTATCTTAAAGCAACATCCATTAATCCACATGAAAATCAACATAGATAATTCACATAGTATGTTAATGTTATTTAAAGGTCACAAAGATAAACATATACCCAATGTCTTATGGTTTGAGGAAATAACTTAGGAAATGTCAACAACCAAATTTCAAAGTCAAAGGTAATAATAAAAAATAGATAATAAACTATCATTAAAATTAAGCCATTAACTAGACTCACTACTCCCCCCAACCTAAGGTCTTGTTGGTCCACCAACAAAAGAAGTAATACTCCTTTGCCTAGTTAATACCCTGAAGTCAACAACTGCCAACTATCCCACATCAGTTTTTGAAGTATAAAAATTGGGATCCTAGTAGAAAACGTGTTGCCTCTTTAACTTGCTCCATCTTCGCCTTTCAGTAGCTGTATCATACCTGTAATGCCTGAAATTTGGCACATGCCATAGTAGTGTAGGTGGCTGGAAGGTTAATGGAAGCCAAAATTGTTGCATCCTTCTCCCAAGTTTTATGTACCTGTCAACTCTTTTGCTTGCTACAACATAGTTTTGTAAAGAGTGAGGTTCAACTTGCTTCAATGCATCAGAGAAACTGTTTCACCTTTACGATAAATATTTTGTTACCAATTTCCCTATGGTTTCTGCCATTTCTTCATATTCCTTGTAAGTGGCTTCTCTAACATGCATGATCATCTTGTTATAGCTTGTTTGGTAAAGGAATCTATGCCATTCTTGGAAAATATCTGTAGGCTTACTAGATTTAGCTCTAATGGGTAGGGGAGTACTGCATTCTCTTTCTATGTAATTCCTAAACTGTTGTCCCCAACTAATTTCATTTTGAATCCAGGACATAAATTCCCTTAAATAGAAATCCTCAATATACAATAATGAGTTTCATTCATGATCGTGGGACATAGCATAATTATGCAGATATGATTCACATAAAAATAATTTAACTTCAGGGGGTGAAAATTGATAAGCTTGGAAAAAATCATGGGGAGTCTCAACAGAAGGATTCAAACTTGAAATTATCCTTGACAATTTAAAAGAAATATTTCACTCCTTCAAATACATGGCGTAGACTCTAGGAGGAGTTCTACATGCGAGCATATGAGTTACTAATGCTCTCACCTTATCCACCTTTTCCTTCAAGGCAGTAATTTTTGTGTTCTTTTCTTTAATTTCAACATCTTTCTTTTTTATTTCTTCTTTGAACTTACAATTTTCCTCCATCCATTCTTCTTCCATCCTTTTCATTTGAATCCATAGGTTCATGGCTACTTGATTCCATGAAAAATCAGAGGGTCTATGTGTTCCTACCAAAATTTTACCTAGCACTGATTCTTTCTATTCATATAGCACTAGCTGTAGTGACTTTGATTGTTCACCCAACTCTGGCTGCAAGGGTTCTTTGTCTTGTTGTGGTAACTCTTGCTCTTGCTGCAAGAACTCCTCATTCACAACTTTTTCTGCAATAGTGGCTAGTTCTATTAGCCCTATATTTTCTTGTTCTTCAAAAATTTCTTTTTCTTCAACATTATTCTCCCGCCCCATAGAGGCATCTGTGTTCTCCCTAGATGTTTCTTGAAGCCCAAGGTTATTCTTTGGAGGCCTACCAATGGTTGACCCAAATGGTTTTGATTTCTTAGAAGGGATTTCAAGTTTTTCTTCGGCTGTAGGAAGAACAATGTCAACCTAGTTTCCTAGGGTTTGGTGTTACTTTTCTTGCCATTTTATTTTGGCTTTCCCTTTCCTCATTTATGATTCTCTCTTTTATGCCTCCTCCTTTCTAATTGTGGCCCTAGTTTGAATTGGGGTTTCAAGAGGAACATCATCATCAGAGTCTAAAGAGGAACTATCTTTGTCTGAATGTTCTGACTCAAAGGAACTAATTTCAATAGCTTGTTCGATTGCAGGAAGATTTATGTTAGTGTTTGCACCCAAAGTTGAGGCACCAAAAGTGGTTTCAACAACACTGCTGCTAGTAAACCTATAGGGTTGAGGTTGAGCTCTAGGTCACATATGTTTTGGTCTAAACTGGTTGATTTTGACAAATTCCTCCCATGTCATATCAAACACCTCTTGCAAAGATTTCTCAACTAGCAATTTTATTAAACAATGGTGAGAGATGGAGTTATCCCTACCTTTTTGAGTCTCGACTGCCATGATTGCAAGGAGATGATACAATATGTTAGGTACATTCATTCTTCTCCCACACCTCATATGATTTAAGAGCATGACGTGTATAGAATGGAGGTTTGACTGGCGGCCCTCACAATTAATGTACCTCACAATATGGACAACTACAATTTTTGAACTTAGCCTAAGAAGGTGCATCCTATAGGACCACATCATGAACCATGGGTTCATTTCAAATTAACCGACCTGCCATGATTTCAGCTACCTGCAATCAAATAAGCACTTTTGTGAGGTTTCGTTCCTGCAATATTTCTTTGGAGACCTAATTTTTCTCTTCCTACAACTCTTCTGAAGTCCAACACCAATGTCATAGGAATTTCACTTTTTGATGACTTAAGATTATGACTAAGGCAATGAAGGCAATAAGGAATCATAAATGAAGGGTGCTTTCAAGAAAAATGGTGGTGGTTTGTTGTAATTTCACACATGCAAGTGATCACTTCACTCTATCATTCAAACGTGCTTAATTCAAAAATTGCTGACATGGATTGACATGTGGACATGAATTTCACATTTCCCCCCAACCTAAACTTGAGCATGTGTTCGCACAGGCTAGGTGGTATGATGATTTGATAGGGCATGGCATGATTATATGCTATGCAAAATATCGATATTAATTTACAATAATTAAATAAATGCACTAAATATAATTAAGATAAAACAAATTGGTGCACATGTACTTGAAAACATGGAGTATTCGTTGCAATTAATGTGGAGGAAGTACCGATCACCTTTTTTAAAAGTACATTTGAGAAATTAATAGAAGTGGTGATGGAATGAAGTTATGGTGAAGTGAAGTGATGGTGGAGTAATGAAAGAGAGAGATGCTAGTTTTATTATTAGATATGAAAAGCAGATTTTATTTTTAAATTCAAACAAGTAGACACAACATATACCTTGGGAAAACCCTCCAACTTGAGGGAGAAAAAACCTACAACAATATATCACATATATATTGAATATCAAGCAACAATGATATTTACAATGAGGTTGGTTACAAGGTCAAACAACAACACCGCAACTTGATGCAATAATAGATTATTATCTTGCTCTTTCTAGATATCGAATTCGGCCTCCTTGAAGAACTTTGATCTACTCTTGAACCAATTCACACTTATCTATGAACTCGCACTTGTGAATGAATGTATTTAATAGATGATAGAATGAACAATAAAAAACTCATATAAATACATGGGAGAGAGAAAGATCACACCTCTTCAATGCATAATTTCAGCCTTAAATATGAACCAATATGCCTCCAAGGGTGGCGAACAAACAAAGTCAGCCACAAGTAAGTATTAACAATAATTAATCTTTTGTTTATGTTTGCAAGTGAAGTGCCTCTTCACATTAATATCGACTTAAATAAATTAAATTTCCAATAGGCTATATTGAATTTATTCCTTGAAAGTCGTGGCTGAAAGGATAAGGCCCAAAGCTATTCTAGCATCAACACTCCCTCTCAGCTAGGGAGGAATACTTCCAGCTAACCAATGTCATGAAATGACATCCACAATGGCTACACCCAAATGTGAAAGGAGCTCATCATGGATTCACTCAATCTGATATCAACCATCATGGCTATTCCCATGTATGGTACAGCATATGTGCACAAGTGCCCATCACAGAATCACTCAACATGATGTCATCATCTCATCATGATGTTCACCATGGCTACTCCAAGAGGGTGAATAAACACAAGTACATGAAAAATCATCACAAAATATCTCATGTGATGTTGTCATGGAGTCACTCAACATGACTCCACCATGGCTACTCCTAGAGGGTGGAAACACGGTCATTCACCTCAAATTTCTCTCATAGAGAAAGATGCATTAAACAAGGGCTTACACCTCAAATTTCTCTCATAGAGAAAAATGCATTAGAGAAAATCATAGAAGATTACTGAAGCTGAGTCTCCCTCTCAGCTAGGGCTTCATTCTCCACAATTCCAAGCTTTCCTCGAAAGTACACAAACTTTACTCTAGAGAGAGGCTTGGTGAGAATGTCAGTTGTCTGCTCATTAGTGCTAATGTACTTCAATTGGATAGCTTTCCTCAATACCATATATTTGATATAGTGTTATTTGATCTTAACATGTTTTGTTTTGTCATGAAACATTGGATTGAAAAAAATATTCACACAACTTGTATTATCACAATGAATGACAACTAGCTCCAATGATTGTCCAGACAATCCTACAAGGAGCTTTCAAAGCTACATTGCTTCTTGAGCTGCCACACAAGTTGCAATATACTCGGCCTCTGCGGTGCTTAGTGCCACTAAATATTGCTTCCTGCTACACCAGGAGATCATCGTAGACCCCAAATTGAAACAACATCTAGAGGTTCTCTTCCGATCAACAACACACCCTACCCAATCAGAATCAAAATATCCATGCAGCTTCAAGACTACACCAGAAGAATATCTCAAGCCATACCCAATTGTGCCACACAATTATCTCAGGATATGCTTCGCTGCAACTAGATGTATTTTCCTTGGTTCACACATGAAATGACTAAGTGCACTCACTACATAGAAAATATCTGGTCTAGTATTGACTAGATATATCAACGATCCAATCAAGTGCTTATACATAGTAGGATCCACCAGATCTGAACTAGCTGCAACCTCCTTATGCTTTTGAAAATCGGTTTCCATAGGTGTAGACATGGATTTGCAATCTATCATACCAATTATCTTCAAGAAGTCTATTATATACTTCCCTTGACTCAGAATGATCTCATTAGGCCTCTGCCATACTTCTAGACCTAGGAAGTAATGCATGTACTTAAGATCCTTCATTTCAAATTCAGAAGCCAACTCCTTCTTGCATTTGATAATGAGATGTTCTTCTCCAATAAGAAATAGATCATCAATATAAAGGACCAAGATCAATGCTTCACCATCAATTACCTTGAAGTATAGGTTTGAATCAACATCATTCTTGGAGAAGCCCAATCTCAACAAGTATCGATCAATCCTCTCCTACCAAGCATGAGGAGCTTGCTTAAGGCCATATAAAGCCTTATTCAATCTGAAAACATGACTCCTTCCCATGAACCTCAAATCCATCAGGTTTCTCAATGTATACCTCTTCTTTAATTATACCATTTAGAAATTTTGTATTCATGTCCATTTGGTGTAACTTCCATCCTTTAGTCACTGCTATAGAAATGATAGTCTCGATGGAGGTATAATGAGCAACTGGAGGAAATATTTCCTCATATTCTATTCCCTCTTTTTGAGAGAACCCCTTATCCACAAATATAGCCTTGTACTTCTCAATGCTTCCATCAGCCACATGCTTGATCTTGAACAACCACTTAGAAGATACAAAAGATTTTCCTTTTGGTCTAGGTACTATATCCCAAACATCATTCTTGAGGATAGATTGATACTCTTTAGTCATATAATCTCTCCATACTTGCTGACTTGAAGCTTCCTCAACACTGGAAGGCTCAAATTCAATCATTTGACTCATGAATACAACATAGCTTGAAAAATTCTAAGGTATTTTGCTTTCTCTGAATGTTCCTCTAGGGGCTGCAAATTTTTCTGCCTCCTACATTGTATGCCTAGCCCATAGAGGTCTCTTTCAACCAATAACAATGTCTTTAGGCTGATTAGTAGGTTCCAAAGGCTCAACTGGGTCACCATCTTCTTTTGGCTTAGGAGACTCCCTCTGAATCTCAAGAGTACGGTCAACTTCCATGTCCTGAGGAGTTTCATGGTCTTTATTATCTATCTCCATGAGAGAGCCTTTAGATCTCTTGAATGCATCATCCTCTTCAAATGTAACATCCCTACTGATCTCTATCATTTTCTTACCTAGAATGTAAATCCTGTAGGCTTTTGAAGACTCACTGTAGCCTAGAAATATTCCCCTTTTTCCAGATGGTTCCAACTTAGTCCTTTTATCTTTAGGCACATGAACATACACAAGACAACCAAAGATTCTCAAATGGATGACTTCAGGGTTCACACCTGTTAAAGATTCTTTGAAATTCATGTTCTCCAAGATATGATGAGGGCACCGATTCTGAACATACACAAGTGTCCTAGATGCCTCATCCCAAAGGAAGGTTTATAGATCTTGATCATGGATCATGGCTCTAGCTACTTCTACTATGGATCTATTCTTCCTTTCTACTACACTATTTTTTTGTGGATTGTAGGGGACACAAAACTCCTTCTTAATTCTTGCCTCAACACAAAAGTTGTGAAAGATTCCAGAGATGCATTCTCCTCCATTGTCATATCTTAGAACTTTGATCCTCTTCTTGGAAAAGTTCTCTACTTGATCTTTAAATCACTTGAATTTCTCAAGTACTTCCTCAGATTCATTAGTCTTTAAGAAATAAATCCAAGTCTTTCTAGAGTAGTCATCAATGAAAAATACATAATACAAGAAACCACTCTTAGAAGCAACAAACATTGGACCACACAAGTCAGAATGAAATAGATCTAGAATGCATTTGGATCTACTTTCACTACTATGAAAAGGTCCGTTAGTATTCTTATCCAAAGCGCATCCTTGACAAGTACCTTCATGCTCTTGGCTGAGTTTAGGAATGCCAATGACCATCTTCTCCATGGTTGGAAGTAATCTAAAGTGAAGGTGAGAAAGTCTTCTATGCCAAAGCTCACATGAACTTGATGAATTATGGAAAAAAGCCTATAGTGGATGAGTGCAAAGACTGTAGAGAAATTATTGCCAAACACCAATCACTCGGGCTGACTTGATGCTAGAGTTCTTTGGCCATGCAAGAAATTTTCCTTCAGAGAATACAACTTGATATCCCTTATCTTCCAAGGCTGAAATAAAGACAAGGTTTCTCTTGATTCCTAGTATGAATAATACATCACTCAACTGAAGAGAGATGTCAAAATCTAAGTGAAGAGAGGAGGTTCCAACACCTTTCACTGAATAGCATGCATCATCTCCAATTATGACTTGAATACTTGTATCTCTCTCCACCAAATTTGAAAGATGTTCTCTAAATCCAGTAATGTGATGGGAGGCAGCACTATCAATCAACCAAGTGTTGCTATCCATTGGAAAATTTCTTGATAAGGAAAAATAGAATAGAAATCCACTTGACTCATTCTAAGGAGAGATCTCACCCACATCCACAATTGAAGCATGTTCCTTAGGTCTAGTTGGACAATCTTTTGCATAGTGACCAAACTTGTCACAACTGAAGCACTATAAGTGGGAAAGATCTTTCTTCTTCTTAGATATAGGAGCACCATCTGATCTTCTATCTTTCTTCCTCTTGAATTTTCATTTCTTCCTTTCTATTCCTTTCTTCTTAGAATATTGAGTGGTAAGTACATGAATCTCTTCATTGGTAGAACTTTTCCCATTGCCTCTCGCTGCTAATCTTGATTCTTCTTGAATGCAATTTACCCTCAAGCGATCAAAATTAGGTATTTTTGATCTCCCACTGATGCCTTCGATAAATGGCTCCCATGATTGAGGAAGTCCATTAAGCTCCAACATAACCAAATCCTTATCATCAACTATATGCCCAATGGTGGAAAGTTGATCTCTCAATTTGGTGATCTTCATGAAGAATGAGATGACAAAATCTCCTTTCGCCATCTTGATATGATGAAGTCATTGCCTCAATGCAAGATCTCTGCTTGTATTATTGATCCCATACATTTCCTCCAAGGTCTTGAACATTTCTCTTGCTGTCTTCATCTTGGAGACAATCGACACAAGGTGGTCCTTCACAAAATAAACCAAATCTTGTTCGCCTTAGTGTCATTCTTCTTCCATTTAGACTTCTCATTTTCATCGAAAGGTTTGGGAAATTTGTTCTCTAGGAACTCAACAATCTCATTTTCTTCTAATGCAAGCAATACTCTAAACTTCCAAGAGGTGAAGTTGGAAGAACCTTCAATTCTATCTTCAATCCTGAGCCCATTCACCATTTTGAATATATGATAGACACGAGAAAATGAGAGCAAGAGTGGAAGATAATGCTCCTTATAGAAACCTGATCACGATCTTTCTAAACCTAGCGCTGATACCATGTTAGTTTTATGATAAGATATGAAAAGAAGATTTTATTTTTAAATTCAAACAAGTAGACACAACATATACCCTAGGAAAAAAAACCAGCAACAATATATCACATATATTGAATATCAAACAACAATGATCTTTACAATGAGGCCGGTTACAAGGCCAAACAACAACACCACAACTTGATGCAATAAGAAATTATTATCTTTCTCTTTCTAGATATCGAATTGAGCCTCCTTGAAGAAATTTGATATTCTCTTGAACCAATTCACACTTCTCTATGAACTCGCACTTGTGAATGAATGAATGTAATAGATGATAGAATGGATAATAAAAAACTCATATTAATACAAAGGAGAGAGAAAGATTGTGTCTCTTCAATGCATAATGTTAGCCTTCAATATGAACCAATATGTCTCCAAGGGTGGTGAATAAACAAAGTCAACCACGAGTAATTATTAACAATAATTAATCTTTTGTTTATGTTTGCAAGTGAAGCACCTCTTCACATTAATATCGATTTAAATAAATTAAATAGCTGATAGGCTATATTGAATTTATTCCTTCAAAGTCGTGGTTGGAAGGATATGGCCTGAAGCTGTTCTAACATCAACAAGAGAAAGGTGGAGATGGATGGGCGAACGAATTAATGAAGAAAAGGACACCCACAAAAGTGGAAGTTTTTATTATGATAGAATACGTACCTTGATTAGACAGAAGGGACACTAGGTCCTCTTCCTTTGACTGGAGGTCCTTTGGCTAAAAGAAGTTCGGGGGTTCGGTGCTAAGTGAATTACTGCATGAATTCCTGCTTGGAAGCTGACTTTTGATACAACTTGAGTCAATGACTATTGACAAGTAGCTTAAATCTAACAGGGTCAATGGTTGTGAGTTGAACAACACCATTGGAGAAAAATTCAGCAACCTCATTTGATCCTAGCCACTTTGTTTGTAGCTTACCTACATTATCTTGATACCTTGAGTCATAAAGGAGTGCGCAGTCATCTAGCTGGAATTTATTGTCTTTTATGAATTTTTCATGCCACTTGATCCTCTGATTTTGCACTATCTCCATATGATGAAGGGTTGAATTTCTCATTTCATCCAAAGCATTCAGCTGCATGATTCTATCCTTTTGTAACTCAAATATGTCTATCTCAAGGTCCAATGTAGTCCTAAGAGTTTTATGCTCAAAATCTATGGGCATCATGGCTATCTTTCCATACAACTTGTAACTCAAAAGGTGTGAAACTAGTGGTTGTCTTCCAGCTAGTTCTATAGGCCCAGAAAACTTCTGGCAGCCTATTTTCCCAATCTTTTCTATGAGTAGACATTTTTTTGGTCAAAATAGCTTTTATTTCCCTATTGGTCACCTCAACCTGGCCATTGGATTGAGCATGATAGGGAGTATACTTCTTATGCATGATGTTATATTCATTGATCAATGATGTCAAGGGTTGATGTAAATTGAGCCCCTTGATTTGTCACTATTTCTCTTGGAACACCATAATGTCTGAAAATTTCCTCATATAGGAATTCTACAACCTTATTATCTCTGGCATGTTTGATAGCTTTAACTTCAACCCACTTGGTCAGATAATCAGTGAAAACCAAGATGTAGGATTTACCATTTGATGGTAGGTCAATAGGACCTACAAAATCAAGTCCCCATTTATCAAACAGTGTGATGACAACTTGGGGGTACAAAGGCATCTCATCAGATTTTTTTGCCCAACCCATTATCAGGCATCTATCACACTTCCTGGTATACTTTCATGCATCTTTATGAAGTGCGGGCCAATGATATCCTATATTAAGAATCTTCATTGTTGTTCTCTTGGTTGCAATGTGTCCTCCATAGGGTTCATTGTGACATGCATGCAATATATCATATGTCTCATTTTCTCTTATACATCTCCTCATCACATGATCTGCTCTTGTATAGAATAGAAATCCAACAATCCATGAGAAAGGAAAAGTTTTCTCAATGAGAACCCTTCTCTGTTTTGGAGAGAAATGAGGGGGAACTATTCCTATTACCAGATAATTTTCTATGTCTACATACCAAGGTGTGTGGATACTGATGGAAAATAAGTGTTCATCAGGGAAGGATTCATCAATGACTTGAGTGTCCTCATATGTAGTCAATCTTGAGAGAAATTATGCTACAACATTTGCCTTCACTAGCTTGTCTATGGCAGTGATATCAAACTCTTGCATAAGTAACAACCATCTTGCTAATCTTCCTGTAATTAAGGGATTATTCATCAAATATTTTATGGTTGCATGGTCTATATGGACAAAAATATGATACCTAGTGATATAATGTTTGAACTTATTGAGTACATATATCACTGCCAACATCTCCTTTTCGGTCACAGTGTAGTTAAACTATGCTCCTTGTAGATTTTTGCTGAAAAAGTAGATTGGATTCTCAATTTCTCCCCTTTTTTTTTTCCAAGACAACACCTATGGAATAATTAGATGCATCTATATGAATATGGGAAGGGAGTTCCAAATTTGGACCTTTGAGCATAGGAACATGGGTTAAGGCTTCCTTCAAAGTAGAAAATCCTTTATCATAATCTTCTATCCACTAGAAATCAACATATTGTTGGGGATAAGGAGTCGGTCTATCATCATAGAACACATCTAAGAAATTAGTGCCTTAGTTATTTTCATTCAAATCACAACAAAGACATAAACAACTATACCATAAAGGAGAAGAAGGCATAGTTGATCCCCCATTGATCATCTGAGAAAAGTAAATGCTTAAAAGAAAATAGATTCAACACAAGCATAGATTCAAGAGCATGAATCAGACAACATGAAAGAAAACCATGAGGGCACAAAGATATATGTGGGGAAAACCCTTTCATGTAAAAAACCCCACCCTCCAAAACACTCAGATCACTTGTATTATTCAGTAACAAAACAGTTACAATACAAATATCAGAGCTCTGCTCTTCAAGAGATTAGATCTTGTTCATTTGGAGAATACAAGCAACAACAAAACAAAATCTTCAAAAGGTTACAATGTATCCAAAGACATACCATGTAGATTCCCTTCAACTCCTCAAAAGACTCTTTGAACCAGCCTCTCAGCCAACACAACCTCAAGGAAAACCAGGTTCACATCTCATCAGATTTGTGACACCAAGTGTTAACCGTTTCAATTCCATTGCGTACGGCTCTAAAAATTGACCACCTTTTTCCGACCAAGTTCCAAGTATTCAACTCTTCCAAGTCATACTTCTCAGTCCTTGTCAACCAACCAATTAGGTAACATTAATATGCACCTTATCTCTGTTAGACAAATCTGATCGCCTCTGACCAAGTCACCCTGCAAATACACATCGAGCCATCTAGGCATTTAAATATTTGCCACAAACAAATCCTATCAACTGTTCAAATATGATCCTTGCAGTTGATGCATTCACCGCTCAAGACTTTGGCCAATCAATTGATGATAACCTATCATGTGTCACCCCTCCATTTGCCTATCTCTTTGACTGCTGGTCTAGCTCGGTCAAGCCCAACCAACCAAGCTCCCAAAACTCTTGTCCTTCTATTGCGTTACCGCTAGGTCCATTCAATCAGGTCGTGGTAATGCGGTGAGCTTGCCCGAGCTTAGCCTGCCTTCTATCGTGCTACCACAGCCACAACCGACTTGCCTTGCGGTATGGAGGTAAACCATTTGGGCTCACACCCTGACTCCAATGCACTACCATGCCCCTATTTGAGTCACCTCATGATATGGCGATGAGCTCGACCGAGCTCACCCAAGTCATCATAGCCCATAATCAACCACACCACGCTGACCGCCATCTCCACCACGCTACCGCTGACCATCCAATGCCTTTTTGAGGTGTGGCAGTAACCACCAGCCAAAGCATCAGTGGTATCACCATGCTACTACAGAGGATGCTAGGCCACTCCACGGTAGAGCAGTGACCGCTTTGGCAGACCGCCAATGATCTCACCCCAGCCACCAGGATGAGCATCCTCATCGCCTGCGGTGGGGTGGTAACGGTCACCACCAACCACTAGACACATATTGCAGTCACCGTGGTGAGGCTTCTCACCGCCCGCAGTATGGAAGTTACCACTAGCCCGCCAGCTTGTCACTACTATGCCACTGAATGCACTACCTCCACTGCCAGACTGACACCCCATAGTAAGGAGGTAACCACCTTCCAGACTATCACCGCTCATTGTGCCACCACTACGAATAAAGAAGACCACCATGGTAGAGCGATAACACCGCACAACTATGGACCAAGCAATAGAGGCTCGTGGTAAAGCGATAAACCGCATAACCACACCTCTAAGGAAAGCATGCAGCGGTATGGTAGTAAATGCCATAAACATGGAGAAATCAGCCAAATCTTCAAGGGAAACCCGAATGATGAGGCATAAATTTCCCAACACATATTTAGTGAAAAGACTATACAATGGTGTTTCCATTTTACTGAAATCCTTGATGAACTACCTATAATAGTTAGTATGAACCAAAAAACTCCTAACATCTTTTTGCTTCACAAGAATAGAGAGATTGGTAATTACCTCAATCTTGGTTGGATCCACCTGAATTCCCTTGTGAGAGATATAGTGGCCAGGGACTACTCCTTGCATCATCATAAAACATCTCATTGTTTAAGGACAGATTATGGTTTTCACATCTTTGTAAAACCTTCCTTAGGATTTCCATTGCTTCATCAAAATCAACACCATAAGCTGTGAAATCATCCATGTATATTTCCATGCACTCATGTGAAATATCTGATGAGATATAAATGACTGCTCTCTGGAAAGTTGTAGGTGTGTTGCAGGGACCAAATGGGAGCACTGAATAGGCATAAGTGCCCCAAGGATAGGTAAAAGTTGTCTTCTCTTGGTTCTTAGGTACAATCTATATTTGATTATAGCCACTGAAACCATCCAAGAAAGAAAAATACTTCTTTCCTGCAAGTGAATCCAGTACTTGGTCTATGAAAGGAAGAGGAAAGTGACCCTTTTTGGTATTAGAATTTAATTCTCTATAGTCAATACAAACTCTCCATTTACCTCCCTTTTTAGGTACAATCACTAAAGGAGACACCCATTGATTGTCTAAGATAAGATAGATGAATCCAACATCCAATAACTTCTACAGTTCTCCTTTGACAATCTCCCTTAATGCATGATTGATTCTCCTTTGTGGGTGCCTTATTGGTGTGCAGTCATCTTTGATGTAGATTTTATGAGTACGAAGTTTAGGATCTAATCCTTTCATGTCATGGTAATCCCATGCAAATGCAGGTTGATGCTTTTGTAACAATTTTTTCAAAGATATCTATTGCTCCTTAGTAAGCTTGGTATTGATGTTCAAATGTTTACCTTTAGAAACTTGCACTTGTGTAATCAAATCTACCTTGGTTGTTTCACTAATGCATGGAATTTTTCGTTCATGTGGCAGAAATGTATGAGACATACCAGTTGTTGCAAGAATTTCTATTGCAGGAAGAGAAGGCAAAATTTTTTGCAATGGAGCAATTGAACCAGACTCAATAGGAGGTAATTCTTCATGCATTTCATAATTGTTCTTAATTATATTTGACAATATTTCATCCTCTTCATGTAGCTGCGAGAAAGGAATTCTTCCTATCATCATGAGTTGCACTATTGAATTGATATCCTTTGCCTCCTCACCAACATGTGGTGAGATAGGGTTATCCATATCATGGGATGGCTGAGCAGGAGGATAGAGAGAAATATATTTAGTACTTCTTCCATTAGAAATAGTCATGTCCTCTGTCCGAAATCCACTGTAGGAATCTCTTGTAGCCAACCAAGACCTTCCCAAAATACTGGAATATCCTCCTAATGTACCTTTAGAGGAAAGAATCATAAAATCTAATATATATTCCCAATATTTTAGAATAACAACAAGGTTTTCTACTACACCATCAGGTTTGACAATAGAACTATCAACAAGTTACAGGACCGCAGGAGTAGATCTTAGATTTGTAACATTCAGTTGCTGCAGGATGTTCTGAGTGATCACATTAACAGCTGCCCCCAAATCTATTAGAGAATTATTTACTTGGATCCCATTTATGATGACTTCAACTGCAAGACTACTTAGGTCACTATATTTAGGAATAGTGAGTTTCCCAAGCATGATATCAACCAACTGCCCTACTACATGGATAGTGGTGGGGTCTTTCTTTTTCCTCCTAGGATTTTTAAAGCATTCTTCCTTAGTTGCCTTACCATATATTGGAACATATTTTATGGCCTGAAACAAGGGGTATCTTGACACATATGTGTTTCAGCTGATCCAAATTATCGAAGGTTGTTTCCTCATTTTTCTAAACAACTAACCTTTGAGTAAATAGTGGTTCTGAATTAGACTGCATAACTATGTAAGGATTGGTAGGCACATTTGACTAAGTGCATGCATGAGGTAGATTTTGATGATCCTCCTCTTCCATAGGAAGATTCATAAAAATAGGAGTGGAAGGTGATGGAAAAGTGGTTCTTGAATGGAGGTGGATATTGCTCAAACTGATAGCATATGCATGATATTGGTTTGGATAAACAAAATAGACTAGCTGTTGTTGTGGTTTGTTATTTGGGTTGGGTGTGGGTTGAGTTGGTAACTGAGTAGGTCTAGGTGTGCTAGTATTTGAGTTAGGAAGGGGCATGATTGTAGGCTGTGGAGGTGGCTGCATGTAACCAGTTGACTTATTTAGCCAATATTGCACTAGTCTCCATTGGGATGTTTGTTGTCAGTTTCCTTGAGGTTGCTGCCAGTTTTCTAGGTTTTGCTACCATGGGGGTGGAGTATTTTGATAACTAGGCCAGGTATTTTGAGGGTTATTCCAAGGTTGAGGTGGATAACCTTCAAAGTTTTATGGATATTGGGGTTGCCACTGATTACCAGATGCATAAGAATTCATGTAAGGTCTATTAATAGATAATGGGTCTGGTGGAATACCTTGTCTTGGAGCCCATGGCCTTCTTTGTGCAACATAGAAAACTTGATCTAGATCTCCCTCAATTGGCTTGAATTTAGGTGGAATGTGCTTGCTGCCAATATTGGCCACCATTTTACATTTGTAGTCCTTCTTTCTTTGCTTGCAATGAGGACAATATTTTGTCAACATTGTCTCTGCTTCCTCATGTTTCTTATTTTCTTGAAGTGTATCTAGCTGAGTTTCCATATTTTTTATGATATCTTTCTTGATGTTAGACAACAAGTTGGTGATTTCCATTCTTGAAACTCCATTAGCAGAATATTTACCCAAAGAAGATTTGTAATCTCTCCCTTTCTTCATAGCTTCTCTGGAGTAATTCTAGCATATTTTCCTAACCTCAACCCAAGGAACTTGGGTGATATAACCTCCTCCAATCAAGTCCAGAGCATCAGTGCAAATTTCACTGGTCCCTCAAAGGAAGAGTAACTTTTGAGAATCTTCACTGAGTGCTTGATGTAGGGATTTCTGCAGACAAAATAGGAACTTTGAAACATAGTCCTCCAAACACTCATCCTCCTTCTATTGCATCCTAAAGATATCACATCCCATCATATCACCACTTCTACAATATTCTTTATAATTCTCAAGAAACTTTTCCTTCATCTCATTCCAACTATTTATAGTATTCCTACCTAAGCTCATAAACCACTTTAATGCAACTTCTTTCAAAGTAGTGGGAAACAACTTGAGTCTATGAGCATCAATAGTGTAATCATAGCTTCTACAATGGATATCAAATTTAAACAAGAAAGTGTCTGGGTCCTTTGTTACAAACCTAAAGAACTTGAGAATAAGTGAAGCAAGAATGTTCTAGAGATTATCAACATAATTTAATAGAGGAATAGGAAAATGAAAGGTTGGTTGGTTAGGCCAAGCTAGGACATCCATATTTGCTTGATAAAAAATCAAAGAAAATGGGTTCTCTAACAGATTTTGGGCAACTTGTTCTTCAGAGGAGGTTTCTGAATTGGACAAATCTGAAAATGCATCAAAAAAAGGATTTACTTCTTCTTTTTTTGATTTTTTTTGAAACTCAATTAGTTGGTTATCAAGGTTAGGGTAATTAGGAAGGAATCTCCCTAAAGCATCTCTTCTCCTACCCCATGCATGCAGTATTACTTAGTATCAGCCAACTCACACAAAATAATTGGTGAAAGAATAGTGAGTCATTACATAGTCTCATGAAGGGTATGCTGAGAACCATCCCTGACAACGACACCAAATTTTTTGGCCTCCTCTAATGATTCAACAACTAAGCCCTTAAAGCTATAACTAAGAGAATGGACATATGTACTGAATAACTATATTTATCATCATGAAGGTTCATTTAATTATCAACCCAGGGATGTGAACTTGAAATGGGTCAACACTATATGTGCACTAGGTTTCTATTGTTACCATATTCATTCTACAACTAGGAAAGACATAATGTTGAAATTATATTCCTTGAAAGGAAGTAACATAATTATTGAACATAAACCAACAACTATACTAAACTGAAATGCATGAGAAAAATATATATCTTAGAAAATAGATAAGAAACTACTCTATCTGTAGGAATAGTCATAAAATGGAATTCTAGTGGCTACAGGATAAAATAGTTGCTAGATTTGAAACTATTACTGAATAGAAAAATAACCAATGAGCCAACAAATGGAATCCTCACCAAGTGGGCCCCCTTGGATGAGTTTCCCTTGACACTAACTCAGATGCAACAAATTATAACTTTAGTCTATTCATTGAAAATGCAATTACAATGGAACAATAACATGTCTGTATTATCGGAAAACTAGAAATATGAGTACAATATCAGATTAATCAACATTTTGAGAAGGTGTATCCGAGTCTTATTTATAAAAAGAGAAACTACTAACTAACTAACAACCTAGGTGGTCAACTCCAAAAAATTAGGAGGATGCCATTTATGGGAAGCATAAGAAAAGGAAAGGAGGTTATGCATGTGTAGAATCTGGTCAATTCAATCTTGCCTTAACATAGATCTAGCATAACAACAACTCCTATATTTTCTCAACCAAGAAACATGATCATTTACAAGGCAGTTACATTCTTAATTCAAGCTAGGATTTTCCCTCCATTGAGATTTTTCCCTCTGTTGACCTTTTAATGATCATCACATTAATTTATTGGCAACTGACCATTTGGCAAAAACTTCCTCACATTTGTAGGCTTTGATTACATTTTCATAACAACATTAGCACACACAAACAATTGCATATCTATAACTATCTTAAAGTAACATCCATTAATCCACATGTAAAATCAACATAGATAATTTTCATAGCTTGTTAATGTCATTTAAAGGTCACAAAGATAAAAATATGCCCAATGCCTTATGGTTTGAGGAAATAAATTAGAAAATGTGAACAACCAAATTTCAAAGTCTAAGGTAATACCAACAAATAGATAATAAAACCTCATTAAAATTAAGCCATTAACTAGACTCATCACTCCCCCCAACCTAAGGTCTTGTTGGTCCACCAACAAAAGAAGTACTTCTCCTTTGCCTAGTTAATACCCTGAAGTCAACAACTACTAGTTGTCTCAAGTTAGTTTCTGAAGTATCAAAACTGTGATCCTAGTAGAACCCTTGCTACCTCTCCAACTTGCTCCATCTCTAGCTTTCAGTAGCTATATCATACCTGCAATACCTGAAATCTGGCACAGGCCATAGTAGTGTAGGTGGCTGGAAGGTAAATGGAAGCTAGAACTGTTGCATCCTTCTCCCAAGATGTATGTACCTATGAACTCTTTTGCATGTTGTAACATAGTTTTGTAAAGAGTGAGGTTCAACTTGCTTCAATACATCAGAAAAAATGTTCCACCTTTGCGATAAATATTTTATTACCAATTTCCCTGTGTTTTCTATCATTTCCTCATTTTCCTTGTAAGTGGCTTCTCTAATAGGCATGATCCACCTATTATAGCTTGGTCGATAAAGGAATTTGTGCCATTCTTGGAAAGTATCTATAGGCTTACTAGATTCAGCTCTAATGGGCAGGGGAGTACTGAATTCTCTTTCTCTGTAAGTCCTAAACTTTTGTCCCCATATAATTTCATTATGAATCCAGGACATAAATGCCCTCAAATGGAGATTCCTAATATACAATAATGGGTTCCATTCATGATCATAGGACACAACATAATTATGTAGATATAATTCACATAACAAATTTTTAAATTTAGGGGGTGAAAATTGATAAGCGTAGAAAAATTCATGGGGAGTCTCAACATAAGGATTCAAACTTGAAATTATCCTTGACAATTTAAAAGAAAGATTCCACTCCTTCAAATACATGGCGTATACTCTAAGAGGAGTTCTAGATGCGAGCATCTAAGGCACTAATGTTGTCACCTTATCCATTTTTCTTTCAAGGCAGTAATTTATGTGTTCTTTTCTTCAATTTCAACATCTTTCTTTTTTATTTCTTCTTTTAACTTACATTTTTCCTCCTTCCATTATTCTTCCCTCCTTTTCATTTTCAACCCACAAGTTCATGGCTACTTGATTCCACAAAAAATAAGAGGGTCTATGTGTTCCTACCAAATTTTTCTTTGGCACTAATTCGTTTTGTTCATATAGCACCAAGTACAGTAACTCCAATTGTTCACCCAACTCTGGCTACAGGGGTTCTTAGTCTTGCTACAGGAACTCTTGCTCTTGCTATAGGAACTCCTGATTCACAACTTGTTCTACAATAATAGAAAGCTCTGTTAGCCCTATATTTTCTTGTTCTTAAAAAAATTCTTTTTCTTCAACATTCTCCTGCCCCATAGGGGTGCCTGTGTCCTCCCTAGATGTTCCTTGAAGCCCAAGGTTTTTCTTTTTAGCTTTCCCTTTCCTCATTTTTGCTTCTCTTTTTTGTGCCTCATCCTTTCTAATTGCGGCCCTAGTTCGAATTAGTGTTTCAAGAGGAACATCATCATTAGAGTCTGAATAGGAACTATCTTTGTCTAAATGTTTTGAATCAAAAGAACTAATTTCAATAGCTTGTTTGTCTGTAGGAAGATTTATGCTAGGGTTTTCACCTGAAGTTGAGGCACAAAAAGTGGTTTCAACAACACTCCTCCTAGTAACCCTACGGGGTTGAGGCTGAGCTCTAGGTCACATATTTTCTGATATAAACTGGTCAATGTTTACAAATTCCTCCCATGTCATATTGGACACCTCTTGCAAATATTTATCAACTAGAAATTTTATTAAACAATGATGAGAGACAGAGTTATCCCTACCTTTTTGAGTCTTGGCCGCTATGATTGCAAGGCGATGATACAATATGTTAGGTACATTCATTCTTCTCCAGTATCTCATATGATTTAAGATCTTGAAGTGTACAAAATGGAGGTTCAAGTGGAAGCCCTCACAAGTAATGTACTTCAAAATATGGAAAACTACCTGCTTTCATGGCTCTGGTAGAGAGGTTCTCTTCGTACCTTGCTTATCTACTTCCAATGGAGGGTCACCGTGCTTAGTAAATTCAGCCCTAGCTAAAATTGCATCTGTGGTAGATGGGTATAACTCTCCATCAACTGATAAACTTGCTACCTTTGTAATGCTCTCTTCCATAGCTATCAATTCCAACCCTTTCACCATTGGCTTCCCTTCAAGGAATGTCTGAGAAAGTTCTAGGACAATGTCTTCATTGTAGCTGTCAAGTTTGAGGAAATAATCCAGCCACTTGTAATTTTTGAACTCAGTTTGAGAAGGTGAATCTATAGGACCACATCATGAACCGTGGGTTCATTTTGAATTAATCAACTTCCCATGATTTCAACTGCCTACAATCAAACAAGCACTTCTGCGAGGTTTCGTTCTTGCAATCTTTCTTTGGAGACCCAATTTTTCTCTTCCCACAACTCATTTGAAGTCCAATGCCAATGTCATATGAATTTAAATATTTGATGACTTAATATTATGACTAAGGCAATGAAGGCAATAAGGAATCTTAAATGAATTGTACTTCTGAGAAAAATGGTAGTGGTTTGGTGTTATTTCACACATGCAAGTGGTCACTTCACTTTATTGTTCAAACATGCTTAATTCAAAATTTAATGACATGGATTTACACGTGGAAATAAATTTCACACTTCCCCCCCAACCTAAACTTGAGCATGTGTCAACACAGGCTAGGTGGTATGATGATTTGATAGGGCATGGATGATTATATGCTATGTATAATATCAACATTAATTTATAGTAACTAAATAAATGCACTAAAGATAATTAAGATAAAATGAATTGGTGCACACATACCTAAAAAATTGGAGTATCTGTTGCAAATAATGTGGAGGAAGTATCGATCACCTTTTTTAAAAGTATAGTTGAGCAATTAATAGAAGTGATGATGGAATGAAGTGAATTGATGGTGGAGTAATGAAAGAGAGAGAAAGGTGGAGATGGATGGGCAGATGAATTAATGAAGAAAAGGATGTCCCAAAAAGTGGAAGTTTTTATTATGATAGAATACTTACCTTGATTAGATAGGAGGGACACTAGGCCCACTTCTTTCGTCTAGAGTTCCTTCAACTGTAGGAAGTTTGAGGGTTCGGTGCTGAGTGAATTCTTGCTTGGAAGCTAACTTATGATACAACCAGAGTCGATGACTGTTGACAAGCATCTTAAATCTAACAGGGTCAATGGTTGTGAGTTGAACAACAACATTGGAGAAAAATTCAGCAACCTCATATGGTCCTAGCAACCTTGTTTGCAGCTTACCTAGATTATCTTGATACCTTGAGTCATAAAGGAGTACCCAACCACTTGGATCAAATTTCTTGTCCTTTATGAATCTTTCATGCCACTTGATCCTCTGATTTTGTACTATCTTCATATGATGAAGGGTTGACTTTCTCATTTAATCCAAAGCATTCCGCTACATGATTTTTTCCTTCTGTGCCTCAGAGATGTCTATCTCAAGGTGTAATGCAATCCTAAGAGTTTTATGCTCAAACTCTATGGGAATCATGGCTATCTTTCCATACAACAATTCAAAAGGTGTGAAACTAGTGGTTTTCTTCTAGTTGGTTCTATAGGCCTAGACAACATTTGGTAGCCTATTCACCCAATCTTTTTTATGAATAGATACTATTTTGGTCAAAATAACTTGTATTTCCCTATTGGTCACCTCAACCTGCCCATTGGCTTGAGGGTGATAGGGAGTAGAATTATTATGCATGATGTTATATTCGTTGACCAATGATGTAACAAGGGTTGATGTAAATTGAGCCTCTTGATCTTTCACTATTTCTCTTGGAACCCCGTAACATTTGAATATTTCCTCTTATAGGAATTCTACAACCTTATTATCTCTGGCATATTTCATAGCTCTAACTTCAACCCACTTGGTCACATAATTAGTGAAAACCAAGATGTAAATATATATCTGCTACACTTGATCTTTCACTATTTCTCTTGGAACCCCGTATCATTTGAATATTTCCTCATATAGGAATTCTACAACCTTATTATCTCTAGCATATTTCATAGCTCTAACTTCAACCCACTTGGTCACATAATTAGTGAAAACCAAGATGTAGAATGTAGCATTTGATGGTGGGTCAATAGGACCTACAAAATCAAGTCCCCATTTATCAAATGGTGTGATGACAACCTGGGGGTATAGAGGCATCTCATCAGATTTAGTTGGTCGGCCCATTCTCTGGCATCTATCATACTTCTTGGTATACTTGCTTGCATCTTTATGACGTGTAGGCCAATAATATCATGTATTAAGAATCTTTATTACTGTCCTCTTAGCTGCAATGTGTCCTCCACAAGGTTCATTGTGACATGCATGTTGGCCTTACTGCTGCATCAAAATATTGACCTATCAATGCTTGATACAAGTGTCAGTTAAGATCCATAGGAGGCGATTAAACCATGTCGCAAACCCGAAGGGAGATGCTGGCAGTTAGTCCAACAATCCCCCCTCAACATCACCTAAGGGGTTCGAACCCATGATTGACTTTGATACCAATTGTCAGAAAAACAAGGATAGACAACTGAGAGGAGAGCTAGATCAGTTGTTACCAAAATCAAACTTATACAACAATAGTCAACCTTATATCACATATATGATAATTAACAATGCAAGAATTAAATCAACAACACATTAGAGACACATGAACACCAAGATTTTATATGTGGAAACCCTATTAGGGGAAAAACCATGGTGGATGTTAATGCACAAGATTATACCCTTTTTGAAGTATAATGAAGAATAGAAAAGAATGCACTTGCATTTAGGTGCACTGCCTAGAGAAAATTTCTCAAAGGTAAGGCTTACTTCCTTACATACAGTAATCAATTTAAATCCATCTGATGAATTTGAACTGAGAAATTAGCTTCTACAAAAGCCTGATTACAGTTCTAGTTAGGGACACAAAAAATTCTTCAAACTCTTCCACCCTCTTTTCAAACTCTTCCACACTCTTCCCTTAATTATTTGACCTTTATTCACACTTGTACATCACTTGTACACTCGATCACTCCACACTAAATGAGGAAAACAATCTCAGATATATATCTGCTACACAGATTTACAACCACTATTCAGTTGGCTACAAATAAAGAATAAATTACAACCATTGGCCTCAATACATGAATAAATTTTAATGCACACTAACACAAGTCGGTCACAACATATTGAGGACCCAAACAAACACCTCCAAAAATTCCAAACAATAAAATATTCATCCTTATGGATCCACAACATGCTAAAATCATCATGTCGTCCAAGAACATGAAAACTCGGGCACACATCGGAAAAATATTCGATCATAAACACCTCAATCAATGTGGACATACATCAAGGATAAATCATAATCTAGAATCATCCATGAATGTCACAGGTACATGCTCAACACATGAAATTATCAGAATTTCATCTACTTCAACCAAGAACACCATCTATAGAAACTGAATAACTATAGGCATACAGATCTTCATAACTTCCACCAGACTTGATGCAGACCTCTGAAACTTTCAGAAAACATACTAGAAAGATTCAACAAAAAACTCTTTGAATCAACCTTCAAATCTTCAACACATAGAGCCTTCCAACCTTCTGACCTTCTCAACTCCACTGGCTGCCTATACTATATTTTTACAATTTTCTCAATCTCCTCAACATATACAACCTTAAGTTCAAATTGAATGCTAATAGTGTTGACATCAATGAAAACCACATATCAACAACACAACCACAACATCCAAAAATATCCCCCTTTGGCATTGATGGAAACACATGATGTGAAAATTAATACCATCAACTCAACTAACTCTTTCTTCAACAATCTCTCCCTGAGATTGTGGACTCTTTCCCATTTCCTTCATTACTCTTCTTTCCCAAATTTTTCACATTATTTCTCTCCCCCTTTGAAATCAATGGAAAAGGTACACATGCTCTGATTACACATTTGAATCATTTGAATACTCCCCCTGAGTAGCAGCCACCACAACATCAATCTAGAATATGATATGGCTATGAATTCACGGATTGATGCAAATACTTGCATCTTAGTTCTGATCAGGAGGGGAAATCACCACTAACTTTCCTTTGAGGTACTCAAAAGTATCCTTAGGCAATGAATTGGTAAAGATATCTTCCATTTTCTCTTTGGTAGGTATGTACTCCAATCTAACTTCTTTGTCACTTAGTTTTTGTCTCAAGAAATGATACTTGATGGATATATGCTTTGTCTTTGAATGCAACAATGGATTCATAGAAATGTTAATGGCACTTGAGTTTTCACAAAATATGGCAATGGGTTCTTCATATTAAAATCTGACATCTCTCAACATTTCCTTCATCCACAATACTTGGGTACAACTATTTGCATCAACAATGTACTCTACCTCAACAATAGATAATGAAACTGAGTTCTTCTTTTTTCTTAACCAAGATACCAGCTTCTTACCTAAGAAGAATGCACCACCACTAGTACTCTTCCAGCCATCTACATCTCCTGCCCAATTAGCATCAGTAAAATCACTTAGAGTAAGATCATCATCCTTAGGATACCAAAGACTAAGATCAACTATCCCTTTTAGATATCTGAATATTATTTTCATAGCAGTCACATGGGACTCTTTAGGACCAGCTTGAAATCTAGCAACCATGCACACAACATTCATTATATCTGGTCTAGTCTGAGTCAAATAGAGTAATCCACCAATCATTGACCTGTATCTTGCCTAATTTTCTTTGGGAGAATCATCTTTTTGTGTAAGTTTGCATCCGATCACCATAGGTGTACCAACTAGTTTTGAATCTTCCATGCTAAAAAAATTCACTAGTTCTTTCACATACTTAGAATGAGATATGAAAATTCCATCATCTTACTGAGTGATTTGCAATCCCAAAATAATTTCAACTCTCCTATCATTGAAATTTCAAATTCACTTTTCATTTCATCAACAAACTTCATACACAAATCATCATCACCTTCAAAAATAAAATCATCAACAAAGACTTCAATGATCAGTTCTTTGTTTTGATCTAGCTTGAAATACAAATTGTTGTTAGTAGTATGTGTAGACATCTAAATTTGATCAATTCCATATGTTCAAAATCGTCTACTCTATCCATCTATGTCATTAATAATGATTAAATAACTTATTTAATGACTATTTCATTTTCTGCCTAAGGTTCCTAAATTATGTAATCGAATAAATTAAATAATTTCTCTTACACCTTTTCTCCTCTAAATTAAATAAATAAGACAATTTGTTTAATTTAGTCATTTGACCTATTTGGATTAAAACCAATTTTTAATCCCTCTTTTTCTCTCTCTTTGTCACATTCTCCATAATCCTCTTTCAATTTGGATTAAATTAATTAATCTATGATTAGGATGTACACCACTTAATCAAGGTTAGTGTCACATCCTCCATAATCTCCCTTTTGCCTCTAATCTCTCATTAATTATCATAATCCCGTGTTTCCACAACCTTAATCATAGTCATTAGCCACATTTGACATAACTTTTGTGGTCAACCTTTCCACTTGATTTTCTTGGCCTTGACTCTCTTTCCCATGTGAATTTTTAATTCACATTTATTCACCCAAGGCTCCTCTCTTCCCCATGTGAATTTTTAATTCACTTTTATCTTTCCAAGGTTTACCCTATCCCCATGCAAGTTCTAGAAGAATTGACTTGTCACTTTACATGTGCCAAAGACTTCTAGAACCTTTGACTTATCACATCACCCACATGTGACAAATCCCCAACTTTTTGGAAACCCTCTCTTATCCAATAGACTCTCTTGAGAATGTGAAATTTTAATTCACATTTGTTTCTCCAACCACTTCTCCTTTTCCCATAGAGATTTTTGAGGAATTCTAAAATTCTTCAAATGTCTCTTTCATGCTCATTTGGGGACAAGAAGTTCCTTTTTGAGAAAATATTCTCATCCCCCAAGGTACCTACAAGGTACTTGTCTTTCATCCACATTATGTACCTCTCTTCCACCTCATTTCCACATCATCCATCCTAGGCCATCTCACATTCCACATGTCAAGATGTGAGGGCTTGTGAGTCCTCAACTCACCATAGCCCTTCATCTTGGCTTTGTTGGATCAATATCAACTATTGAATTCTCTAAAAAAATCAAATTATCTTATAAATACCCCCTTATTTCTCTCAAAAAAGGAGGGAAGTCTTTTTCTACCAAACTCTTGCCAAATTGCCATTTGCAGAATTTTAGCCTCTCCATAGCATTTTCAATCCATCTTGCATCTTGCATTCACTTCACTCCATAACCATCCAAGGAGTACACAAGACATCCAAAGATCAAGGGCCTACCAAGGAAGAAGCAACATGAAGGTATAGTCAATTTCAATCAATTTTCATCTTGTTTTTATGTTTACCATTTCTTAGGCTAATCATTGAGGTGTCCTTTTTTGTGTTATTTCTTGTTATTGCATTAATAATTATTTAGCATCTCACATTAGGAACATAACATTTTAGGAGATCACATTTTTGGCACGCCCGATGGGACCCATAAATAAGTCTTTTTGCTTTATATTTGTTGTTGTTTAAGCTCTTTGTAGGTTCAGGTCGCAAAGGGGCGGACTCATCCTCCCGAGTGCTATAGAGGGGCGGACTTGCCCTCTCGGGCACTGCAGAGGGGTGGATTTTCCCTCTTGTTCTGATGTTTATGATAGTTTTCTAAAGAGGTGTGGATTCACCTCTGGTTTCAACAATTTTTCTAAAGATTTTTTTGCAGAGGGGTGGATTTTCCCTCTTGTTCTGATGTTTTTGACAGTTTTCTGCAGAGGGGAGAATTTTCCCTCATGTTTCGACGTTTCTAACTATTTTTGTGTAGAGGGGCAGATTTTCCCTATCGTTCCAACGTTTCTAAATGTTTTTATGCAGAGGGGCGGATTTTCCCTCCTGTTCCGACGTTTTTAATAGTTTTCTGCAAAGGGGCAGATTTTCCCTCTTGTTCCAACGTTTCTAACTGTTTTTCTGCAGAGGGGCAGATTTTCCCTCTTGTTCCAATATTTTTGACAGTTTTCTGTAGAGGGGTGGATTTTCCCTCCTGTTCTGATGTCGTTGACTGTTCACTACAAAGGGGCAGATTTTCCCTAAACAACACATTTGGGAAGATAAAAAAGTTTTATTTTAGCTTCATTTTTGCCTCTATTTTTTGTTGTTTGGAGTTCTAACCCTCTAACCCTATTTGTTGGTGGGTGAAGTCAGATTTCTTGTCGATCTTTGCAGTATTTTTGCTGAAATTCACAAAGGCAAAAAGATAAAACAACTAAAATTTGCTTGTAGGGCCTTTATTTTATTCGAATTTTAGAGTTTTCCTTATTGTTTTATCTATGCACTTAGTATAATTAGGGGGAAGTAATACTTGCTATTTGTTGCGTCTATTTTTCTTTGTGTTACCCTAAGGGGATATTAGTTTGTTTTCATCTTCCCCTTACACTTTGTGCGAACCAAGGGGGGTAGTTGGAAACAATTAATGTCTTATTTTTAGAGGGACCTGCTCAAAGGATTTCATCACCCTAAGGGATGATCCCAACCACACGTACCAATGGGGTATAAAAAGAGGGGAGATCCAAAGCTGTACCCCAATCTAGTTGTGTCGTAATTGGCAGAGCGTCAAAGCTAGGGTGATACCTAGATAGACATGAAGAGTTGGTCTGAGCCTTTCAGTATCTCGTTGATATTCCTGACTCATGCTTGTGACGGACTGGTGTTCACGGTTGTGCCTCATGTACCAAGCGTATATCAAGGACTCCCTAGAAACCTTATGCATCCTAGAGTAAGATCTTTGTTGGTCATACCCCTTAACACTAATCATAGGATTGTGCTTGTTCAAAGTGTCCTTTTGTGAAAAACCAGTAAATCTTGATAAGTCATCCTCATTGAGTCATTTCAAGTCCTTTCCATAATATCATAATCCAAACCAAGTCACCGTTTTCCTACAGAGGGGCGAACTTGACCCCCTATTCTAAACTTTTCCATTGTAGAGGGGTGAACTTTCCCCCTTGTTCCAATATTTTCCACTGCTGAGGGGAAAGATTTCCCCCTTGTTTTGACATTTTCCATTGCAGAGGGCCGAATTTTCCCCCTTGTTCCAAAATTTTCCACTACAGAAGGGAAAACATGCCCCTCTATTTTGACATTTTCCACTACAGAGGGGCGGATTTTCCCCCCTGTTTCAACATTTTTCACTGCAGAAATACGGATATGCCCTCCTGATCCAATGTTTGACTATCGAAGGGCGGATACGCCCTCCTAAATGGATAGTTTCATCAATTTGATCATTTCAAGCCTCCATTTAACCTTTCTAAACATCCATTTATCACATTCCCATTGATCATTTGACAATTTCGGATACCCATTCTACCATCTTACTATGTGAACTAAAAATTTCCATCAAGATATCTTTCATTTGCATTCATCATCATATCTCAACAAAAAATCCTTTAAACCTTGTTTTAGGAGTTATCTCCCGAATCGACCAAAGTGTTAAGTTTGATCATTATCCTACATATCAATCATTGTCTTCAACCTAATCAATCCGCTTCTATCTTGAGGTAGATTTGTGTTATAAGTCAGAATCATTGGCCCAAATCAATCCCCTTCTATCTCAAGGTAGATTCAATGTCGTGATCATTGGTTTAGCTAGTTTAATCCCATCAACCAACATACTAAGTCACCTAGTGTGATTTCTGAATTGGGTTTAGGACCCTTTCCATCAACCAATCCTAATTCATCATCCAATCCAAAATAAACTTAGCCTATCATATCCTCTGATCCAATCCCAATCTAAGCTCCAATCCAGTTCTAATATGAGATTTCATCCAATCCCAATCTGAGCTTTCATCCAATCCCCATATGAGCTTCCAATCCATCCTAATTCTCTATCCATTATCTATTCTTTCTTGCTGATTTGTATCCATCATGAATCTCTATTCCCCTCTCACACGACCAATAATAGTAGTCAAGGGGAATCCTAATTGCGTTGATGACGATAACAAAAATCTTGTTGATCATGAAGATTGTTATATAGATCCCCTTGATGCTATCATTGCTAGTAAGCTCTCTCCAATTGCCTCCCAAAATCCCACTACTTCTTCGAACTATCCCACCATGTCTTCATCCACATCTAATAATAGTCCTTATGCTACCCTTGAAAAGGGATATTCGACATCCTCACCATCGACATATTCATCATGTCCTCCTTTTCAACCTCTATCCTACCCAACATTCATATCCTCCTCTCCTTATCATCATCAACAATCCCAATACCTCTACCTTAATCCCACATCCCAATCTTCCCATCCTAATCCAACACCCACACCTTCCTATCAAATCCCCCATCCCAATATTCCTCCTATCCTAATCCACCATATCAATCCACTTATCCTAATCCATTATCCCTATCCTTCTATGCCAACTCACCATACATTTCTTCCTATGGTGGTTCACCACCTCAATCTTCTTGTTCTTATCCAACATCCACACCTTCCTATCACAATCCCCCATCCCAATATCATTACATTAATTCAACATCTCCCCATTCTAATCCTTCATCCACATCGTCCTACTTTTACTCACCATCCCAATCTTCCCAATCTAATCCCACATCCACATCTTCCTACATCACTCCC
This sequence comes from Sequoiadendron giganteum, assembly GCA_007115665.2. Classification (NCBI taxonomy): domain Eukaryota; kingdom Viridiplantae; phylum Streptophyta; class Pinopsida; order Cupressales; family Cupressaceae; genus Sequoiadendron; species Sequoiadendron giganteum. Next base: position 118,837,827 of record CM021104.1, on the reverse strand, counting down.
CCTTTCACCGCATTATATCTTAATCCTCCATCTAAACATAACTCACCTAGTATTCCATCTCCTCCTAGTCCTCCATCTAGTCCCATCTGCTCATCTAATCATAATCCTCCATCTCCTCATAGTTCTACATCTAATCCTCATCCACCCATCCACTCATCTAACCCACCAATCACTAACCCTAATCTTCCATCTCCTCCTAGTCCTCCATCTAGTCCCATCCACTAATCTAATCATAATCCTCCATCTCCTCCTAGTTCTACATCTAATTCTCATCCACCCATCCACTCATCTAGTCCTCCAATCCCTAACCCTAATCCTCCATCTCCTCCTAGTCCTCCATCCATTTCCATCCCCTCATCTAACCCTAACCCACCAATTCCTCATCCTTATCCTCCATCTCCTCCTAGTCCTCCATCCAATCCCATCCCCATGTCTAATCCTACTCCTACTCCTAATCCACCGATCCCTAATCCTGATCCTCCATCCATCCCTGATCCTCCATCCATTCCCATCACTCCACCTAATCCTACATACCTTCCAAATGTCGCCCAAGGACTCATGACATAAGAGACACCATGCCCTCCCACTCTATCATGTACTATCACTAGTGATGAGGCCCTCCTCCATCCTATACCTATCCCTCCCATCACCATTCCTGACACTGCCCAAATAGTTGAGCTGGTCAAACCCATCGAATCCATTAAATCCCCATCTTCTACTACTAGATCCACTCAATCCATTGAAGACATCCAATCCCCTCCTCGTAGTCCTAATATTCACAAAATTTAATCCAATGACCTTCATGAATCCTCCATCCTCCTATCTCCCCCAATTGAGGAGTCCCGCCAACACTCTTCCATCATCATACATCCCCCACAAGATGAGTCATGCCAACAGCTTGATCCAAAGCATACAAGCATATCCCCTCCTCCAAATCAGGATCCTCCCATCCCATCCACTACATCCCAAGATCATAATCCCCCATCCATCCCATCTCATGATTCCTATCCTCAACCAAGTCATGATCCTATCCTCCCATCCACCCCATCTCAAGATAACACTAGCTCATCCACTCCATCCCATGATCCCCTTCGCATTCAAGATCCAATCACTCCATCTCATGAGCCCTTATCATCCAATTCCATAAATCCAAATCCCATCATACTCCCCAATTCCTCTCCTGATCCCTTTTCACTCATTCTTCCTGATGCGGCTATCCCCTCATCTCCATCACATGATCCTTCATCACCCTCTAGTCCTACCATCCCAATGCCACTTTTGTACCACCTTGGTCACATTAAACTTATCCGTGGTGGCATTCTTACAAAATCAAAACAACGCATATGCACCACCCTACCTCTTCCACCCACTAATATGCTTGCATCATGCTTCCAAGATAATAAGCATCCTACCATAAATCACATGCTACAAAACATGCATTATCAAGGAAAAGGTTTAGGCCTTCGTGAGCAAGGTACTTTAGAACCCATCCAAGTCAAAGAACATCCAGGCACACATGGTCTTGGATATATCTCCCAAAACCCGCACTCTAAAGATGTTGGTACAACCTCCGTACATCCTAAATGATCCTCTTCTAAAGGAACAAGAGGTACTTTCCATCATTCTACCAAGTCATTTGCCACCATCCCCCCTCCTCCATAATATTACCTAAAAATAACCATCCATCTTCCTCCCTCATCCTCTCAATCCATTTTGGGTCCTTATTTCCCTCCATCCATCATTGCTCATCCTCCTATTCCATAAAAAACTTACATCAATTTGAGCAATCAAACAACTTTCACTAGAAAAACTCAAATGAAAGATATTACCTTTTTTCTTTGTTCTTGAAGCAATCACATTACTTGAACTTCCCGTTATTCTGCACTTACCATTCTTGAACTGCAGATTGTAACCTTTGTCTATCATCTATCCAACACATAAAGAACATCATCAGTATTATGCTTACCACCAAAAGAAATAGTGCCTCTGCCACGAATCACACCAAAAGTGTTGTCTCTGAACCTCACAACACCACCATTGAATAGTTTTCCAAGCTTATAAATTTTCTTTTGTCACCAGTCATATGATGTGAGCATCCGCTGTCAATCACCCACTCATCTTTCTCTTCAAATTTGGCTGTAAGAGCTTTCTCAACATTCACATTATTAGTAGATTCAGTGGACACCTAACTATTTTCTTTGATAGCAATAAATACCCATTCATCTTCATTTCTAGTTTCTTTATCATATTCTTCATCAGTTACACCTTCTTCAACATAATAGCATTTTCTTTGAAATCTAGTGTTCTGAGGTTTATACTTTGAAACTATTTCAAGACATCTAGAAGAAAAATGGCCTATTTTACTACAAGCAAAACATTTAATAGGTAACTTTCCTTTGTACTTACCATGACCTCTTGATTCTCTTTTCACAATCAATGCTTCCAGTTCTTCCAATTCCTTTTCTTCATCTTCAATTCAATTCATCTCATCTTCATACCTGAATGTTCTTTTTGAACATTCTCTTGAATCATATCTCTGGTTTCTTTTCTCGGATACCATAGCCTTGAAAGAAGCTTCAGTCTTAGTTGAAGACTCACCGAATTCACTCAATTCAAATGCAACAAATTTTCCAATCAACATATTTTTTGTAATATTTGTCACTGTCCTGAGTTCATCAATAGCATGAGCTTTTGTCTTGTAGGAAGGGGGCACAGATCTAAGTATCTTAGCCATAATTTCATCATCATCCAAAGTTCCACTAGAAAATATAATGTCCATCACCAATTCATTTATCTTATGCGAGAAGGAAAATATATTCTCATCTTCACTCATCTTCAAGCTCTCCCATTTGCCTTTTAGACTTTGTAGCTTGACACTTTTCACTAGTGCATATCCTTCATACAATGTTTCCAGTTTTTTCCAAATCTAGTATGCAGTCTTCAATCCCATCACATTTTTCATCTTTGAATCTGTCAAAGCACTCACTAGTGTTTCTACTAACCTGATATTAATTTTTTCTTGCTTGATCTCATCTTCAGAGGAAGGACCATTCTAAGGAATAGTATATGCAATTTGTGTCATCTGCCAATAAAGGTTCACCAATGCACCTCAAATGACATTCCATCCCGACTTTCCATAGAGATTAGTTTGTATCATCGAATCTAGGACTATGATTTTTGAATGATGCCATCTTAGATCACCTCAAGTTGTTAAGCTTCTATTAGAGGAACTAGATTTGATACCAATTTTTGGCCTTACCATTGCACCAAAAGATCGACCTGTCAATGCTTGATACATGCATCAGTTAAGATCCATAGGAGGCGGTAAAACCATGTCGCAAAACCGAAGGGAGATGTTGGAGGTTAGTCCAACAATGCATGTAGTATATCATATGTCTCATATTCTCTTACACATATCCTCATCACATGATCTGGTCTAGTATAGAATGGACATCCAACGATCCATGAGAAAGGAAACGTTTTCTCAATGAGAACCCTTTTCTCTTTTGGAGAGAAATGAGGGGGAAATATGCTTATGACAAGATAATTTTCTATAACTACATACCAAGGTATGTGTATACTGATGGAAAATAAGTGTTCATTAGGGAAGGAGTCATCTATGACTTGAGTGTCCTCAGATGTAGTCAATCTTGAGAGAAAATCTTCTACAACATTTGCCTTCCTTTGCTTGTCTATGATGGTGATATCAAACTCTTGCATGAGTAACAACCATATTGCTAATCTTCATATAATTAAGGGCTTATTCATCAAATATTTTATGGCTACATGGTTTGTATGGAAAAAAATATGATACCCATTGATATAATGTCTAAAATTATTGAGGGCATATATGATTGCCAACATCTCCTTTTCAGTCACAGTGTAGTTAAACTATGCTCCTTGTAGGTTTTTGCTGACAAAGTAGATTACATTCTTGTTTGCTCCCTCATTTTTTCCCAAGATAGCTCCTATGGCATAATCAAATGCATCTGTATGAATATGGAAAGGGAGTTCCCAATTTGGACCTTTGAGCACAAGACATGGGTTAAGGCTTCCTTTAAAGTAGAAAATGCTTTGTCACAATCTTTTGTCCACTGGAACTCAACATATTTAGTTAAAAGAGTATAGAGTGGTACTGCCATTTTATTGAAATCCTTGATGAACCACCTATAATAGCTAGCATAACCCAAAAAATTCCTAACATCTTTTTGCTTTGTAAGAATAGAGAGATTGGTAATTACCTCAATCTTGGTTGGATCCACCTGAATTCCATTGTGAGAGATATAGTGGCCAAGGACTACTCCTCCTTGCCACATCATGAAGCATTTATCACTATTTAAGGAAAAATAATGGTCTTCACATCTTTGTAAAACCTTCCTTAGGTTTTCATTGCTTCATCAAAATAACCACCATAAGTTGTGAAATCATCCATGTAGATTTTCATGTACTCATGTGAAATATATGAGAAGATACTAATGATTTCTCTTTAGAAATTTGTAGGTGCGTTGTAGAGACCAAATGGAAGCATTGAATAGGCATAAGTGCCCCAAGGATAGGTAAAATTTTTCTTCTCTTGGTCCTCAAGTGCAATCTATATTTGATTATAGCCATTGAAACCATCCAAGAAAGAAAAATACTTCTTTCTTGCAAGTGAATCCAATACTTGATCTATGAAAGGAAGAGGAAAGTGATCATTTTTGGTAGGAGAATTTAATTCTCTATAGTCAATAAAAAATATCCTTTTACCTCCCTTTTTAGGTACAATAACCAAAGGAGGCACCCATTGATTGTCTGAGATAGGATATATGAATCCATCATCCAATAAGTTCTATAGTTCTCCTTGGAAAACATCCCTTAATGCAAGATTGATTCTTCTTTGTGGATGCTTTACTAGTGTGCATTCATCTTTGATGTAGATTCTATGAGTACAAAGTTTAGGATCTAATCCTTTCATGTCATGGTAATCCCATGCAAATGCAGGTCGATGCTTTTTTAACAAGTTTTTCAGAGATATCTGTTGCTCCTTAGTGATCTTGTTACTGATGTTCAAATGTTTACCTTGTAAAACTTGCACTTGTGTAATTAACTCTACCATCTTTTTTTAACTGATGCATGGAATTTTTAGTTCATGTGGCAGAAATCTATGAGAGATATCAGTTGTTGTAGGAAGTTTTGGTATAGAAAGAGCAAGAAAAAGTGTCTACAATGGAGAAACTAAACTAGACTCAATAGTAGGTGATTCATCATGCATTTCATGGCTGTTCTTAATTATATTTGACAATATTCCATCCTCTTCTTGTAGCTGCAAGAAAGGACTTATTCCTATCATCATGAGTTGAACTATTGAATTGATCTCCTCTACCTCCTCACCAACATGTGGCCAAACAAGGTTATCCATATCATGGGATGGTTGAGCAGGAGGATAAAGAGAATGATTTTTTGTACTTCTTCCATCAGAATTAGTCATGTCCTCTATCTGACATCTAATGTAGGCATCTTCTGTAGCCAACCAAGGCCTTCCCAAAATAATGGGATATCCTCCTAATGTAACTTTAGGGTAAAGGATCATAAAATTTACTGGATAATCCCAAGAGTTTAGAATAAAAATGAGGTCTTCTACTACACCATTAGGTTTGACAATAGAACTATCAATAATTTGCAGGACCGTAGGAGTAGGTCTTAGATTTGTAAAATTCAGTTGTTGTAGGATGTCCCAAGCCATCACATTAATACCTTCCCCCAAATCTATTAGAGAATTCTTTAATTGGATCCCATTTATGATGAATTCAACTACATGACTGCCTTGGTCACTCTATTTAGGAACAATGACTTTCCCAAGCATGATATCAACCGACTACCCTACTACATGGATAGTGGTGGGTTCTTTCTTTGTCCTCCCAGGATTTTTAAGGCATGATTCTGTTATTTCCTTACTATATATTGGAACATTTTTTATGGCCTGGAATAGGGGTATCTTGACACATATGTGTTTCAGCTCATCCAAAATATCAAAGGTTGTTTCCTCCTTTTACTTAACAACTTTTAACCTTTGAGGAAATGGTGGTTCCAGATCAAATTGCAGAACGAGTTTAGGATTGGTAGGCACACTTGACTGAGTGGGTGCATGAGGTAGATTTTGATGCTCCCCATCTTCCATAGGAAGCTCTATAATAATAGGAGTGCAAGGTGATGGAAAAGTGGTTCTTGAATTCAGGTGGATATTGCTCAAACTCACAACATAGGAAGGATATTGGTTTGGATCAACAAAATAGATTGGTTGTTGTTGTAGTTTGTTATTTGTATTGGGTGTAAGTTGAACTAGTAACTGAGTAGGTCCAGGTGTGCTAGTATTTGAGTTAGGAGGGGGAATTATTGCAGGTTGTTGAGGTTGTGGAGGTGGTTGCATGTAACTAGTTGACTAGTTTGGCCATTACAACACTCCTCTCCATTGGGATGTCTGTTGCCAGTTTCCTTGAGGTTGTTGCCAATTTCTTAGGTTTTTCTGCCATGGGGGTGGAGTATTTTGGTAACTAGGCCAGGTATTTTAAGGGTTATTCCAAGGTTGAGGTGGATAACCTCCAAAGTTTGATGGATATTAGGGTTGCCACTGATTACCAGATGCATAAGAATTCATGTAAGGTCCATTAAAAGATAATGGGTCTGGTGGCATACCTTGTATTGGAGTCCATGGCCTTGTTTTTTCAACATAGAAAACTTGATCTTCATCTTCCTCAATTGGCTTGAATTCAGGTGGAATGTGCTTGCTTTCAATATTGGCCACCATTTTACATTTGCAGTCCTTATTTCTTTTCCTGCAATGAGGACAATATTCTGCCAACATTGCCTCTGCTTTCTCATGTTTCTTTTTTCCTTGCAGTGTATCTAGCTGAGTTGCCATAATGTTTATGATATGTTGCTTGAATTCAGACAACAAGTTAGTGATTTCCATTCTTGAAACTTCATTAACAGAAGATTTACCCAAAGAAGATTGGTAGCCTCTCCCTTTCTTCATAGCTACTTTGGAGTAATTCTAACATATTTTCCTAAGATCATCCCAAGGAACTTGGGAGATATCACCTCCTCCAATCAAGTCTAGAGAATCAATGAAACTTTCACTGATCCCTCAGAGGAAGAGAAACTTCTGAGAATCTTCACTGAGTGCTTGATGTGGGGATTTCTGCAAACAAAACAAGAACCTTAAAACATAGTCCTCCAAACTCTCATCCTCCTTCTGTTGCATCCTAAAGATATCTCCTCCCCTCATATCACCACCTCCATAATATTCTTTATAATTCTCAAGAAACATTTACTTCATCTCATTCCAACTATTTATAGTATTCCTTCCTAAGCTCATAAACTACCTTAATGCAACTTCTTTCAAAGTAGTGGGTAAAAAAATGAGTCTATGAGCATCAATAGTGTAATCAGAGCTTCTATAGAGGATATAAAATTCAAACAAAAAAGTGTCTAGGTCTTCTATTACAAGCCCATAAGACTTGGGAATAAATGAAGTAGGAATGTTCTTGACTTTATCAACATCATTTTGTGGAGGAATAGGAAAATGAAAGGTTGGCTGGTTAGGCCAAGCTAGGGCAGCCATATTTGCTTGATGAATAATAAAAGAAAGTGGGTTCTCTAACATACTTTGGGCAACTTGTTCTTTAGAGGAGGTTTCTGAACTATAAAAATATGGAAATGCATTAACAAAAGGGTTAACTTCTTCTTCTTCTAAAAAATTCTAAAACTCAACTAGCTGGTTATCAGGGTTAAGGTAATTAAGAAGGAATCTCCCTAAAGAATCCCTTATCCTACCCCCATTCATGGATTATTAATCAGTATCAACCAACTCACACAAATAATTGGTGAAAGAATAGAGAGTCATTACCTAGTCTAATGAAGGGTATGTCGAGAACAATTTCTATATCAAAAAAAAAGGAAAGAAACTAAAAATGACTCTAAAATACTCCCTTGTTTGACACCATCCCCGACAATGAAACCAAAAATGTTGGCCTCCTCTAATGATTCAACAACTAAGCCCTTAATGCTATAACTCAAAGACTGGACATCTGTACTAAATAGCTATCTTTGTCATCATGAAGGTTCATTTAATTATCAACCTAGAGACGTGAAATTGAAATGGGTTAGCACTATATGTGCACTAGGTTTCTATTGTTTCCATACTCATTCTACAACTATGAAAGATATAATGTTGAAAGTAGATTGCTTGAAAGGAAGTAACATAAGCGTTGAACATAAACCAACAACTATACTGAACTGAAATGCATGCCAAAAATATAAATCTTAGCAAACATACAAGAAACTACTCTATCTGCTTTGGCTGCAGGAATAGTCACATAATGAAATTTTAGTGGCTGCAAGAACAAACAGTTGCTATATTTGAAACTATTATTGAATAGAAAAATAACAACTGAGCTAATAGATGAAATCCTTACCAAGTGGGCCCCTTGGATGAGTTTCCCTTGACACTAACTCAGATGCATCAACTTATAATTTCATTTTATTCATTGAAAATGTGATTACAATGGAACAACAACATGTCTATATTACTAGAAAACTAGAAATACGAGTACAATATCAAATTAAACAACCTTCTGAGAAGGCATATCCGAATCTTATTTATAGAAAGAGAATCTACTAACTAACTAACAACCTAGGCGGTCAAATCCAACAAATTAGGAGGACACTTTATGGAAAGCATAAGAAAAGGAAAGGAGGTTATGCATGTGTGGAATCTGGTCAAGTCAATCTTGCCTTAATGCAGATCTAGCATGACAACTCCTATATTTCCTCAACCGACAAACATGGTCATTTACAAGGTAGTTACACTCTTAATTCGAGCTAGGATTTTCCCTCCATTGACCTTTTAATGATCATTACATTGACTTCTTGTCAACCAACTAGCTAGAAAAAACTTCCTCAACTTTGTAGGCTTTGATTACATCTTCATAACAACATTAGCACACACAAACAATTACATATCTATAACTATCTTAAAGAAACATCCATTAATCCACATGCAAAATGAACATAGATAGTTTGCATAGCATGTTAATGTCATTTAAAGGTCATAAAGATAAACATATGCCTAATGTCTTATGGTTTGAGGAAATAACTTAGAAAATGTGAACAACCAAATGTCAAAGTCTAAGGTAATAACAAAAAATAGATAATAAACCCTCATTAAAATTAAGCCATTCACTAGACTCATCAACAAGTACCTCATTAGTATATTCTTTATCAAATATAGGGATCAATGCAAAACACATTTACTCATGCCTCATAACTTCTAGGAACTTTCTTCAATCAACCAAACAAATTCTTATATTACTACATAAATTTTCTTCTACCTCTTTCAAGGGAATCAACTTATGATGAACTCCATCCTTGGTCAAAAAATAGGTGTTTGCATGTCCGTCATGCATTTCTCATTTATCAAACTATGACAGTCTACCTAACAACATATGACAAACATTCGTAGTCATAATATCACACAATGCCTCATCTTGGTAATTTCCAATCTTGAAATTTACCAGGCATTGCTCATTTACCAAAGCTTTATGGTCTTGTTGTCAAACAGATTGCACCCGTATGCTTGAATAACTAAATTCAGAAATCTGTTGAAACATTGGAACTAATTCTAGGCTGTGGGTGTCCTATAAGGAATTAGACCTATAGATTATAGGCTAGTTCCTATGAATTTTTTTGATTAATACTTGGGTAACTTGCTAGGAAAAGGATAAAGACTAAAACTAAAATCTAAACGACGAAACTTAACTATGGTGATGCACCGAAGAATTTGATATGCAGACTTAACTCACATAATGATTACTGACTATTTTCATTTGCACAACATGATCTAAAAGCTCAAAACACTTGAGTGTTTTAAACAAAGGCTTTTAAAGAAACAATCATAGAAGGAAAATATGATTCCCACAACTAGACTGTTTGATTATTGATTAGCATAATGTTTAACCAGTGGATTTAAACTTGGATGCATACATAAATTCATTAAGGAGATAGAAATATTTAAAGGTTTCAAAACTGCAAACACAATAATCACTTCGATCAATCCTACATGACAATGACGCTTGAAAAATTGAAGGAAAATTCTAAAAAGATGGTAATGAAAGGAGTCTTTCTGCAAAAACACACTAATTGACCTATAAACCTATTGCTGTATTAATCTGAAAATAATGCCGAGTTAGAAAATAATTCTCTTTGCAAAATGCAAAGGAGAAAAATAAGAACTAAAGAAAAAATAGTTAAGTTTTTCAATATATACAAAAGCCTTCCAAAAGGCATGGAAAAAGAACTGAAAGTCAAACTTCAGTGAGAGGGTGATAACTCCAAGGTAAATTCCGAGCAAAAACAAATATCTCCAAAAAAGAGGCTCAAACCATGCGAAAATGAGTGCATGATGGTCCAAACTCACTGTCAACTATTAACTGAAACATGCAACACCCAAACTGAACTGAAAATCCCACAAAAGGTGGGCCCAAGCATGCAAAATCCTCCTCATTTGTATCAATCCACCCATGCCAAAATGAAACTCTTTGTCTAAAAAGCTCCAAATAGCCATATCTAGCTTGATTCACCAACTTGCGTATTTTTACACTTTGCAAAAATGATTGTGAGTAAATAATAAAGTAATTAAATTAATTACTTTATTATTTACAACTGCTACTTATCTGACTTTACAATTCATAAAAAATAATAAAGTAATTTAAAAAAAAAAACTTTATTATTTATTTACAATTATTTGCAAATTGTAAAGTCTTGCACTTAATATGTAGCCCTTATCACTCCACAAAAGTCATGCATTACTTAATCCAAAGGCATTATTCACCTCTTACATAATAGTCGGCCACTTCATGCAATACATATCATATGAATGATACATATATTTTCTCCAAATGTACTCTCGGCCCCTTCAGTATTTGCTTGATTTTTTAATTGAATTAGAAGTCAATATTCACCGTTCAAAAGAGATAATGAAGGGAAACAAAAGTTCTAAAATGAGTGAACCCTAATCGTCGCTTTGCATTTGACTTGGCATTTTGAACTTTCCTTGAAGAGAACTTGTTGCACCACCATCACTGGGGTTTTGAGTTATCTAGACTTGGAGCTTGGCCTGGTAAGTTGTTAGCAAAGCATTTTGTGACTTCCCTCTGTACTTTGAAAGATTTCCTGACCTTGAAGGCTGTGGGCATGCAATTTTCTGTGTTCTTTTCTCCTCTTTTGCTTTGGCTGCCATAGATATAATGGGCTCGAGCTTGAAAAATGGTGCTCCAATGAGTTCTGGTCGTGACTGTTCCTCTTCTACAGGTGTGATTTGGTAAGCATTCCAACTCCATTGTATTTCTTCATATTTATGAAAATAATGAAGAATCTCTTTTGAACATTAAGGGTTTTGTAGGTTCAATTTTTTTCCATATTTGAGTCAGCCTCTGTAGGAAAATGGTGTCACATTTATGAACAAAGCTTCGTTATGCAGGCCACCATTGAGATGGGTTCATTTATCTATGTATAACTCCAGCTGTTTTTATATGCTTTGATTTTTCCTGTAATTTATTTCCTGAAACCTTCTACTCTGGTTGTGGGTTTCTTTATTTCATAGGTGCCAGATATGCTAGCCATTGTTTCTTTTGAAGTCTTGGGAACACTCTTTCTCCAAAATAGAAGCTTACAAAAACCTTATACTCCGTAAAAGATCATAATCTTTCTTTTTTATGAATTTCTTGGCCATTACATAGGCCACGCCACTATGCTTCAGTTATATTTTCATTTTTTGGTAAAATCCCACATGGGTATTAGCCATGGGCTTAAATTTATGATGTGTTTTTGCATTTTTGTACTATGAGGCTGTAAACAATCTATCAAAATTCACTCCACTTGGATTTTTGAGCTCCATTGTTTCCTACACTGCTCCTTTTGCATTTACTATGGTTTTCTTTAAGCATATTTAACTCTATATTATGGGTCGCGACTTCACTTCATGGGCTTCATTTTTCCTTTTGCATGCCACGAGTTTTGATTGTAGTTAACATTCTCTCTTATTGTATGAGCTCGAATAGAACTCCCTCCTTGGCATGGCATGACCCTCATGGCTTCTATTATGTTGTTTAAAGCTTTCCAAAAATTCACAACCTTCATTCTCTTCAGGGTACACATTTATTTGTAGGTTGAGCTTTGTATCTATATTTTTCTGCAAAACAAAAGACATAAATGGCAGTGCTCCATTTTCCTCATGTGGGGTTTCTCTTTATTCTCACAGTCGATTGTAAATAACTACTCATAATCTCTGTTTCAATATCAAAAATAGCCATGCAATAATTTTTCTTGAGATCTCATAAATTTGTATTTGTGCTGCCTTTATGTAACAATGCTATAGTCATACAGGCTATTTCTTATTCCAAACTTGTATCATCAGTGTGTAAACAATCCTGGTAAGGAACTAGTCCCTTTTTCATTTTCAAAGCTATGCTTTTCATAAGAGCATTTTTCAGAACTTTAGGTTATGTTCACTATGTCATATTATGCATAATACTATCATTCTATAGGGAAAATAAATGTTCTTTATCTTCACTGTTAAGATGAATATCAATGCTTGAGTTTCTCATCATATGTATGTGTTACCTGATCTTTACACAACTTAAATTCCTTTTGTTCCTCCCCACACCTCGCACTTTTCATGCAATTATCATTCAACCTAGAGCTTTATAGATGGAATATTTTTTCTCAAATATGTAAAACAATTATGACCTGGAAAGCATGATTTTCTGCTTTGAAATACGAGTTCATTTATTGCATTGTTAAAACCATAATACTGCCTCTGACCTGGAAAGTGTTTCCAGGTCAGAGTTACTCAAAACTGGTAATTGTATGATATTTACTGTTGTGTTGTAAATGCTCTCGCTCTATTAAATTTCAAAAGAGAAATAATAGCTAGTTGTAACATATGTGTGCATGCACAGTTAATCCTCACTGTATCTTGTGAAATAAATTTCAAAACTCTATGAAATAAGTGAGTGTTTGATATTTTGTTTTAGTTTCTCTTCAGTGTAAAGAGGCTTGATACCTCATTTAGATGTAATGTGAAAAAAAAATTAGAGCTTGAAACATAATATCAAAGAAATTTATGAATTATTTACTTTTTTTTGTGAAACTCTTTGAAATAAGACTGCTTGTTTGATTGTACTCCTAGTTCAACAACTCTCTTTTGACTGTTTTGACAATATTAATGAACTCTCATATGTGTCTTGAGAGTGTATCCTTTTGATATGTCAAGCTCAACCCTTGTGGGAGCCCGTTTTACTCCACATATCTGATAAAATGATCATGAATATAATGAACCTGTTCCTGCATAGTGAACAAACATGTTAGCAAAATAAAAGAAACTAAAAGATTTCTCTTTTCCTTATGCTCTTTAAAGTTTTTGTAATCATCTGATGGATTCCTGATCGACTATATTCTATATCTCTGTTGGTAGCATAGGCATACGATAGGATTTGATTCATATTTCTCTAACCACACTTTCATTATACTTGTAGGTATGCGGAGCTATAACTAAAAGATGGAGCGAAAGCTAGAGCTGGAACTGCAACTAAAGACCCAACTTGTGAACGATTCGCCATTCTAGGCAATGACTTATCATCTTCTACCCTATGCTTTCATTATTTTTAGTTGTATAGCTTAGCTTTGTTTATGCACCCCTTATTTGATTGTAAAAATAAAAATGAGTTACTCCCACGGCTTGTGTGGGATTCTGGTGTGTACATTATGAATAGAACAACAAACATTATGCAAACTTATGATATCATTTTGGATTTTTTTTTTTTTTTTGCATAACATTACTGAAATTTACACTATAATGAAACAAAGCACAATATGAGTGCTTTAGCAGAAATTTTTAAAACAACTTGTGTACCTTTTAGCTTTAATTTACAATTTAGCTCTACCTGTTTGAGCTGGTAGTGAAAAATAGGTAAAAAATTAGCGACCTCTATAGAGTGTTTGCCTGCTAAACACCATAGACAAGTTATGTAGCTTATCCATTGGGCATGGAGTCTATTCTTGCCCTTAACTTCCTCAAAAAAACTTTGTAACTCAACATCACACAAAAACTGAAAGAAACTACTTTAATTCTGTTTATGACAGAATCTAAAACCCCAGTGCAGTGACTGCACTTATTGAAAGCGAAACAAAATTGAATGAAACTAATGTGCAATGAGCACTTATTGAAAGCAAAATGAACTGAAAATTTAAACTACTATGTAAAACAACAATTAAAATTGCTTAATAGCACTATTTGAGATGGTTCTGGTTAACATGGATTGGCAACACTTCTCCATCCAACCTTGAGAGTTGGAAAGTGTTATTCTCTTTCTTTTCTATTTTAATGTATGGGCCATCCCACATGGCATCAAACTTAGAATGTTTGCTAGTCTTGCTCTTCAACTCATCCCATTTGAAAACTAAGTCACCTTCATTGAAGACTCTTGTAACTTCTTTCCTGTCAAATGTCTTTTTCATTAGAGAATGATGAATCTAAAGCTTTCTGAAAGCTTTCTTCCTGGTTTCTTCCAACTCTATTAATTCAGCAAGCCTAACTTGCATTGGCTGCTCCTCAAGGAACTCCAACTATTTTATGTAGCTCAAAGTTGAGAATTCTATTGAAATAGGCAGCTTTAACTCCTTACCATAAACCAAAACATACGGTGAAAAATTTGTTGATCATTTTGGTGTAACTCTATCAGCCCAAAGGGATAATTTAAGTGTGTCATTCCATGACCTCTGATTATCCTCAATTGTCTTTTTAATGATCTTAATCAGATTCTTGTTTGTCGATTCTGCCTGTCCATTACCCTAGGGGTAGTAATTGGATGAAGTGTTCAAATAATTGTTATTCTTTACTGACCAATTTAAAAATTTTAAGCCAACAAAGGCTAAAGCATTATTTGAAATGATAGACTCAGGTGTACCAAACTTGGAAACTATGTCTTGATAAAAATTTACGATCGATGTTTCATTTGAATCTCTCAGAGCGACTGCTTCCATCCATTTTGTGAAGTAATTTGTTGCTATTAAAATCCACTTGTGCCTTGCACTTGATGGTGGGTTAATAGGACTGATGAAATCAAGTCCCCACTTTCCGAATGACTGCTAAACCTGAATTGGATTAAGGGGTAGAGCTGCTAACTTTTTTTTTCCTACGAACAATGAAAATTCAACGCATTTCCTGACATAGGCATAGGCATCCTTGAAAAGGTCTGGCCAATAATACCCTACTTTCATGTTTTTAAAAGTTGTAGTACGTGGTGTAAAGTGACCTCCAATAGGTCCATCATGGAATTCCTCTAGAATTCTTTCAATATGATCTGGGTTAATACATATGAGGAATAATCCATTGAAGTCCTTTTTATATAAAACATTATTTATTACTGCATAAGGAATTCCTTGTAATCTATAATACCTTCATTTAGATTTTTCCATACCTTCTAGGAAATCTCCAGTATGCATGTAATGGATCATTTGATGAATCCAGTCAACTGAAATAGTTGAAACAATAGGTTCTTCTTTGTTATTTAGAACTGTGATGACCTCTTCATTGCCGTTCTATTCATTTTCTACAAGCTATTCACACAGTCCTTTACATCGAAAAAGCTTGGTAACCTCTATACTTATATCGTATTCCATGAATTTGGTTATCTAGCCTGAGCGCTTGTCATTTATGTCCTTATTTAACAAAAATTACTTGACTGTTGGGTGAGCTACCAACAAATGTATTTTATTGTTAGAAAACATATGTCTAAACTTTTTGAGACTCCTTACTACAGCAAGCATGTGCTTTTCAACAAATGAATATCTCGTTTCATAATCATGCAAAATTTGACTAAAGAATGCAATGTGCTGTTCAAGTCCATGATCATTTTGCTGACAAAGCATGGCTGAAATTGTATTAACGCTACCAAACACATATAATATGAAATCTTTATCAAAGTTTGGATTTATTAGTGTTGCGGTTATTGCAAGTGCCTCTTTAATCTGCTCGAAACTATTCTTACCCTCCTTTGTCCAGCTGAACTGCATGTTTTTCTTCAACATGGATGTAAGAGGTTGCAACAACACTGCAATGTTAACAAAGTTTATTCTTCCTAAAAAACTCTGCAAACCCTTTTTGTGAGCAGGAAGTGGTAAAACCAAAATAGTTGTAATGCATTCTGGGTCAATAGAAATACCATCTTTTGAAACATGTAACCCAATAGCTTACCTTTGTGAACAACAAAAATACTTTTCTTTGGATTTAAAGATATTCCATACTCTCTGCATCTCTCAAAAATCTGTGTAAGATGACCAAAATGTTCATTTGATTTTCATGACAAAATAGTGATATCATCTAAGTAAACAAGAACAAATTTATTTATCAAACCTTGGAGAGCCATATCCATTGCTCTCTGGAAGGTTTCTCCTACGTTTGACAATCTAAACGGAATTTTTCTATAAGCCATAGTACCCCACTTGGTGGTAAAGGTTGTCTTGTACTGGTCTTCCTCCTTAACCAATATTTGGTTATAACATGAATATCCATCCAACAATGAGAACCTTTCTGATCCTGAAACAACCTGCACTATCTGCTCCATTGAAGGCAATGAATAGTGATCCTTAAGTGAAGCTCTATTTAGATTATGAAAATCAACGCACAATCTTATCTCTTCGTTCTTCTTTTTGACGGGCACCAGATTAGATACCCAAGAAGTGTGCTTGATTGGAAATATAATACTCCCTTCAATCAGTTTGTTTAATTCTATTTTCATCAAGTGTTCTAGTTTCGGATTCAAGGGCCTTTGCTTCTGTCTGATTGGTTTTGCATTGGGTTCCAGCTCAATTTTATGCTGAGCTAGCTCATGGATAAAACCCTTTAGATCTCCATATGGTAAGTGAAGATGTTGCTGAATTCTTGACAAAGTGAGATAAAATCTTGTTGTTCCTCCTTTGTACAGACTTTGCCAAGCTTGAGAAGCTTGTTTTTAAATATTTCTATTGGTTCATAATGTTCCTGCTTCACTGTGATGCAAGATTTATCTTTCCTAACTTGGTCATCAATGTTGAAAATGAATTCAAGAGTCACCAAACCCTTTGGCAGTTTATTAGACTTCAATTGCACAATTTGATCACCATATTGCTGATCAAACTTGTGCTGGTTTCCAACAGAAAACTCTGCCTCCTCCATGAGAAAATGGCATATCTGTTTATCATTGTCAGAAATCTTCCAACTTACATTATTATTAGGTATTGAAGGTCTAACAACTACCTTCACATATTTCTGCACTTGCACATTCTGAACTTCAGCTGGGATGTCAAATTGTGATCCCATGGCAGCAAGATTATCAGCATGCTTATTCTAATTTCTGGGTATTGATTGCAGATTAAATGCATCAAACTCTTCAATTAAGTCCCAAACACGATGCTTATACAATTTCAGCAAATCATTCTTTGTTAAATTCAGATTTCTAACCTGATTTTCTATTAATTCAGAATCACCAAAAACCTATAAACACCTAATCTTTCTTTTTCTGGTCCACTTTAAACTGTGTATCAATGCCTTGTACTCAACAACATTATTTGAACAATTGAAAGAAAATCTGAAAGTTGAATAATACCTATCATTCTTAAGTGATATGAGCATTGCTCCTTCAACACCAATTTTACTCCTGGATCCATCAAAATATAGCTTCCAAAGCTGATTAGTTTGTTGTTCTAACTCTTTTTCCTCCTTGACTAGATTTGGAGTGGTCATATCGGGCTCCTAAATCATGTAAATGCCCAAACCTACTTCATCTATGAGATTGAACGGGTCAATCTCGTGATTCTCAGCTACCCAGTCGTCTAAATTTATATTAGGTATGCCTTCTATAGGTATAGTGGGGTTGAGGGTCATGGATTGATCCTCCTGATCATGGAAAGCTAGGTTTGTGTTTATAGGATTTGGCACATAAGGCTTGATATGGTCTTTGGCCAATGGTTTTGACTTAATGGTAACTCTGGTACCGTATCTGGTTCTGAAAAAACATGTGAGACCAGTCTGATGACAGATAACCACCTAACTTTGCAGCGAAATCTCTAGATAGACAAATGACAAAATAAGGCGGGAGATCAATAACATAAATGTCTTGTGGTACTTGAAAATTAGGATAGGCATGCAATGTAAGGGGCATATTTTTGATAACTCCTACAGACTTAATGGTTGTGCCGTCTAACTGAATTACCCCTTTTGACAATGGCTCATACTCAAGACCTAACTTGTCTACAAGCAGTTTAGGCATGATTGAGCTGCTAGCTCCTGAATCTATCATGCAATTATGCACTATGCTATCACCAATAATCAGACTAACATAAAAAGGCGATGGTTTTACCTCTTGAGTTGATTGACCCTTTTTTTTGTCTAAACTATTCGTAAGAACCCTTGGTTGTTCTTTGGCTATTTCGTCAGAAATGGAAATTTTGGCCAAAGCTTCGTGCAGACCTTCTTTCTGCCCAGGTAAGTGTAATGCATCCAACATGGTGATGCTAACTGTTGCTTTCTTCATATGATCAACAATGTTAAAAGTGAGAGAGCTAACCTTATGCTGGGCTTTAGGAACAATAGTTTCCTTTTGCACTGGATCTGGTTGAGTTTTTTGTTGCTCTTTAACTAGTTCAACTTGCTTTTGTTGTTCTTTAGTAGTGTCAGGTCGCTTCCTTGGTAAAATTTGAACATTTGGTGAAGAAGGAAGTTGTGACTAGTCTTTATCATCTATTGGAACTTGAATTTTTTGTTGAACAGCTTGCTGTTTGACCTTATCAGCTTGTTGTTTGTCACTTTCTAGCTGTTGTCTGTCATAAACAACTTGATGTCTCAAATCTGTTGCTCTTTTCTTGGATCTTCTATTTTCTGAAATAGATGCATCTGACTTTTTTTGACCTTGTACTTGATTCAATCCGCAAAATTTGTTGCCTTGCCAATTCATCATGGCAACATCCATATCATTCTGCTGTGTTTGATCACTCTGATCATTTGTATCCTTCGCTATATTTTCTATTGTAGCATATGTGCTCTATACCATAAGAGCTTGGTTAATAACTCCATTCATGCAAGTAGCCTGATTGTGAGGCTAATTACATGGGTAACACCATACGTAATCGTGTGCTAAATTGTTTTGAGTTGAAATGAGTTCCTTTGATGAGCTGACAACTTGCTGGTTCTGGTTATATGATGGCCTAGGATTGAAATTCCTACACTGTTCTTGATTGTTAGCCTGATAGGGAGGTCTGTTAGGCTGAAAAACTACTTGGTAAGGCCTATAATTCTGGTTTTGTTTTCTTTTGAGATTGACCAAATCATTGCTAACTATCTGCAATAATTTGGCCATCTCCTGTTGATTACCTTTTAGTTCTTGAAACTCAGATTGCGCTAGAAAAGCACTATTTTGGACAATTGGTTGATAGCCTAAGGTTGGTTCTATTGGAATTGAGGCAACTGGTGGAAAATTAATTGGAATCAAGGGGTGAATGTCTAGAAATATAGGCATAGGTGGCCTTGGTGCAATTTTACTAGCCTATATAAGGTTGTTTTTTGCTCTAATAGCAATATCATATGTTGCTGGCAGTGTTAAACCCCCCATTGACTGGATCATTAAAGCTATGTCACTATTTAATGACCTAAGGTAATACCAAAAAACATGATCAGGAGTAGGTCTTACCATTACCAAAATCCTATTTCAGGTTCATTGAAACCTGAAGTTGAAATCCATCATTTGTTCTTGTGGCGCTCTCTTGATAGTCGTCATTTGCTTGAATAGAGATAGATGATCAGACTTATCTGAAAATTGCTTGCTTAGCTTGTCTCCAAGATCATCCCATGTGGTGATTGTATTAATTGGTAAGCCATGAAACCATTGAAGCGCCTTGCCTTTGAAAGATGCTGCTAGCAGCCTTAACACGATGTTCTCTTGCGTAACGTGGTGAACTCCACATAGCGAAGCCATATCTCTGATATGCTCTAATGGTGTTGTTTGATCTTTTCCAATGAAAAAAGGTAAAAATTTTAGTGCTGCAACAAGAATATCATCATGCTATGCCAAATTCAATGGGCTGCCTCTGTCGAATGGTACGAATGCATGCACTCTGGCCATCAGAGTTGCTGGTGTTCTGAAATTCACAGCTTGCAAAACAGGTATAGGTGAGGTGGATTGTCAGTAGCTTGGTGAAGCTGAATGTGAGCTTTGCTGCCTTGTTGATAATCTACCTCTCATTGATGTGTAAACAATTGGCTCTTTTCTGAAACTTGGAGAAACCGAGAGGTTTCTTAAAAGGTCTTTCATAAATTCTTCTTGTTGTCCTTCCTCTCCTTTTTGGCGAAGACAGTTGCAGATATTCGAACAGAGAAGAGCTTCTTCTCATCTGGATATTTCTCATAAGCTTTCTACTGATTTGCTTTGAAATTTGAATACAGAGTCACCAGGTACTTGAAAATATCTCTTCTGAAAATCTAGTAACCTACTGTACATACAAAAATAATAGCTTGAATAATTAAATCTGTCCCACCGGGCGTGCCAAAAACTGTTGTCAAACAGATTGCACCCATATGCTTGAATAACTAAATTCAAAAATCTATTGAAACATTGGAACTAATTCCAAGCTATGGGTGTCCTATAAGGAATTAGACCTCCAGATTCTAGGTTGGTTCCTATGATTTCTTTTGATTAATACTTGGGTAACTCACTGGGAAAAGGATAAAGACTAAAACTAAAATCTGAATGATTAAACTTAACTATGGTGATGCACCAAAGAATTCAATATGCAGACTTAACTCACATAATGATTACTGACTATTTTCATTCTCACAACATGATCTAAAAGCTCAAAACACTTGAATGTTTTAAACAAAGGCTTTTAAAGAAACAATCATAGAAGGAAAATATGATTCCCACAACTAGACTATTTGATTATTGATCAACACAATGTTTAACCAGTGGATTTAAACTTGGATGCATACAAAAATTCATTAAAGAGACAAAAATATTTAAAGGTTTTAAAACTGCAAACACAATAATCACTTCGATCAATCCTACATGACAATAACATTTGAAAACTTGAAGGCGAATTCTAAAAGATGGTAATGAAACGAGTCTTTCTGCAAAAACACACTAATTGACCTGTAAATCTGCTGCTGTATTAATTTGAAAATAATGTTGAGTTACAGAATAATTCTCTTTGCAAAATGCAAAGGAGAAAAATAAGAACTAAAGAAAAAATAGTTAAGTTTTTCAATATATACAAAAGCCTTCCAAAATTCATGGAAAAAGAACTAAAAATCAAACTTCAGTGATAGGGTGATAACTCCAAGGTAAATTCTGAGTAGAAACAAATATCTCCAAAAAAGAGGCTCAAATCCATGCGAAAATGAGTGCATGATGGTCGAAACTCACTATCAACTATTAACTGAAACATGCAACACCCAAACTGAACTGAAAATCCCACAAAAGGTGGGCCCAAGCATGTAAAAGCCTCCTCGTTTGTATCAATCCACCCATGCCAAAATGAAACTCCATCTTTGTCTAAAAGATCCAAATAGCCATATCTAGCTTGAATCACCAACTTGCGTATTTTTACACTTTGCGAAAATGATTGTGAGTAAATAATAAAGTAATTAAATTAATTACTTTATTATTTACAACTGCTACTTATCTGACTTTACAATTCATAAAAAATAATAAAGTAATTTAAAAAAAATACTTTATTATTTATTTATTATTATTTGCAAATTGTAAAGTCTTGCACCTAATATGCAACCCTTATCACTCCACAAAAGTCATGCATTACTTAATCCAAAGGCATTATTCACCTTTTACATAATATTCGGCCACTTCATGCAATACATATCATATGAATGATACATATATTTTCTCCAAACACACTCTCGACCCCTTTAGTATTTGCATGATTTTTTAATTGACTTAGAAGTCAATATTCACTGTTCAAAAGAGATAATGAAGGGAAACAAAAGACCTAAAATGAGTGAACCCTAATCATCGCTTTGCATTTGACTTGGCATTTCTAACTTTCCCTGAAGAGGACTTCCTGTGCCGCCATCACTAGGGTTTTGATTTTTCTGGAATTGGAGGTTGGCCTAGTAAGTTGTTAGAAAATAATTTCGTGACTTCCCTTTGTACTTTGAAAGATTTCCTGACCTTGAAGGCCACAGGCTTGCAATTTTCTATGTGCTTTTCTCCTCTTTTTCTTTGGCTGCCATGGATATACCGGGCTTGAGCTTGAAATATGGTGCTCCAATGAGTTTTGGTCGCGACTATTCCTCTTCTACAGGTGTGATTTGATAAGCATTCCAACTCCATTGTATTTCTTCGTATTTCTAAAAAGAATGAAGAATCTCTTTCGAACATTAAGGGTTCTGTAGGTTCAATTTTTTTCCATATTTGAGTCAGCCTCTGTAGCAAAATGGTGTCACATTTCTGAACAAAGCTTCTTTATGCAGGCCACCATTGAGATGGGTTCATTTATCTATGTATAACTCCAGCCGTTTTTATATGCTTTGATTTTTCCTGTAATTTATTTCCTAAAACCTTCTACTCTAGCTGCAGGTTTCTTTGTTTCATAGGCACCAGATATGCTAGCCATTGTTTCTTTTGAAGTCTTGGGAACACTCTTTCTCCAAAACAGAAGCTTAGAAAAACCTTATACTTCGTAAAAGATCAGAATCTTGTTTTTTATGAATTTCTTGGCCATTACACAGACCTTGCCACTATGCTTTAGTTATATTTTCATTTTGGGAAAACCCCACAAGGGTATCAGTCGTGGGCTTAAATTTCCAATGTGTTTTTGCATTTCTGTACTATGAGGTTGTAAACAATCTATTAGAATTCACTCCACTCGAATTTTTGAGCTCCATTGTACATTCATATTGAAACCTCCATTGTTTCCTACACTTCTCCTTTCGCATTTACTGTAGTTTTCTTTAAGCATATTTAACTTTGTATTATGGGTCACGACTTCATTTCATGGGCTTCATTTTTCCTTTTGCAGGCTGCGAGTTTTGACTATAGTTCACATTCTCTCTTGTTGCATGAGCTCGAATAGAACTCCCTCCTTCGCATGGAATGACCCTCATGGCTTCTATTATGTTGTTTAAAGCTTTCTTGAAATTCATAGCCTTCATTCTCTTCTGGGTACACATTTATTTGTAGGCCGAGCTTTGTATCTATATTTTTCTACAAAATAAAAGACATAAATGGCAGTGCTCCATTTTCCTCATGTGGGGCTTCTCTTTATTTTCACGGTCAATTGTAAAGAACTACTCATAATCTCTGTTTCAGTATCAAAAATAGCCATGCCAATAATTTTTCTTGAGATCTCATAAATTTGTATCTATGCTACCTTTATGTAACAATTATATAGTCATACAGGCTATTTCTTATTCCAAACCCGTATCATCAGTGTGTAAACAATCTTGGTAAGGAACCAGTCCCTTTGTCATGTTCAAAGCTATGATTTTCATAAGAAAATTTTTCAGAACTATAGGTTATGTTCACTCTGTCATATTATGCATAATACTATCATCCTATAGGGAAAATAAATGTTCTTTGTCTTCACTGTTAAGATGAATATCAATGCTTGAGTTTCTCATCATATGTATGTGTTACCTGATCTTTACACAAATTAAATTCCTTTTGTTCCTCCCCACACCTAGCACTTTTCATGCAATTATCATTCAATATGGAGCTTTATAGATGGAAGATTTGTTCTCAAATATGTAAAACGGTTCTAACCTGGAAAGCATGATTTTCTGCTTTGAAATACGAGATCATTTACTGCATTGTTAAAACCATAATACTGCCTCTGACCTGGAAAGTGTTTCTAGGTCAGAGTTACTCAAAACCGGTAATTGTATGATATTTACTGTTGTGTTGTACATGCTCTCGCTCTATTAAATTTCAAAAGAGAAATAATAGCTGGTTGTAACATATGTGTGCATGCACAGTTAATCCTCATTGTATCTTGTCAAATAAATTTCAAAACTCCATGAAATAAATGAGTGTTTGATATTTTGTTTTAGTTTCTCTTCAGTGTAAAGAGGCTTGATACCTCATTTAGATGTAATTTGAAAAAAAAATTAGAGCTTGAAACATAATATCAAAGAAATTTATGAATTATTCACTTTTTTTTGTGAAACTCTTTGAAATAAGACTACTCGTTTGATTGTACTCCTAGTTCAACAACTCTCTTTTGACTGTTTTGACAATATTAATGAACTCTCATATGTATCTTGAGAGTGTATCCTTTTGATATGTTGGGCTCAACCCTTGTGGGAGCCCGTTTTACTCCACATATCTGATAAAATGATCATGAACATAATGAACCCATTACTGCACAGTGAAAAAACATGTTAGCAAAATAAAAGAAACTGAAAGATTCCTCTGTTCCTTATGCTCTTTGAATTTTTTGTAATCATATGATGGATACCTAATTGACTGTATTCTATATCTCTATTGGTAGCATAGGCATACAATAGGATTTGATTCAAATTGCTCTAACCACACTTTCATCATACTTGTAGGTATGTGGAGCTGTAACTGAAAGCTGGAGTGGGAGCTGGAGCTAGAACCACAACTGAAGACCCAACTTGTCAACGATTCATCATTTGAGGCAATGACGAATCATCTTCTACCCTATGCTTTCGTTATTTTTAGTTGTATAGCTTAGCTTTGCTTATGCACCCCTTATTTGATTGTATAAATTAAAATGACTTACTCCCATGGCTTGTGTGGGATTCTGGTTTGTACATTATGAATAAAACAACAAACATTATGCAAACTTATGATATCATTTTGGAATGTTTTTTTTTTTGGCATAACATTACTAAAATTTACACTGTAATGAAACAAAGCACAATATGAGTGCTTTAGCAGAAATTTTTAAAACAACTTGTGTACCTTTTAGCTTGAATTTACAATTCAGCTCTACCTATTTGAGTTGGTAGTGAAAAATAGGTAACAGGTCCTTCTGTAACCAAGCAATCCGATACGGATTCATATGTCTTCTTCTCTCCAACCGCAACTTAACCATCTCTTCTAAAAAAAGGTTATCAGTACTACCTCAATCGATAATAACATTACAAAATTTACCTTCACACTTATATCTAGTGCAAAGAAAATTATTCCTTTGAGTTGGCTCTTTCTACTCATTCAAAAAGGCTCTTCTAAGTAACAAGAATCTCTCCTCTTTTTGCATCCTTAGAATGTGAAGAATTAACATCTTAATCTACATGTGCAACTTGTGCATTACCCTCAGGTATTCTATTTGTCCTTCCTTGATGTTGAGAACATTCATAGGCTCTATGTCCTTCTCTGCATTGGAAATAGGTTCCATGAAAGCTTCCTCTTCTTGGTCCTCATTTAGATCTTCCTCTTCCCCTTTAGTATCCATTATTTTGATGACAAAAATGATAGGTGCTATCCCCTTTTTGGTTCTAGCTCCTATTGGATCCTTCACCCTTCTTTTGATTTTCTTTTCGAACTCCATATGACCATCCACTAGTCTTTCCACCACAACCCCCACCTCTTTGCTTGGTTTCAAACCTTCTATTCAACTTTTCTTCTACCTTCAAAGAAAATTGAAGCATCTTCAATGGTAGACATTCTTACTAGACCCAACTCTTCTTGAATACTTGGCTTCAACCCATTTATGTAATGATCAAATTTTTCCTTGTTGGCCTCAGAATGGTCTATTCTAATTAGGACATGGTATAATTCTTATGTATACTCCTTGACATATTTTCCTGCTTAATTCAACCCTTGCATTTTCTTCAAAAAATCCAGCTCATAGTCCACAGGAATGAATTGTCTTTTTAGTTTGTCCACTATCCAATCCCATCTGGTTATTTTCTCTTTTCTTGTTCAATTTCTTTCAAGTTGTACCTCTTTTCACTAGATTTTTGCATGACCCTTGAGCTTGGTCTCAGCAAATTTGACCCTCTCAAGATCTCCCACCTCCTCATACTCAAAGTACTCCATGTCATTGATCCAATCAATCAACTCTTCTAAGTTAATATTTCCAAAAAATGAAGAAACATCAATCTTTGGCCTTTTCTCAAACTTAGAGATGGCCTTAAATAATTTGACATGCTATGGATCTGTTGCATCTTGTTCTTCTTCAAACCGTTCCTCATTTTCAGCTTTACCTTCACTTTCATCTTCTTCTTGGCTCAAACCCTTGATACAAATCCTCTTGTAGTGCTTGAACTTATTTCTGCAAGGCTCTAAAACCCTCTTCTCGTACAACAACATTTCTTCCACCACCATCGTTTCTTTGTGGAGGCATTCCGATCACTTTTCTTAGAAACCCACAACCACAAGTTCTGGTGTAAACTACCTCACGTTTGGCAATCTGTTTACACACTTAGGAAAACCTAATTTGATACCACTTGATGAGGGTTGTACCACCCAAAACCTTCACAAATCACAACCATAGATACCAACACAAAATATGCGAGACATGAAATAACTCATTTTCAATTTTTAAAATAAAATAAAATTAAAGATTCAAAACTTACAATGCTACAACCTCATGGGCTTGATTCATTACAACAAAAGCAACTCTGAAAACAAAATATACTATTCAGAGCCACAATCTGCACTAATGGAGCCACCTTCCACAACCCCACTTAACCATTTAAACATTTTACCCAATAACCACCCTAGAATGTTCTAGAAATTGTAACTTCCCCTTTTGTTTTGGCACCAAAAGTCTTGCCATTTGATTTCTTGCTTAGGAAGAAATTTTAATGAAATTCACTTTTTAGTGGGGTAGCTTTGCAGGGCTATAAATTTTAATCCAGGTGTCCGATTTTCTATTATAACATATCATTGGAAAGCTCTCAAAGAGATCTACGGTTTGTCCACTTTTTGAGTTGTTTTAGGGCTGTTAAGGTTTTCATATTTCAATTTGAAGCTACATTGGAGAAATTTATCAAGACAAAAACTTTAGTATCTTCCAATCACCATCATAAATATTTTTCAGTTACGCTCCTTGGGGTAAATTTTTAGGTCTATACTATCCCATTTAGGCCAACTTACTAAAAATAGTAAGTGATTTTTTTTTGCCTTTTATGACTTCTGACTCAAAACAACTAAAGAAAATGAGAAAAAACAATATTTTTTGGGGTGATGCAATATTTCCCTACACCACTAGATTCTCCTACATTACTAAAAATTATATGTAAATCTAAAAATTAAGTTGCCTTAATATGGTAAAAATGATGATTAGATCCATGTCTTCATTATGATGCCAAAAAAAAACCAACAAAACATGCTTATAAAATATACCTTATGTGAACATATAACAATAATAAATATAGAATATCATCATTTTAAGATAGTAGCAATGAGGTGCAAATCAACAATACAAGATTGTCAATAGGATTTATGTGGAGACACCCTTAAAATCTAAAAAACTCCATCAAGAAGAGATGCCAAATATGCATTATCATCAAATAAATTAGATTACAATACAACCACTTCAATTCTGCTCTTTTCCCCCACCATGGAAGAACCTATGCATCTATGAACAACCTCTATATACCTCAACCTATCCTTATTCTTGTAGAGTAACACTAGAAATTTATCTACTCCTCTCTAAATTCTACATCCAAGAGGCTAAATTTATATATGTATAAATGCATCTAATGCACCAAACATGGCGTCCAAAGATGAAACTTTATTCCAAACATCCCCAACCTGTTGATTACCTCCTCAACATTTGAAAAGACATTGATTTTGTCTCCAATAATTTCCCTCTAGCTTAGGTGTCCATACTTGACAAATAAACATACATTAAATGCAATAAATGATAGAAAACCAATGGAAACTCATTGCCTCTTTCCAAGAACCCAATTGGAGAATCCCAAAAGTTACTCATTTATCACTTCTTTTATCTTTTATTATCCCATTCTAGGTATAAGCAAGTGGGGAAAAAAATATTAAATATTTATGTCCACAACCCACCTTTATCATGTTAGTTGACTCATCACCCTTTATGACTATATTACAAACAATGGTGAGAATTAATATTAAAAATATTTTTATAATTCACCCTAAGTGCCTAAGGCCACTTTCCAAGGATGTTGGAACCATGACATATGACATAGTATTTACAAGGTGGATGGCACTTTAATCCTAATATTCTCCCACTTAACATCAACATTGTAAAAATAGCCATGAGAATCACGAACAAGGGGAAAAATCCATTAGCAAAAAATGTACCATTTGAATCTTCACCATGTTCTCATACTCGAAAAAGATACCTAAAAAATAACCATGATAGCCACCATCATCAAAAAATCCTTACATCCTCCAACATGCTACCTATGGAAGAAAAAAGGAACATGCCAAGGTGAAACATATCAACTATAATTGAA
This sequence comes from Sequoiadendron giganteum, assembly GCA_007115665.2. Taxonomy (NCBI): domain Eukaryota; kingdom Viridiplantae; phylum Streptophyta; class Pinopsida; order Cupressales; family Cupressaceae; genus Sequoiadendron; species Sequoiadendron giganteum. The sequence goes on along the minus strand of CM021104.1, from coordinate 118,809,338 downwards.
ACCTGGACCAATATTTACATGAACATAAGCATTAAATTCAAATGATAAAAAAGGCTCTCAATAGCTGCTTTACTCATACCATCTAGAATAGAAACCACAACAAATTTCAACCTATCCAAGCTAACCATACCTCAAACAAGGGTATACTAACATAGATATAACTTCATGCAATCAACATTCCAAATCAAAATCTGTAATCAATTCTATGTATATCCATCCTCCTATCTCAATGTAGCATACTAATGAACAAATGACCATAGACAAGGCCGACTAACAAGTCTACATAAACACTAAAACATCCAAGTCATCCCACTGCATGAAAGTGGGTAGATAATCCACACCTTGCATAACTCATAGATCCAAATCCAATAAAACATTCAAACTCATTATCATATCAGTAACCTAGAAACCAAGATATCATAGAGGATAACCAAACATATATCTAGAAACTCTCACTGCATGAGTAATGCTAAATCTAAAAATAGATCAAGGCATAAAAAATCTACCTATAGTACTTCACATAGGGGATGTGGCTAATTCTTCTATTACATAGTGTGAAGGAAACATACAATGATATAAAAATCTTTCAAACAAATATGTTGCAATACCTCTCTCACCATAGTCTCCATAGCTCTCCCAAGTTCTTCACACTAAACCATGTGAAACAATCATTCAAGTATAATACCATGACCAAAGAGAGAAATTGCAAATAAAATAATACCCATGTTCCACACTAGCATATACCAAGTTGTGTAATCTAAGATCTCCTTCACCTTTCCCAAATTGGAAGGATATCACCATCTAACATTCAAATCAAATAAAAAATTTGACAACAATATATGTAAACCTCTCATATCGAAGGTAGATCAAACCAGCCAATCATTCCCATAAAAAATAAAATATGCCCAAAGCCACAAACCATTTCCTATGTACCTCTCCAAATAAGTCCTTAAAACTAGATCCATAGCTCAAAACCAAAACAAGGAGAACAATAAAAATTCATAAAACATGCATCTTCTTCTAAACAAATCTTCAGAATATTTATATTCAAGACTAACTCATGTGAGAAGACAAAATACAAAATAAATAATGCATTTGATAATCAGTTGAGAAATACCTCTCAAATCATTCACTTGTTGAGTAGACCAAGAGTGGGATACAAGATTGTCCTATGCACACAACACCAAGAAATGACAAACTTCTCTTCAGGTCTATAATGGATTCATATCCATAGCTAGGTGTAGGCTCCTTGGTCTTTCTATTGAAATCCTCATCAAAGAGTAACAATCTCTACATACGATCCCATAAATAAGAGATCTCGTAGCATCACCCAAGTATCTCTAGTTTCCATGAGAATTCTCCAATAAATCCATGCCAACTTCAAACACAACCTTGCAAAATCATGAAGCTCCAAGAAAATGATTAATACTCAAAACCAAAGAGAACCAAACAAGACCATTGTCAAAGTTTCAGCTATAGAATCATGAAAATATTATGACATCATGATCTAACATCCCCTCATAGGACATCACATAAAATATCCATCCATCATCGAATGATGAATCAAAATCACTACCAAAGTTCCCACTAAACTATGAAACCAAGTTTGTAGGCATCATAATAACCATCTCCTACTGAATATACTCCATGGTACCCACACATCAAAGAGCTCAATACCATGAGCTCTCATAAGGTAAGGTGCAACCATAATCTCCAAAACAATAAGATACAAGTGCCACACATATTTTGTCAATAGAACCAAAGATAGAATAACTCTCACCATAATCTAAAGGTAAAATCCAAGAACTCCTTATGACACCAACAAGAATTGTAAAAGACCATCCATACTTCTAATCTAAGATTATCCATGGCTCACTGCACACTACAACAACAATAGCTTAGAACTAAAATATTAGAGCAAAGAAGATATAACACTTTATGTAACACATAAAGCTCCCATTGAGTTATACATGGCATCATGAACAGTATCATTTCCAACACTCTACTAAAAGTGAACAAAGCTTCTCATACACCATAAATAATCGCTATAGATTCAAATGAACAACTATGTCAGGTACTCCCACTAACCATCTCTCGCTACAATAAATATACCAATATTATAATAGTGACCAAAAATATGGCCTTCCAACAAAATCCACATCAATATTTTTTACAAGATCTAAACATATGCAACATCTCAATTAAAGGAGAAATATATAATCAGAGCTCCAATCTCAAATAGCTAAAAATATATTTAACCCACAATAGTATCATGAAAAATAAAGATACTTAGGTATAATATATGGATTTCCAAGACTCAAACACTAGAATCAATGCTAGATTTGAATTTCCAAACAAACCCACATAGGAGTAACCATAACTCAATAAGAATCATCCAAGCAACCATGCAACCATGAAAACCTGTAATTGTCTTCATCTAAAAAACCATGAATATAGTCTGATCATAGATCTGCATACCACATATTTTAATTAGCATGTAAAATATGCAAAACCATCTTTGTAAATCTGAAATAGATTTAACCACCTAGGCATTCAGATCAACCATGTCATTTGAATAATGGAATAATCCTTGAACAAATCTAAAAAACCAAAACTTACATCAAGAGTAAACTGCAATCCAATAGGTAGAACCGAATTGTCCAATAGATTATAATATATGAAACATATCATCTCCATAACTCACAAAGAATTTAGTGGCTTATCTTCTAGTGCTTTCATGTAACCAAGGGCTAAAAATATGAAGTCAACATAAGCACTCCATTGTGTAATCCATTGAGGGTGTTTCTCCATGCAACCAAGATGTCTTTACCCATCCAACATGAACACCTTCTCACTACACATGACCACAAGGTAAAGGAACAAAACCACCAAAGAAGAGGATACATACATATTGTCAAACAAGAGATGTAATTTACCAAAACACAACCAACTCCATAAAGATCCATAATCATGAGTTTCTAATGCCCAACATAGATCACATTCACAATATCCATGACTTCCAATCTCACAAATATGAAAAATAAATTTAACGAGCAAGAACTATCATTTCTGCCCCAAAATCATATCAACAAGGTCTTCAATTCCTTCTGAAAATTCCTACAAGCTTTCCAAGCTAAGAAATCAGAAAATAAGGAATCCCCAAAACCTAGTTAACCTTTAGCTCTAATAAAAAAGGATGAGAAATAAACATGTTCAATACCGATTGTTGGGAAATTAAATCTCTATCCAAATATGAATTCAATGGATGAGATACAATTTTTAGACTATAACAACCTGAAAAATTAAAATTTATATGCAAATCTAAAAATTAAGAACTTGCCTTATTATGGGAAAAACCATGATTAGATCCATCTTCTTTATGATGCCAAAAAATAGCCAAAATAACATGCTTATAAATACTACCTTATGTGAACTTATAATAACAATAAATTATAAATAAAATAATCATTATAAGATATCAACAATGAAGCACAAATCAACAACACAAGATCATCACATAACACAAGATTTATGTGGAGAAATCCTTGTGAGAAAAAACTCCACCAAGAAGAGAATCCTATCATCAAATAAATGAGATTACAATAAAACCACTTCCATTATCATATGTTCCTCCACCATGGCTGCACCTATGCACCTGTGAAAAGTATCCTTATGCCTCCACCTATCCTTGTTCCTATAGAGTAACACTACATTCAACTATTTCTCCCTAAATTCTACTTCCAAGAGGCTGAATTTATAGATGTGTGAAGGCATCTAATGCACCAAACATGGCCTCCAAATATGAACCTTCATTCCAAACACCCCTAACCTTTGGATTACCTCCTTGACATTCAAAAAGACACTGGTTTTGGCTCTAATACTTTCCCTCCAACTTGAGCACCCATACTTGAGAGATAAATATTACATTAAATGCAATAAATGATGGAAAACCAAGTGATACCTATTGTCTCTTTCCAAGAACCCACTTGGAGAATCCCAATAGCCATTCATTTATCATTTTCTTTATCTTTTAATATCCCATTCTAGGCATCCACATGTGGGAAAGACAATATTAAGTATTTATGTCCACAACCCACCTTTACCACTACTAGTGGACCCATTACCCTTTATGAGTATTACAAACAATGGTGAGAATTAATGCTACAAAATATTTTTCCAATTCACCCTAAGTGCCTAGGGACACTTTCCAGGGATGTTGGAACCATACCATATCCTAATTGACATAAACTCACCAGTTGCAAATGGGTGTTCAAGGAGAAGATTGGTCTAGATGGAAATATTGAGAAGCACAAAGCAAGGTTTTTTGTGAAGGGTTACTCACAGGTGAAGGGAGTTGATTATGGTGATATTTTATCTCCTACTGCAAAGTTAACATCTTGCAGGTTCTTATTGCCACTTGCTACAATAATGAAATTGATGTTGAGAATATGGATATGAAGATAAATTTCCTTCATGGTGGCTTGGAGGAAAAAATATCTATTTCATACCCTTAACATTATAAAATGTAAATAACATATGGTTTGCAAGTTGAAGAAGTCTTTGCATGGTTTGAAACAATCTCCTAGGATGTGGTTTTGATGTCTTTGTGTTAAAATTTTGGGATTTATGAGATCAAAATCAAATAATTGTGTTTATTTCAAGACTTATAATGGTCACATTCTCATAATTGCATTGCATGTAGATGATATACATTATATTTTGGGAATTGTAAAACTTTAATTCCAGATTTGAAGTCTTAGTTGTTAGCATAGTTTAAAATGAAAGATATAGGTACATCTAGGTATACCCTAGTAATGGAGATCATAAGAGATTGAGCTAGCAGATGCTTTAATTGAGGCACAATAAGTATTTGAACTCAATGTTTGAGAGATTCAACATGGTAGCTTGTAGAAAATTGGTTGTTCTTGTGTTGTAGGGAATGAATCTATTTGTGGAGGATTGTTCAAAATCTCCAAGTGATATGGAGAAGATTACCAGAGAACATTATGTGAGTTCTGTTAGTAGTTTTATGTATTCCATGGTTTGTATAAGACCAAAATATTGCCCAAGCAGTGGGAGTCCTTAGTTGTTTTATGGATAATCCTAAATGAATATATTGAGATGTAGTTAGGCAAGTATTCATACATATCTTTGGGTTACTTTTGAGTTTTCCCTATGTTTTCATGGTTATCCTATAGGCTTGGCATTCATTCAGTATTCATGGATATGTGGAATCATATTGGGCAAGTGACATTGATAGAAGAATATCAACTAGTGGATATGTGTTCAAAATGTTTGGTAGTGTTATTAGTTGGATGAGTAAGCAAAAAATTTAGTTTCTTTGTCCATGATAGAAAAAATTATATGGTAGTCACTCATGCTTGTAAGAAAGCCTATTTTCTTAAAAGATTGTATTCAAATGTTGGGTTTGATATAGGGTTAATCACTATCTATTGTAACATTCAGAGTTACATATGTTTGGCAAAGAATATGACCTTCTATATGAGGAAAAATGACATTAATATCCAATACCATTGTATTCATGACATGGTAGAGGATGAGAAGGCCAAGTTGGATAAATTGACAATTTAGTAAATGTTGTAGATACCTTGACAAAGCCACCGAGCATAAAAAAGTTTAAATGGTGTTTAGATTTTATGGGCCTCATGACTCATAGAAGTTGAAATACTCTTGTTTCTATTGTCTCTTCAAATATTTTTGACAAGTGGGAGAATGGTAGGAAAAATGTGTCTCAACCTTTGATAATTCATAACATGATTATTTATTTATAATTTTTTTGTGGGCCCCCTTTGTTGGATAAAGTTGGAAATAGAAATTTCCCATAAGAGGTGTCATTTTTGTACATGTATATATGTATGTGTATGTGTGTCTATGTGTATGTGTATGTGTATGTGTATGTGCGTGTATATATATACACATATACATAGATATACATATATATACATACATACATGTACATATATGTATAAATATCCATACATATATATTATATATGTATATATACATATACATACATATAAATATAAATATACATATTTATATATACATACATATATATATACATAAATACATACATACATACATAGATACATACATAGATACATATATATACATACACACACATACAATAAAATAATAAACAATAATTTTATTTTTTTAAGATTAATAAAAATGAACTAATATGAAAGTAAAATGATTTTATATATATATATATATTGTTACATACAAACACAACATATTATATTAATTTAATAGTTAAACACTGGAAGGAAATCATTATTTCTAATCAAAGTAATACTAGTTCATTAGAAAGGAAATTATATTTTCAAGAAATTCTCATTTAAAATAGAATACTGGATGTAAACACTTCATTACTATTTCTTTGACAACCAAAACTAAAAATAATTACACACCAGAACATTTTCCAACATCAAAACATTGTTTAAGAATATGAACCAACCTACTTACGAAATATACTAATGAATCTATTCCTTTAAGATTTCTAAATAAGAACACATAATTTTTGTCTTATCTAAATATATAAAGCTATATTCATCTCTTAGATAATAATACTATTTAAAGCTGCATTCATCTCTTAGGCAATAATACTATATTTTTCTGTAGATATTGGAAATTGTAATGGATTTATAATAGATAAAATAAATAAATAAAAAATAATGTTAGCTACTTCAAAAATTAATTATTTAGATACTAGACTTCAAATTAAAAGAGTAACATCAAATTTAATTATAGTTATTAATTTGATAGAAAATAACAATTATGATTATACTACAACGGTTGTAGAGATTGTTTAACTATGAAAAGATGATGGACATATACAATCATATAATCTTCCATACCATTGTGAAAAAATTAGAAAAACACAATAAAAAACATAGAAAAATAAAATAAATGAATATACATAAAGTAAATAATTGAAATAAAACAATTGAAATGAAAGTAAAGTTAGAAGCATGAAACTAGGGAGAGTATTGTTGAATTTAAAGGAGTGATTAACAAATAATTTGTGTTTGAGACAATGGAGAATGAGGGATTGCATAGGAGCTTGCCAAATGTTTTTTTAAGTCTTTTGGAATGCTTAAGGACAATCATATAAATTTTGTGTATTCACTTATCCTAATGTGCTCTTTTCTTAGGAAGTCAAGAGCACGATATACTGAAATCATCACTATTTCAAAAGAAAATAATAAGCAATAAGAGTTTCAATAATAAAAAACAAATACATGGAAGTTAGAAAGAGTACAAATTTTATCCCTATGTTTTTCCACCATTTTAGCAAAATTATGTCAACACATGCTAAAGTATAGCTAAAATAAGTACATTGAGTAGATGAAGGTGAATTATTTGGAAGATACATAAATAAATCATCATATTTGAGTAAGGGGTTTGTCCTTAAATGAAGATTACAAAGCAAACATGTTGGACAATTACAAATTATAAAACCATGTGTTAGCACATAATAAATAATCAAATTTAGAGAATTCTATGTACTTGAGTCATTTAATGAAATGCAAAAAGCCACAATTTGGAAGTTAAGAATGACCAAATAGAAACATCTAGAGTCATCATATTTGAACAAAATGTCATCAAATAGAAACATGTCATCATATGGAAACAAAAAGATAAAGAATGTAAATCATGAACCCAAAATGGAAGAGAATACTCAAAATGTTGGAAAATCAATATTTAAATTAGTTATTTGATAATGAGAAAGGGAACGAGAGTGGGGGTTTGTTTATATTTTGTAAGCGAATTCCTGTAGAGAAAGTGAGACTCATTAGAAAAAGAAGAAAAACTTCATTAATACTTTGTAAACATATATCAAAAAAAATTAATACAATCTTTTGAAATCTTTAAATAATCTATTTTTTGTTACTCAAATTTTTATATATTTTTAAATTTAAATTAAATTTATTTCTTAAAAAGTACAAGGTTTTTTATTAATTTAATTTTTCATTTGTAAATGAATATTTTCAATAGATCTATAAACATATTTTAAAGTTTATGTGATGATTACAAATCACTTTCAATTGTTTACGACGACTTATTTGGTAAGGCCCTTGCTTATAACTAAGGTTTCAAATTCACACCATCAAATATGATGCTAGATTAACATGTTTTTATGCCAAACTTGGAAAGGCTCAATGGATCGCTCGCCATTTTCCATTTTCCGTTACTTGCCCAACAACGACATTTTTGTGTCAACTAACGACACCTCTATACCCAAATAAAGAGTCTAGAGTCACGGGTGTCGTTCGATACCAATCAATCTACCGAATATTCCCATGCCCGTCACGATTTCTCCATGCATCTCCGAGATATGATTTGAATTGGCTGTTACTTACTGCCAGAAAAATTAATAAGGAAAATAAGCTTGCAATTAATTTTAGCTTGTTTAGGGAATTTTTGAAGAATCAGAGGGAGATGACAAAACTGAAAACAAAGAGATTACATATTGAATAAATACTCTGAGCTTCAACTCAATCATACAATGCCATTATAGGATTCTTACATCTCAACCAAATGCATACATTACAGCTTTGCAGAGCTAGATTCATCTGAGAGTAAGTAACCACATTACATCTGCCTCTATTTATAGAGGTCTTAGAACCATCTAGATTGTTGGATTACAGTAAAAAACACATGTTCTTGCATTCAACGCACATGGTCTGAGTGGAGGTTGTTGAGGATCCTAACTTTGGTTGGCTTTGCTTCATTTCTTACACCAGCACATAATGCTACTGCATCATTACCAATTTTCAGCTTCACTTGTCTATCCTCTTTCGATCTTTTGATCTCCTTCAACAAATGGTGGCTTAAGATATTCTCCTTATCAGCTTTTTAATAGTGGTTTACAGCTCACCACGAACTCCACAAACCTCACACACAAGTGGTTTCAAGATCACCACAAACTTCGCACTCAAGTGACTCCACAAATCATCATTACGGAGACACCATCTTCACTCTGGGATTTTCTCCTTCTGTACTTGCATCAAAATTGATTATTGAGTCCATATAAAAAGAAATCCATCTACCGAAATACATGGGTAACCAGCCTTTGTACTCGCCAATTGTATAGGATTCCTTTTCGGATACATGGTTCATCAATATATTAAACCAAAACATTGTGGGTGTCGGATACAACCCATCATTCACCCCTTACAACAAATCAGGTACAATACATACTTTGCTTTTACCTTTTAAGAAAGGTGACTTGCACTTAAACATTTGCCCAATAAATACATAGCCCACTAATAACAAAAACTTTGACTCTTGGGCAGAAGACTCTCCTCAACAACATTGACGGCTGTTGTGATCTCCCAACAACTCCTTTGACTGGGGTAGCAATTCTTCCTTGCAATAACATCAACAAACACGCAACTGTGATCATCTCTTGGCTGTGGCCTTATCTCCCAGCGATCCAGGCATAGGATGGGGCAACTTCTTCTGAGACTACAACTCCTTATCGATGGCTTCTACAGAAACCCTTGACTACGATCCATTTTTGGACGAATTCCTCTTTGGCTTTGTCTTTTCTGATGGCGACTAGATCTACGATCTATCATCGAAGACTATGATCCTTTGCTCAGCAATTTCTCCTTCTAACAGCACTTACAAAAACTCCTCATATGTCTCCTTTGACTCTGCAACGCACAAATTTGCAGCTTCCATCTTTGCTCGCAGGTCTTTTCTCTCTCTAGCGGCATCAACCTTCTTTCTTTACATCTTGCGATCTCCACCTCTCCACAGTGGCTTTGAAACAGCTGCAGCATCAACTTTGCAACAAACATGTAGTCGGCGGCTTCCTTGACTAGCTACAGCTAGCAGCTTATGACAAGACCCCAACGACAATCTCCTTCTGGCTGGTGATTTTCTCCTTGGCGATATCAACAGCTACCACTTCTCCTTTGCATTTGCGAACTCAGAAGGAAGACTGCGATTTTCTTGCTATGAATCTCCTCTTAACCTTACACGGCTCTGCTTTCCCTTGATTGACATCATACTTTTCACTCTCTTTCAGGTAGTGACTAACAAAGCAGCGATCTCTTCATTTCTCGAATGGCTGGTGCGGCGATCAACTTTCAACTTGGATCTTCAACGATATTGCAAAAAATTCAAACACTATGGCGAACAGCTGCAGCTTTCTTTCTGTGATGGCAACGACTTTATCACTAGCTAATATCTGCGATCTCTCCTTCTATAGTCAGCAGCAACTTCAAGATCTCAACTCCTTCCTTGTCTGACTGCAACAACACCTCTACTGCAACACATCTTCACTATCGGTGGCAACAACTTTGGATGCCTGCAAATTATAATTCAGCGGCTTTTTTAACAGAACAACTATCTGCAGTTTGGGCTGTTACTCTAGCACAATTGCAGCGATCAGTCAGACTTTGGCAGCTTCAAGCAACTGCTACAGCAGTTTCAGATCAACGCTCACCTTCTTCAGATGCCTTCAAACATCAGCTAGGATTCTTTCTCCCTCTCTCCAGGCTCTTCTCAGTTCTGATACCAAATTAATGATCGGAGGGAGATGACAAAACTGAAAACAAAGAGATTACATATTGAATAAATACTCTGAGCTTCAACTCAATCATATAGCACCATTATAGGATTCTTACATCTCAACCGGATGCATACATTACAGCTTTGCAGAGCTGGACTCATCTGAGAGTAAGTAACCAAATTACATTTGCCTCTATTTATAGAGGTCTTAGAACCATCTAGACTGTTGGATTACAGTCAAAAACATATGTTCTTGCATTCAACGCACATAGTCTGAGTGGAGGTTGGTGGCGAAGCTTTTGTCTTTATACGGAGTTGGGGTAGTTGGGATTATAATCTCCAACAATTTTGCTCTTCTTATCTATAATAAGAAGGCAGACATGGAAAAGAAATTAAAAATAGTTAAGTTTTGATGCTTGATCCCATAAGCTGATGGTCTGGTGAACCTCATTAAAAGCCATTCATTCATTCATTCATTTATCAAACAATCGCTAGGAGCTTCTACTTCACCTGCGCGATCGTCGGGAAAATTCTCGGTGACAGCGAGAATGATGTGACAGAGATCGTCAACTACAAAGTGGCAAGACGTGGGAGTTAAATACAGCGACCTGACAGCTTAGCCTCGAGCAGGTCGCAATAAAATAGTGTTGTTTCAGAGTGAAGACGTGACGAGGCTCTGATACGTCGGCAGATGTTTCCATAACCTAATAAACCTAGTAAGGCAGCTAACAGGTAATTTATTAGGGAGTTAATAGAATAGCGTTCAAGGCAATGTTGCAAAGATCGAGGAAATATTTGATTCTGACTTGCACCGGTTATCACTTAAAATGATTTTCGCTCACCTCCTACACGTGCGACTCCTGCCCACTGCTTATACATGCAGATCATACGCTCTTCAAGAATAATTTTCACTCTTTTCTTATACTTAGTGCACCCAGTCATAGAGAATATAACTGCCATTCATAGAGCTCCAGAATGTGCAGAAATTCCAAACAGAGCACCGCATATGGGTAACGAGGATCATGTGGGAAGACATCCCAAACAAAGAAGAAATTCAACATACTTTCTTAGTTCTGCACACCTTACATTCAAGGCCGATGGAAACAGGTTTGTGCGTTCATTTTGCTTTAGCAGAATAGAGAAATAGAGAAAATCCAGTGGGCTTACGAACTTCTTCCCTTGTTCGCCAACACAGACATGAGATTGGGCTTATAGGAACTTAATATTATAATTGACAATAACTTGTTTCTTGCAGGATATAGCTAAGGAAATGGGAATTTGAGTGGCCTGAAGTTTCACTGTTGCATTGGAATTTAAATTCCTCCCCTTTCAACACCAGTTCAAACTCCAGTTCAGTTCACTCTTCAAACACTTCTGGCAGGTCTTATCTTCGCTACCCGTAGCGCGTATGAAGGCCTGCCGGCTCGCCTCCAGCCCCCTCGCCAGCGCCTCTTCTGTTGTTTTGTTGTTTGTAAGGGTCGCGCGTTCGACTCCCTCTCAGTTGAAAAGATTTCTGGGAAAAGGTTTTGGAAAAGTTAGGACATCTGTTTTTTTGTTGGCTGCTGCTACTATAGGAGCACTATGGCCTGAAAAGTCCGACGGTATGCTACTGATACTTTTTGCTACCAATAGTTACCATTTTTTTTTTAATCTTGACCTTATTTTAGGTTCCATTGCAAATGGCTTTTCGGAGATAACAATTAATTTTTCCCCACAGCTTCATTGCTAAAAAAGTTTAGTGCATAACTATCGATCTCCAAAACTAAAGATATTTCCATATTTCCGCATCAGGTATTCATAGTTATGCAGTTATTTTTGGTGTAGTGTATAATTGATTTTGCTTTCTTTGTATGATGGCACACACTCGACACGTTTAGCACGCGATCATAGAAATTTACCACTATTCCTGGCATTCCACATATTTTGTTACTGGTTTTGTTAATACATTCTATGGAGTGATTGATGTGAATAAAATCTTATGATGTTGAATGATTGATTCATCTCTAAATGTTTTTAAACATCATGCAGTGGATTGGTGTAGAAGTTTCATCACTCATAAACTGGGAACGATTTCACCATGTAGAAGTTTCATCACTGATAAAGTGGGAACAATTTCACCATATTCAAATAGCTTTCAAGTCGAATCCCAAAATGGCGTGGATACAGGGCCAGATTCAAGATATTTAAAAAGAATTCTATTGCTGATGCTGCTGATTCCTTCCATGCTGCGATTGATCTCGTCCGTGAGGAAACTTTGCATGGGAATGGTAGGTCGGATTTACTTTGAAATCAAACGAAAGATTGGGGATCTGGAAATATTCAACATTTCCAGCATTGTCTATCTGTTGAGAAATATGTCTCAACCTTGCAAGCCTTTTCCAGGAAAATTACAGAATTTGTTTGTGGCAGTTTTCCACATGTTTATGCATTGGAAAAAGGTGTATGAGTTGTTAAGAGGTGCCTTGTCCTTAGTAGAATATAGGAGGGCCATTTTTAGAGCATAGTTAATTTGTTTTATGTCTTTTATGGGGGTCTAAACTAGAGGACAAAATTATGGACGGGATTACTTTTTTAACTTGGTTGTTTTCCCATCTTGGAGTTACAAATGACAAGTGGGTAACATGTGGCATGGTTGTTTTGCCCATGGTTTTGTAAAACCACAAATGGTTTCCAGGTTGTAAATCACTATATAAGGAGGGCTTGGGGAGGAGTTTACATAATAGAGTTTTGTTTGCAAGGCTGGGTGCTAAAAGGATGCTAGTGGTGTCTCTCCAAGCTTGAGTTGAGGTGATGCTCTTGTAAGAACTTGCATTGCAAGTGTATTATAATCTTTTTTGATTTGATAATACATTATGCAGGTTTTAGAGGGTGGGGTTTTTCTCCCGTAAGGGTTTTCCCCACGATAATCATTGTCTTATGTGTTCATTGTTTTATTTATGTTCTTGTATGTTTCTTGAGATTCCTGTAATCAGTTAAGTTGAAATTTGCATAATCGTTCTCTCAAGATTAGCGTAGGAAGCGATTCCGCACACCTTTGCTTCCTTACAAGTGGTATCAGAGCCTGGCCAGTTTTGGTTCTGTTTGTTGGGTACAGGGTTTTTTGAGCTAATCAAAGTTTGAGTGGAAGCTTGTGCAGAGTATTTCATTTTTTGTATTGCAGGATCGTAAAGATGGCAAGCATGTCGGGGAGGATTGATGTAGAAAAGTTTTCTGGCACAAACTTTGAGATGTGGAAGCTGAAGATGGAAGATCTGTTGATTGATCGGGATCTATGGGATGCGGTGGATGAGAATAACCTAAGGCCTACAGATCTGACTTTAGCTGCACAATATGATGTTATGGACAGAAAAGCTAAAGGTCTCATAAGATTGTGTCTTGCAGACTCAATTCTGATTAATGTGCATGAAGAGTCTACCGCGAAGAAGCTTTGGAAGAAGCTAAGTGAGATCTATCAAGCGAAATCACTTGTTAACAAGATTTTCTTGAGGAAGAAATTGTATTCCTTGAGAATGGAAGAAGGTGGACGAATTCCTGAGCATCTGGAAAGTTTCAATATGTTGGTGACTCAGTTGACCTCAGTTGGGGTAGCGAAGGATGAAGAAGAAAGGTGCCAAATCCTACTATGTTCATTGCCATATTCATGGGACAACCTTGTCATGGCCATAGGGAGCACTTCTATTGTCTTGAAGATGGAGGATGTTGTTGGTTCTCTACTTTCTGAGGAGATGAGAAGGAAGGTCTCTCTGAATGCTAAAGAGGCTTTGAGTGTTCGAGGAAGACCAAAGGAAAGAGGCAAGAACGAAAAGTAGCATGGCCGTTCTAAGTCCAAGAATAAGGGGAGATCAAAATCCCCTGGTAAGTCCAAGGTGATATGTTGGAATTGTGGTAAATCTGGACACTTCCGAAAGGATTGCAAAGAGGAAAAGAAGAAGAAGAAAAAGAAGCAAGATTCTGATTCTGAGTCCGAGAAGGAAGATGGAGACGCTTTTATCGCAGCCTTGGCCACTCATGCAGGTGATAATGCATGGTTAATAGACTCAGGTGCATCTTTCCACATGACTCCTAATAGAAACTGGTTTAGTAAGTATGAAAATTTTGATGGTGGTAAGGTGTATTTGGGTGATAACTCTATTCTTGATATTGTTGGCCGTGGAAGTATTCGTGTAAAATTTTCTGATGGTAGAATTAGAAGATTTGATGGTGTCTTACATATCTCGGGACTAGCAAGAAATTTGTTATCTGTTAGTAAACTAATAGATGCGGGAGTGCATGTACAGTTCTCTGAAGCAGGTGTGAAAATGGTAAGAGGTGCTATGGTAATAGCAAGAGGAAGCAGATTGGGTACACTGTACCAGCTTGATGCATGCACGGTTGAGTGCAATAGTACTTCTGATAAGATTGTGAAAAAGACTACTCTGTTGGAAAAGGAGAGGTTTTCTCTTTCAACAAATGGTCGTGGTTTTTGGGTACCCAAGGGTGCTCTGTCTACCGAATCAAAGTTGCCTGCAGAGAAGACCATGTTATGGCACCAAAGACTTGGCCACATAGGTGAGAAGGGTCTACGGACCTTGAAAAATAAGAATCTTGTTGATGGGTTAAATGATTGCAATCTTGAATTTGATTTTTGTGAGCGTTGTATTTATGGAAAACAAAATCGTATTCAGTTTTACTCCAGTTCTCATAAGTCTTCATGTATATTAGATCTGATCCATTCAGATGTATTTGGTCCAGTTGATGTTCCTTCTATTGGTAAATCAGTTTATTATGTCTCTTTCATTGATGATTTCAGTAGAAGAACATGGGTTTATTTTCTTAGGAGTAAAGTTGAAGTTTTCAGTCATTTCAAAGAATTTAAAGCAATGGTAGAGTTACAGAACTGGAAAGAAAATAAAATGTTTGAGAACTGATAATGGCGGTGAATATTGCTCTAATGATTTTGATACATTTTGTAAAGATTGTGGTATTAAAAGACAGAAGACAACTCCGTATTCTCCACAACAGAATGGAGTTGCAGAAAGAATGAACAGGACCCTGATGGAGAAGGCTAGGAGTATGTTGAGTGGTGCTGGACTAGAACAAAAGTTCTGGGCTGAAGCTGTAGCCACTGCCTGCTACCTGATAAACAGGTCTCCTACATCAACTCTTGTTGATAAAACGCCAATGGAAGCGTGGTCGGGCCACAAGCCTTCACTTAGACATCTGAGAGTTTTTGGTTGTGAGGCATATGCTCATGTGCCAAAGGAGAAGCGGACAAAATTGGATAACAAAGCTATTAAATGTATTTTCATCGGATACAGTTATGGTGTGAAAGGATACAAGCTTTGGGATCCTGTTGCACAAAAGGTATTTTATTCCAGAAGTGTTATTTTTAGAGAAACTAAGCCTTCTTTTGTTACAGCGCAGCCAAAACAAATAGAAGAAAAGGAAGATGTGATTCAACTACCTGCTACACCAGAGAAAGTTGAATCGAGGCCCTTAGAAAGACAAGAAGTCGAGGAGAGCTCTACGAGTTCTGAATCATCAGAGGAAGAAGAGGTACCTGAACCTGAACCTGATAATGAACCAGATCTTGCTCGAAGGTCTACTAGACAAAGGAAACCACCTGAAAGGTATGGGTATTCTCCTGATGATTGGAGGTGTATATTTGCTTTGAATGCTAACATTGATGAACCAAGATCTGTAGAAGAGGCTCTTGGTATGAATGATTCAGAGTCCTGGAAAATAGCCATGGATGAAGAGATGGCAGCTCTTAAGAGGAATGATACATGGGACCTTGTACCATTGCCTGAAGGACGGAAACCTGTTGGTTGTAAATGGGTGTTCAAAAAGAAGATGGGTTCAGATGGAAGCATTGAGAAGTACAAAGCGCGATTGGTTGCTAAGGGTTACTCCCAGGTTGAGGGGGTAGATTATGGTGAGATTTTTTCTCCTGTAGCCAAAATGACATCCATTCATTTTTTGCTTTCTATTGCAGCAGCCTATGATCTAGAGATCGAGCAAATGGATGTGAAAACAGTTTTCCTTCATGGAGACTTGGAGGAAGAAATTTATATGACACAGCCAGAGCACTATGTGGTAAAAGGTAAAAGTCATTTGGTCTATAAGTTGAAGAAATCCTTGTATGGTTTGAAACAAAGTCCTAAGATGTGGTACCAGAAGTTTGATACATATGTGTTGAGCTTGGGATTTGTGCAATCTAAATCTGATCATTGTATATATTTTAAATCTGATGGTGATCGTTTCCTGGTTATTGCCTTGTATGTCGATGACATGTTATTTATTGGCAAAGGAAAAGGTTTGATTGCAGAATTAAAATCTCAACTCTCAGCGAAGTTTGAAATGAAAGATCTTGGTGCAGCAATGTACATTCTGGGAATGGAGATTGTAAGAGATAGACAAAACAGAAAGCTTTGGCTAGGCCAGAGTAAGTATGTTGATACTATTTTGAAAAGATTCAATATGCAGGATTCTAGACCATTGAGTGTTCCTGTTACGATGGGAACAAAGCTTTCTATTTCACAGTGTCCTACATCCCCATTAGAGATGGAAGAGATGAGTCGAGTACCATACCAGAGTGCTGTTGGAAGTTTGATGTATGCTATGGTTTGTACAAGACCAAACATTGCCCAAGCAGTGGGAGTAATTTCCCATTACATGTCTAATCCAGCAAGAGCACATTGGGATGCAGTTAAAAGAGTTTTCAGATACTTGCGGGGTACCTCAGAGTACTCTATATGTTTTCATGGAATAGGAAACAAGCATTCCTTGGATATTCGAGGCTATGTGGATTCAGACTGGGCTAGTGATGTTGATAGAAGAAGATCCACCAGTGCATATGTGTTTACATTATTTGGTGGTGCAATTAGTTGGATGAGCAAGCGACAGGCTGTGGTTGCCTTGTCCACTACAGAGGCAGAGTATATGGCTTCTACTCATGCCTGTAAGGAAGCCATTTGGCTTAAGAGATTGTGTTCAGATATAGAGTTCAAACAGGGTGCAGTGACAATTTATAGTGATAGTCAAAGTGCAATCTGCCTAGTGAAGAACCCGACTTTTCATGCCAGGACCAAACACATTGATGTACAATATCATTTTGTGAGAGATATGGTTGAGGATGGCAAGGTGAAGTTGGAGAAAGTAGACACTTTGGTGAATGTTGCTGATGCATTAACTAAACCTGTGAGCACAGAGAAGTTCAGATGGTGTTCAAAGTCTATGGGCCTTTCGGCCCCTAGCAATTAAGTCCATGATATTTTTGGATCCCCTAACTCTTGCAAGGTGTTCGACAAGTGGGAGATTATTGAGAAATATGTCTCAACCTTGCAAGCCTTTTCCAGGAAAATTACAAAATTTGTTTGTGGCAGTTTTCCACATGTTTATGCATTGGAAAAAGGTGTATGAGTTGTTAAGAGGTGCCTTGTCCTTAGTAGAATATAGGAGGGCCATTTTTAGAGCATAGTTAATTTGTTTTATGTCTTTTATGGGGGTCTAAACTAGAGGACAAAATTATGGACGGGATTACTTTTTTAACTTGGTTGTTTTCCCATCTTGGAGTTACAAATGACAAGTGGGTAACATGTGGCGTGGTTGTTTTGCCCATGGTTTTGTAAAACCACAAATGGTTTCCAGGTTGTAAATCACTATATAAGGAGGGCTTGGGTAGGAGTTTACATAATGGAGTTTTGTTTGCAAGGCTGGGTGCTAGAAGGATGCTAGTGGTGTCTCTCCAAGCTTGAGTTGAGGTGATGCTCTTGTAAGAACTTGCATTGCAAGTGTATTGTAATCTTCTTTGATTTGATAATACATTATGCAGGTTTTAGAGGGTGGGGTTTTTCTCCCATAAGGGTTTTCCCCACGATAATCATTGTCTTATGTGTTCATTGTTTTATTCATGTTCTTGTATGTTTCTTGAGATTCTTGTAATCAGTTAAGTTGAAATTTGCATAATCGTTCTCTCAAGATTAGCGTAGGAAGCGATTCCGCACACCTTTGCTTCCTTACACTATCCACCTGCCCAGCATTTTGAGTGCACACTAGAAGAAAAATGGTTATGAGAGTCATTGAGCTGCAGGAAAGTCACTGTTACTGATTTTGACATTAATGGTTGAGATAATTGCTATTATCGCCAAATGCCTCGCACCTAAATCCATCGATTCTCAACTGTATGCATGAGAGCTCGACTTTAGTTTAGATAGATGAAATGAATTTTTAGTTCAATTTCTGTATCGATCTCCAAATCAGATCACATTTGAATTTTCTTGATTTCATGGGAGGAATGTAATCTGAATGATCTTTTCTTTTCCATTTGTAATTTGATGTGTGCAAGATACACGAAAAAATAGCTTATACAAATTTTGGTTAGTAATCATAAAATTTATTTTTATAATGAAATATTATAAATAATTTGCATAATTTTATATTATTTTATATTTAACATCATACTATGTTTTGTTTGGCAGATAAACATATTTAAAATTAAGATTTATTTTAATTAAATTACATTATTGTTGATATTTATTTGTGTTCTTTTTTATTTAGAGATGTTTTAATTTTTTTCATCCAAGAAAGATTTAAGTATAAACAATGGTTAAGACGATCCAAAAAAGATAGTGATAACGATTAAAAAATGTTAACACAGAGATTTAGATATAAAAGTCTTTTAACATTTTATCTCAAATATGAATTCCCTAATGAAATATTAAAAATAATTTGCATAGTTTTGTATTATTTTATATTTAACATCATACAATGTTTTGTTTGGCACATAAACAGATTTAAAATTCAGATTATTTTAATTAAATTAGATTATTGTTGATATTTATTTGTGTTCTTTTTATTTAGATATGTTTTAATTTTTTAAATTAGATGGTGAAATTTATAGAGAATTTCATCCAAGAAAGATTTAAGTATAAAAAATGGTTAAGACAAACCAAAAGAGATAGTGATAATGATTAAAAAATGTTAACACTGAAATTAAGATAGAAAAGTCTCTTAACATTTTATTTCAAATATGAATTTCCTAATGAAATATTAAAAATAATTTGCATAGTTTTGTATTATTTTATATTTAACATCATACAATGTTTTGTTTGGCACATAAACATATTTAAAATTCAGATTATTTTAATTAAATCACATTATTGTTGATATTTATTTGTGATCTTTTTATTTAGAGATGTTTTAATTTTTTAAATTAGATGGTGAAATTTATAGAGAATTTCATCCAAGAAAGATTTAAGTATAAAAAATGGTTAAGACAACCCAAAAGAGATAGTGATAACAATTAAAAAATGTTAACACTCAGATTTAGATATAAAAGTCTCTTAACATTTTATTTCAAATATGAATTCCCTAATGAAATATTAAAAATAATTTGCATAGTTTTGTATTATTTTATATTTAACATCATACAATGTTTTGTTTGGCACATAAACATATTTAAAATTAAGATTATTTTAATTAAATTCCATTATTGTTGATATTTATTTGTGTTCTATTTATTTAGAGATGTTTTAATTTTTTAAATTAGATGGTGAAATTTATAGAGAATTTAATTCAAGAAAGATTTAAGTATAAAAAATGGTTAAGACAACCCAAAAGAGATAGTGATGACGATTAAAAAAATGTTAACATTGAGATTTAGATATAAAATTCTCTAAACGTTTCATCTCAAATATGAATTCCCTCCAAAAATGAAATAAGGTTGCCTCAGGATTAGGTTCAATGGAGTCTTAAACTTTTAAAACATGTTTTTATTGTTAGCATATTTTTTTGTCATGTGGATATGTTTAAAAAGTAAAGATTTTAATTTTATGTTTGCGACCAAGATAAGATGGATGAAAAATTGTTCATTAATGTTTCATGAAGTCAAATTAAAAATGTATAATATTAATTATGATAAATTATTAAAAAATTGTCACATCTACATACATATCATTTACATTTGTACATAGTTTTTTTATTTTTGTTTTTTAAAGAAAAAAAATGATAGAATGACCGTCACTTTTTATGTCTCACTAAAATGTTAAGTTGTGGCTCTTTAAAAAAAGAAGAAATTATTCAAATAAGAAAGAAAGTATATTATAAACTACATTCAAAATGCTACATCTTCTATTGTTGTAGTTTGTCAAAAATTTGTGGATAAGTTTGGTTTGATTCACTATTTGAAGTTTCCTTATATCCATTTTCTCAACATTTTCATTACCACTTAAAGATGATTATTCTATTAGTAACTTGCACTAACCTTACCCCAAAAAGAGAGGTCTAAATGACCTAAAAAAACCCCATAGGATCAAACTACCAATCCTAACAAAACACCTAACTACCACCATTATTTGAGATAAAAACTATAAAATTTTAACCTACAATAGATATATCCTAGACACCATTTCCTACTAAAAAACACCCTAGCCTCCCATACCATTAGTTGGATCCGCAACCATCTATCCAAATTGATAACTACCAATGTATCCTCTTAACTTCCTTGATAATAAGCATGTACATAAGTTGAATCAATTGTAAGGAATTTCACCTTATAAATAACTGTAGGAGTTGAGAAAATACAACACCACAAACCCCAAAGATCACCTGCATGCAAATAACCTGTCACAAAAGAAGAGATGGAGACAAACAAGCAAGGGTTATCTGAAAACTGAAAAAATGTATATATCAGAGAGAATGAGAGAATGAATTGATATGAAATACAATGGGATCAATCCTTATAAAAATGAGATCATGCAAACCCTAATAAAACCCTAATAGGAAAAACCCTAATAGGATAACATTTAATAATTAATATAATTATTAAATGTCACTTTATGCAAGCTAACGTGAAATCTTAAGAAGGGAATAAAGGTAACTTAATCAACATAATTAAGTTAAAACCTTTACTCTAACACCCCCCCTTAAGATGAGCAACAATGCAGCTACAAAAAAATGCAAGAAAGCAAAGGTAACTACAATGCAAGAAGGAAAACATGGGTCCTGACAACTAGGCCAGATCAGGTACCCAAATACAACCAAATCTCTGTAAAATGAAGAAATAGAGAAAACCTCATGGGAAAAAGCTCTACTCCAAAAAGAGATGCAGAAAGCCAAGAAGAACATCACTGACGCAGAAGAAGCTGCAAACAACTGTCGAAAGATGACTTCTATGGTGCTGAAGAACCTCTGCTGAAGATAGGATGATCAGGAACAAGAAGACAACAATCTGCATAAATGCCCATACAACACTACTCGAATCAGATGGAAAATAAAGGCAAACACCTGGAATGAAGATACAGATGGCACAAGAACCAATAGTCTGAAACACTGATCAACTGAGAATGGAAGATCCCTTCCAAGGCAAAACCAAGGAAGCATAAGCACGAATAGTATAATACCCCCCCCATAATGCTAAACTGGGAGAGCTTGATAGATCCACTGAAATGATGTGTAACACCCTGTAGTGCATGAAGAAGAAGATACAACATTTGAAAGCACACAAGAAAGCACCTGCAACTGAAAAAGTGGTGTGCAAAATAAAACACACATGCATGAGGCTGGAATCATATGGATTCACTGTCGTTGTGGAGGGACACTCACCAGACAAAGATGTGATGGAAAAACAAAGGAAAACTACACAACCCCTCATGGCACTTTATAAGAACAGTGCGAGTACAAAATATGGCACAACCTTATGTGCAAAATTCCCAAAAAATGCATGACAAGGGAAGAAATTGTTTCTAAGGATGCAAAAGGAAGCTGATTTTGTGTTTGTGAAAGGGATATTGTGAGTTTTTCTAGAGCTTAGAAAGCCAATAGAGAATAGAGTCACACGTAGTAAGAAAAATAGAAGAGTTAACAATACTTAGAGGGGAGCACTAGATAGATGGAAGAAGATAGTGGACATGAGGAAAGTAAACCCATGCTGGAAGATTGGTAATAAGTGCAAGAGTAAGAAAATAAGGTGGGGTTGCATATGGTACAAGATTCAATTTGAATTGAATAAAATTGCTAAAGTCAAGACAAGCTACACAGGTGTTAATAGAAGGCTGCATGAGATGAATTGAGGTTGTCCTACGGAATATAGGTGTTGGAAGATTGTGAGGAAGCCAAGGAGTAGGTAAAGAAATGTGGAGTGGGGAACTGTGATGTTTGAAGTGCTACTTTGAAATCAGTGGTGGAAGGCGTGTAAGATTTCATTCATAAGTTAACCCAAGAGCAAGTAATTGGTGAAGGACATGAATGGTTGTCAGGGATTGTGTTGCATAAGTGAAGAGTGCCTAGAGTGAACATTTTTGTTTAGAAAAAGAGGAGTTAGGTGTCCTGTAATGGATGAGGGCATAGAAGGCCCATGAATGTAATTTTGTAATTAATCAATAAAACCAAATTTGTTTTCTATCAATATTCTGGTTGAATTAGGGTAGAGCATTGTTTGTGTGTTTCATTTTGTGTTTGGTTGATTGAAGTGGGGAGAAAGAATCTCTCTCTCTTTGACTCATCATTTTGGTATCAGTGCTTAAAAGTTCTAGGAAGAAGAAGTTGAAAGTTTCAAAAAGGTGTGACGAAGAAGTTAGTTATGTTCATCAATTCTTGAAGAGAAATGTGTTGCAGAATGATAGGTTAATGAAAGGAAACTAGGTGCCAAAAGATTGGGTAGAGGACAAAAATAGGGAAGCTATAGGTGAGGTATCAGGCAAATAGAAAGAAGAAAGGTTTCAGTAGTATACGAAGAAGGAAAGCATCAAGAAGAAAGGCAATATGAAGAAACAAGATTCAGAGTTTGAAAGAGAAATGGAAGAGTTGAAAAGAGATTTGGAGAGATGTAAGTTATTGGTGAAGAAGTGGATTGAGGAAAGAAGCCAAGAATATGGTTGGTATTGGCCATTGAAAAATAAGCTAAATTGTCCTGTGTAGAGGATTATTCATAAACGAAGAAGATAGAATATGGCTGCATTGAAAGGAGAAGATGAAAGAGGTTTAGAAAGTAGAGAGTTGCAAAATGAGCAATCTGCTCTAGAAGAGGTGAATAAATTTCTCACTGTAGAGAACCTAAGCATAAGAAATGGAAAGCAAGAGTGGAAAGCAAGGTATGATGAAGGATTGAAGAATGAAGAGCAAAAGGAAGTAGATGTGGAAGGAAAAGAAATGAATGTTGAAGAAATTACAAAAATGATTTTCAAGAAGGTACAACGAGTGTAGATGATTTGTGGGCACAATTTTTTGAGATAGAACAAGAGTGGAGGTCAAATATTGCTAATGAAGGTATGAATACAAGTAGGGCAACAAATGATATAGAAAGGAAGGTTGTAGCTGTGAAAAATAAATTGGTGCAATGATTAAAACAAAGGTAAATATGAGTGTCTTCTATAAGAATGTTGTTATGTATTCTTTTGATGTGTTCAATGATAAGGAGTTTGGACAAGAGTCTGGAATAGTGTATACAAATTTTAGTGGAGACATTGGGGGTTATGTTGAGAATGGAGGAGTCATAAATGATTTGTTGTTGTATAGTTTGGTTATCGTAAAAGAAGAATATGAAATGGTGAATGTGAATTTACATAAGCTTGTGAATCACTTTGATGAAGTTGATAGACAGATGGGCAAGGTGGAAATGCTTGAAGGAGTAAATGCAGAGATATTTAATTTTAGTATATTTGGACATATTAACTTGTGTGCGATTGTGTGGACAAGAGAAATTTGGTGAAGAAAGTTGACAAGTATAGAGCTGAGGAAGGGTATGCAATTTTGGAGAAACATGATAACTGATCTAACATGATTGTGGAAAAGGCGGAAGAAAAGAATAGATGTAGCTAAGTTTTGATTAATGGCCTCATGTATAGGAGAACATGTCTTCTTTTTCCCCTTGAGAAGCCTAATCCAGGGGCATCATTGTAATTTTGGTTTTATTTGACAATTGTGTTGATTTTTGGTAATTTGAGTTTTGGCTGTGGAATTTTGGTTTCATTTTACTGGTTCTTGTTGCCTTGTAGTTTTGTGAGAGGTGGAAAATTATGTGTGGGGTCAAGATGTTGAATCTTCATTGTTCATTAATCTCGCATAGTTAGAGTTAGCTAGCTCGATCAAGAAAGGAGAGGAAGAACAGTTGAAGACAAGAAATGAAGTATCGCCCATTTTTATGTGTAGCTTGGTTGACAAGGGAAGAAACCATTTTTGAGTATGCAAAAGGAAGTCAATTTTGTGTGTGTGAAGGGCAGATTGTGAGTTGTTCTAAAACTTAGAAATTTGATAAAGAATAGAATCACACAAAGTAAGAAAAACAATAGAGTTAATAAGACTTAGAGGGGAGTGCCGGATAGATGGAAGAAGACAATGGGCATGAGGAAAGGAAACCCACAGTAGAAGCTTGGTAATAGGTGCAAAAGTAAGAAAATAAGGTGGGGTTGCATATGGTACATGATTAAATTTGGATTGAATAAAACTACTCAGGTCAAGATAAGCTATACAAGTGTTAATAGAAGGTTGTGTGAGGTGAATTGAGGCTACCCTAAGGAAGAGAGGTGTTAGCAGATTGTGAGGAATCCAGGGAAAAGGTAAAGAAATGTGGAGTGGGGTTGCGATGTGTGAAGTACTACTTTTGAAATCGATGGTGGAAGGCGTGTAAGTTGTCATTCATAAGTTGGCCCAAGAGCAATTAATTGGTGAAAGACATGAATGGTTGTGAGGGATTGTGCTGCATAAGTTAAGAGTCCCTAGAGTGAATGTTTTTATTTAGAACAAGAGGAGTAAATTAGGCATCCTATAATGGATGAGGGCATAGAAGGCCCATGACTATAATTTTTTAATTAATCAATAAAACCAAGGTTTTTTGCTATCAAAATTTTGGTTAAATTAAGGCAGAATGTTGTCTGTGTATTCCATTTTGTGTTTGGTTAATTGAAGAGGGGGGAATCTATCTCTCTATCATCAAATAGGGGCTTGACCACCCAACATAATAACGAGGGTTTAAAATTAGACAATCTAGTCTCAACCAAGAAATAACATTTATTCTAAAAAGATAGAAAATGGCTCTTGATCAACATTTGCATTAGCAATAAATTATCTTATAGATTTTGATTCCAAAAAATGATGAAAAGACTAGATTTTATGAAATGAATTACACATGGCCAATGCCTCATCCTAAAACATACCATCCAAGATTTTAATTTAGATAAAAACCCTTATGAAGACCAAGGTCAATGCAGGATCATGGGGTCCAAAGCAGGCCCTTAAGTGGCAATGAAAATTTAGAAAAATAGAGTTAGGAAACTTGACATAAAATTTTGAATAGATTATTAACATAATTTGGAGAAAATTGAAATTAGTTTCTCAGCTACCAACCCTTTTTGGAAAAAAGTAAATCTATTTGGTGAAAATTTAAAATTTCAATTTAGTAGTACTAAATTTTCAAAGAAAAATAAAGAGTAGGTGTTTGTTTGACTACCCTAATGGGGAGAAAAAAAAAACATGTTTTGTAGAAGTTGTCAAAACCAACTTTAGAATCCAAGAACACCTGCATGCATACCTGTAATAAGGAAGAGAATGGATGGAGAAAACAAACAATGGTTTGAAGCTCTAAAAAAATGGAGAGATTATCTTATTAGAACAAAAATGAATTATGAAAATACAATGGATCAATCCTTAAGAAGGAGATCATGCAAACCCTAAAAGAAACCCTAATAGGAAAAAAATTAATAATTAATATAATTATTAAATGTCACTTAATGCAAACTAAAGTGACATCTTAAGAAAGGAATAAAGGTAGCTTAATTAACACAATTAAGTTAAAATCTTTACTCTAACATCCCCCCTTAAGATGAGCAAGAGTGCAACTACAAACAAGTGCAAAAAAGAAAAGGTAACTACAATGCATGCAAGTAAACATGGGTCCTGACAACTAGGCCAGATCAGGTACCCAAATACAACCAAATCTCTGTAAAGTGGAGAAATAGAGAAAACCTCATGGGAAAAACTCTACTCCAAAAAGAGATACTGAAAGCCATGAAGAGCATCATTGAAGCAGAAGAAACTGCAAACAACTATCAAAAGATGACTGCTATGGTGTTGAAGAACCTCCTCTAAAGATAGGATGATCAGGATCAAGAGGACAACAATTTGCATGAGTGCCCCAAATGACACTACTCGAATCAGATGGAAAACAAAGGCAAATACCTGGAACAAAGATACAAATGGCACAAGTACCAATAGTCTGAAGAACACTGATCAACTGAGAATGGAAGATTCCTTCCAAGGCAAGGCCAAGGAAGCATTAGCACAAATAGTATAAAGC
Organism: Sequoiadendron giganteum; assembly: GCA_007115665.2. Classification (NCBI taxonomy): domain Eukaryota; kingdom Viridiplantae; phylum Streptophyta; class Pinopsida; order Cupressales; family Cupressaceae; genus Sequoiadendron; species Sequoiadendron giganteum. Next base: position 118,782,520 of record CM021104.1, on the reverse strand, counting down.
CCCCCATAATGCTCAACTGGGAGAACTTGATAGATCCACTGAAATGGTGTGTAACACCCTATAGTGCATGAAGGAGAAGATACAACATCTGAAAGTGCACAAGAAAGCACTTGCAACTAAAAAAGTGGTGTGCAAAACAAAGCACACATGCATGAGGCTGGAATCATATGGAACCATTTTCATCATGGAGGGACACTCACAGGACAAAGGTGTGATGGGAAAAATAAAGGCACTACACAACCCCCCCATGACACTTTATAATACAGTGCGAGTACAAAATATGGCACAACCTTATGTGCAAAATCCTCAAAATGCATGTACAATAGTGTGGCACTTTATCTCAGTGCGTTTACATAGAAGATTGCTTACAAATGATGCACAAAATGCCTTCAAAGGACAAAAAACTGGAAATACATGAAGAACAACCAAAAACAAAACATCCCATGCAAACGAGAAGTTCCCAAGAGCTAATATGTCCAGGTAATTCACCAGAGTGGGAAAACAAAAAAATTGAATAAAATATACCTAGAGGGAAATCTAGAAATATTGCATAGATGGAACTGAAGATCTCTGAAATATGGTTCCAATACCGCTGAGATCACGAAAAAGGGAGAAACAAGTCAAAAGTTACGAGCTTGGGATTGAAAATAGCTCCTTTGACTTCAAATGGCTATAGAATGCACCAACAAAAAGATGAAGTGATGATACCCACACCACTAAAAGTTGACAGAACCAGCTTTTTGATGATATCTCGTTTGCCAAAAAACGATATCGTATGCCCAAGTTATGGCCTTTGGAAGAAACAACTCCAAAGGAGAAAAAATACAGTGTTGGATTAAATTTGACAGTCACACGGCCGTCGCAGAAAAAATCCGAACCTAAAATTGATGGCCAAATGATCGTGACCACATATCTTCAATTGGACTTATTATAAAAAAGAAAAAATAAAAAAACGTTGAATTTTTTTTTTTAAAAAAAAATCATAAAAAAAAGAAAGGGGTGGCCTGTGTACCACCGTTGGCGGTACTGTCAGACCGCCGGTCGGCAGTAAAGCTAGCGGCAGCTGGCAGTACACTGCCCAATGTACTTAAGGGGCTTATAGGCCTGCTTACGCAGGTGTTGCAGGTACTCGGTACCAAGGCCTGAGCAAGCCTTTAAAAGGCTTTTTTTTTTGTTATGATTTAAAAAAAATCAAAAAACATTTACAACAATTTTTTTTTTTTTAAAATTCTGATAAAATAAATTCAGAAAATATTTTTTTTTTACCAGGGTGCAGACGGACGGCCGTAGAGGTAAAAAATTTTGCCTGTCAAATCAACTTTGTCCGAACTGGATGAATGAATAGTCAATTTAGGGGTTTTGGACCGCTGCGGATCCAATGGCGAGGTCCGTTTGGACTCAAAATGCTTTGAAATTGTAGGTGATTCCCTGAATCAAAAAAGAAAACCCCAAAACTATGAATGTCTGATCCAACCCTTGTAGCTCCAAATTCTTCAAACAAGAACAGGCATGCAGCAGGAAAGCTCTGATACCATGTAAAAGTTGTCAAAACCAACTTCAAAATCCAAGAACACCTGGATGCAAATGGATACCTGTCACAAGGAAGAGAATGGATGGAGAAAACAAACAAGGGTTTGAAGCTCTGAAAAAATGGAGAGATTATCTTATCAGAACAAAAAAGAATTATGAAAATACAATGGATCAATCCTTAAGAAGGAGATCATGCAAACCCTAAAAGAAAGCCTAATAGGAAAACATTTAATAGTTAATATAATTATTAAATGTCACTTAATGCAAACTAAAGTGACATCTTAAGAAGGGAATAAAGGTAACTTAATTAACACAATTAAGTTAAAACCTTTACTCTAACATGTTTTTCCAAATAGTTCAATATAAGTAGAGGACAACTACCCAAATGTGATGCATTTTTAAAAGAAATTTGCAAAAAAATAATCAATTATGAATTTTCTAGTAGGAATTTTAAAAAATATTAAAAACCATTTGTCCAACCACCCTAACTTGGTGAAAAATTATGAAATTTATATAATATAATATTATATATATTAATAGATTAATTTTAATATATGAAGCAAAATAAATATTCATATAGAATAAAATAGGTAATTGTGTTGTCAATAATAAATATCTATTATGTAGACATAATGAATATTCATTATACGTAACTCAAAACACAACAAGTATGTATCCAGAAGCTGTCTTGCACAACAAATATTTGTTTTTAATAAAATGGATATCCATTATATGAAACTTAAGAAATCTATTATATATTAAATATAATATTATATATGTTAAATGTATAAGAAAACTAAGAGGGGGTGTTCAAATTACTTGTACATTAAAACATCAAAACCCTCATTATCATTCAAATCCATATTAGTTTATAAACCCTTAATCAAATTTAGCATGAATTGTAAATAAATGAAACAACAACATATTAAACACCATGCACAACAAAACACTAGATTTACGTGGAAAACACAAGAAGGTAAAAACCATGTTGAGGATTAGCTCACAATATAAATTAATAGCAATATCTAGTACAATAGGCTCACTGCTAAAGGAGACATTGCCCAAAAGAAAGAAGAGATCACTATTAAAGGCTCATTGCCAAATTAGATAAAAGAAGAAGAAATAAGATTGTTATAATGAGAAATCCATCTTATAGCAACAAAAAGATCCACCATTGTAACTCTAGAACCTCAACCTTCAGTTCACTACCTCTAGTAACCTTGTGTACTCTAAAGAATGTAGATACCTTCTACTCACTGCTTCTAGTAGTCCTAATCGTTAAAGTTCACACTCCACTTAATAAATTTTCACACCTCAACACATTTTCCATATCAAACACACCACACAAATCTTAATCATAGATATATACCATTTGCAACCTTGAAAATAATCTCCAATATCAGCTATGCACCTCAAACTTGCAAATTCAAAATAGGTCAGCAACAAAACACTTTTGTGATGGAAAGAAGTGAAGGTGGGCAATGCCACAACTTAACTTAGACCCAAATCTATACTGACACACCACACCACACTTCAAATCTATACTAGGTTGGAAATGACTTCTACAATGGAATCTCAATTAAACAATGGTCTATTTAGTGGCCTTCAACTTTATCCAATCAATACTCTGCTCTTGTAAAATCAATTTGGGCTTGTGCTTTGAAATTATTTCATATAGAAATTAAAAATCTACTAAATATCCCTAATATATATGTCAAAAATCTTATATCTTTGAGTCTAGACTAAGGCCATTTTGAAAATTTGGATATCCAATCAATATTAGGAGACCTTTACAATAGTTATTAATGCCATCACTTCCCATATAGTTCACAAATTTAGGGTTAGGTCTTCAATTATAGACAAAAAAAAATGTTATTTAGAAACATTATTTTACATGTACACTCCCTACATTGAATACTTATGGCAAGTCTAGTATATTAGTTAAACTAATATTGGCAATTCTAGTATTCTCCTAAAAATTGGTAACAATAGTTCCAAACTATTTAGGCAATCATTCTTAAGTCTAATTTGGTTTATTTCTCTACTAGGATATTCTATTTGCCTCTCATCTATCTCATTTGGGATTTCTCAACCCTTTTTGTCCTTTATATGGAGAGTTAGAGACTCTCAAGCATCTTTTTTAGTTTGCAATAAGGCTCAAGAAGCTTAGATTTGGATACATTATTTCTTCAAGCCATTTCATTTGGACCCACTCTCAAGGATTTTATTTTTTGGTGATTGGCCCTATCTCCCATTTTTTTTTTTCAATTTTTGTACTATTTTATGGTAGAGATTATCTTTCGTATTTAGAAATATAAAATTTTCTCCTTTTTCGGTTGGTCATTTAGTGCTCAATTTTTTTTATACACCAAAGCTACATTTTTTTGTAATGTTCTTATACGTATTTACATGCAAGCTCATAAGATTACACTTGAAATTACATATCTACTTGAGAGCTCTTAAATCAATGGGGCAATTCCTCCTCTATGATTGTTGGAGTTGTAGGTCTTATATCTTCCCCACCTCATGGGTTTAGTAATGGTTATAGTGAATCTACTAGAATAGATCAAGGATCATATTCTTAATTCACTCAACCTTAAGGTTCGAAGGATGATAAATCCTGCAATTGGTTTAAATCTTATTAACCTTTTTTTCCTCTTCTCATGGGTATGGTGCTCTTGGTTGGCAAAATTCTAGCAATTTTCCTTACTTAGAGCTAGATATTTCTCTTATTTATTCTTAACAATTTATAAATAAAGACTTGAAGGAGTAGGGTGCTCTTATTGGTTGGGAGTCTATTAATGATAGTTAAATTTTTACTATTGTTTGAAGTAAAGTGGATATCACAATCCCTCTCTTGATAGTATTACTTAACAAATTATTATGTATTTTTATGTTTAGTAGTGACCCCATTTGAACTATTTTTTTCTTTTATTTTGGACTTGATCCTACATAAGCTCTAGAGTGTCTTTTCATCACCCATATTTTTATGAATAGTATATTATTATATTTTTAGTTCTTAAAAATTAATAAAATCCTTATTCATTAAACAATAATTTAATTTAACAAAACAAATATTAAATAAAAAATTATCAATCAAAAATAAAATTTATAATGAATGGTCTTTCTATATTAAAAAAAATAGAATAAAAGATATATAAATTATTTTGAAATAACTCTTTAAAAAAATAAGTGTAGATAAAATAAAAATTAATTTCTTAGTATATATATATATTAAATAAAATAACTCATACTAAATAAAATAGTTTTATATTTTATATTTATTTGTCCATGTATAATATTGATAATTTAAATTATATTCTTTTATAATATATATATACCAATTAGTATAGATATTTTAAATATATTTGTTTTGAAAACAATAATGAATATTAATACGAGACATCTATTTATTTTGAATTAAAAAAATCAATCTAAGCAGTGAGATTTTATTTAATTACATAAATCAAAATCTCAAAGATAATTTTCAAACTATTTTTTCTTATTAAAGTTTCAAATAATCAATAGTAGAGTGTTCTTTATTAATGAATACATATAAATAAAATATAATACATTAAGATAAGATATTAAGTCAGAAATTGATAAAATGATTTTTTTATTTTTTATTTTTTATTTTGATGATGGTGGATTTGATTTATTTCTAAAAACTTTATATTTCTAGACTGATTATCTTGATCTTAGATGATATTTAATTGCATAGATGAAAATCTTTAAATACCAAGGCATAAGAAATAGTTGTAAAAACATATACTAAATTGATTCCCAACAATTGAAAATAAAAAAATGAGAGCCAACAATATCTTTTAAAATATGAATGTAAGATTAATCCTACTACTTGAAATCAAACCCAAACATCATAATTGATTTGAAAGAAAAATAAATATGAAAATTGAAATTAAAAATAAATACATAAAAATTTCAACAAATAATTATCAAAGTGTGAAAAAATAAAAGTAAATCTAGAAATAAAATATAATCAGTTGAAAATAAATAAATAAAATTGAAAAAAATGGACCAGAGGGCCTACCCAATTAAGCCGGCTAAAAAATATTAAAAAAATAAAATTCAATACAAAAATATTTTACTTCTTAATGTGTAATTAAATTAACATATTTAATCAAAATAGATCCAAAATTAAATATAAATTAGCATTTCTATCCAAATTCCACCATCGATATAATCATCAATCTTATAAAAAAATGCCTAAATTTTTTTTTAATCCAATTATTAAATGCCAATCATTGCAACGGCCGGTTGCTTTTGTCTACTTTTATTCGTCCTCTGCTCTCCTATGGCGGTAACCACCAAGTGATTGCCCATGTCCACAATTTTCTATTTATGATTGACTTCTTATAGCCGTTCTTTTAAATTCTAGTTATTATATTATTCTGAAATAGATAGATATTTTCATAAATATTTTAATTATAATTTATATTTAAATAATTGAGAAGGATAATGACATTTGTTTAGTTTATGATGTAATGTTGATTTTGATTTTTTAATTAAATAAGACATTGAAATTTGATATATAATAGTGATTAAGATATTAAGATAAATATGTTTCAAGATGTTTTATGTTAAGAATAGATATTAAGATAATATGATTAAGTCAAATTATTGTTGTTTAGTCACATGTTTCTATTGACTTCTATAGTTTGATTGTTTTTATCAATGTTCATATGAAAGAAATTAGTGATTTTAAGAAACACCTTGGGGATACATTATAGGCAAAGGAAGATAATTTACTTCCTTGATAACCATCAAACAAAGAATAAAAATGCTAATACAATTGAGATTAATATAAATACTAACACTAATTTTCGTCAATCAAATCTACTAATGGACAATTAAAATGATTGACTAACAAAAAAATTAAGTGAAAAAATCCAAAAAACACAACTATACATACACCCTAATTCAAAAATACAAAAACCTTAATAAACCAATAATATTTTACATTAAAAAAATTAACATATCAAAATGATGGTTCAAAATCACAATCAAATATTATACTAATAATATGCATTGGGGACATCCATGTAAATTGCCATGCAGGGTATACAGTTTTATCCCTTATTATTACAAGTTAAAACCCATCATGAAAATAGCAATTATGATGATTTGCAAGTGCCAATAGTGTTAGCTTCTATGAACATTGCTAAACATATGGGATTCAACATTCCATCCAACTCATAAGTTAAAAATATATATCCAATCTCCCTTGCATTGAACTAATCAACAACCAAGTCCTCCATGTTCTATCCTAAGTGTGATATTGCACTTGTTTAATAAATTTACTTATGATATTAGGAATATTTAATTAGTCTCATCTAGGTAGCTAATAATGACATGTGTACACCTTGACTTGAAGTACATATGCACCATCACTAGCGTATCAATCTTTGATTCATGGTAGTTAGGTGCCACCTCTATTAAATCAAAGCACCTATATCTTAGATTGATTTTTAAACTAAGTAAACCACCTCTTGACTACTAGTGATTGGAAGTTAAATTCATATGTCTTGGACATGTCATCTCCTTGATTCATGCATCCAAGAAGCTTATACATTTTTGTGTTAACTATTTGTAATTATGCTCTATAATGTTGAATGTTGAATATCTATATTCTATTTGCCTAGATTGATGATTAGCTCATAGGCATTAGGTCTTAGGTAGGTCTGTTATTTCTCACAAATTCTGGTAATACCTTAGGATATTTTCCCTCTTATTCTAGGTCTACTTCTATTCCTTGGGTTTGATCATGCCACAACCTTGTCCTTAGATTTAAAATTTAAGATTTCCTACTCCTGGAGCCAACCTTCATAAAATTTGATTGTTGCCTTGTGGCTTATGCACTAAATTACACTGAGTTGGGAATCTAGTATTTTGAATTTATCAAAAATATTAAGTCATTAGTGGACATAATGGGATAACATATTTCATAAAGAATTTTCATTATCACTAAATCACTATATTATTGCATATAGTAGCATTGATATCATTGGTATTTAACAGTTTCCATGGTGTGGCTTCAATTTTGTATCATCAACAAAGGAGTTTTCAGACTTGTTATTGAGGGATTTAACAAATCTTTCTTCTACATGTAATATATACCACTATGATTTTTAGCACAAACATTGTTTAAAATACAAGTACAAGTGAAGGTGAATTGATCTCACAAGCCCATAATATTCAAGGATAAGATTGTTTTTGAAGAACTAGTTTGCAAGTGTATATTGGATGAGGCTGCAAGAAAAATCAATATCAATTTGTTTCTCCATTTGATTATTTCATTATCAAATATAAGTTCCATCACATCTCACAATGTATCAGCAAATCAAAGATCAAATCAAAATTCATATTGGAAGAGCGAAGCATTTTTGATCCTTCTATTGTCATTGACATATTTATATGCCAACTCATATTAATTTGTCTAATTTGAATTAATTTCTTAATCATTTAATTCAGTTCACACATCAACACATTTTTCATATCAAACACACCACATAACTCTTCATCATAGATATATACCATTTGCAACCTTGAAAATAATCTCCAATATCAGCTATGCACCTCAAACTTGTGAATTCCAAATAGGTCAGCCACAAAACACTTTTGCGATGGAAAGAAGTGAAGGTGGGATATTTTTTCTTGACATAAAAAATACATGATATTTTTAATCATACCACCATATAAACTTACCAAATTGCAGCTTAAAAAAGCACTATTTCTTCACATAATTATAGACTTATTTATGTATAGAATCATATGTGTGATCAATATTTGACATATTGAAATTAACATTCTAATAGTTTATGGTGGATAATACTTCCACTTAAAAATATATATTCCTAAGTGTTGCATCAAATATATAATTAATCAATTTCCACTGCCTTGAGCTTGATTGGCAATCCCATAACTGGAAGAGGAAAAGGATTACCATTTATTTTTTCATCTTCAAATATCAAAGACCACTTGTACTTGGATACTAAATGATGTATAAATATTATAGTCTCCATCTTTGTGAAATCATACCCTGGACAAATTCGAGGCCCTCCACCAAATGCTATGAAATTATGTGATGGAATGACCCCGTCAAAATGAGCTGGATCAAACTTGAGTGGCTCCTTGAAAACCTCCTCACTCCAATGTGTACTTGTGACACAAAATAACTGCCCAATAAAGAAATTAAATATCTCAATCTTGTTTAAAAATGTAACCAAAATATATTAAAATATTAAAGTATGTTATAGAATCACAATAAACCATTTGTTTACGTGAAAATTCGATATACTAACCTGAAGTATTAATTATTTATGAACAATTATTAAAAACAACTTTATGATACGGAAGAGAGAACTTACTTGCCATCCTTTAGGAATTGTATAACCTTCATATTCTACATCTTTAACTGCTTTTCTAAAAGCACCAAACACTGGAGGTACCATCCGTAGTGTTTCTAGGGCTACCTTCCATGTATATCTCATCTTTTGAATTTCCTCCCATCTTAAGGGCTCATTTGGTGGCTTCCCTGCCAGGACCTCTTTATGCTCTGCTCCACATAAAAGTTAACACACAGAAAAACAAAACCAAATAGGGTAGTCTCACAGAACATTAAAAGATTGAAACAGTTTCATCTGATTAAAACAGATTGGAGGGGGGGAAGATTACCCTGAAGGATGTTTTGGTATATATTTGGGTATAGTGCTAACATCCTTATGAGTTGTGTGAGAAGAACAGAGGTAGTGTCATGGCCGGCTATCATGACTACCATCATATTGTCGATGATCTCTTCCTCTGTAAGAGTCTTGTTATTTTCATCCTTCATAGTCAGCATGCATGCCATTAGGTCTTGGTAAGGTGAGGCCTCTCCTCCCTCCATTTCCTTCCTCCTAGCTTCCAATAGCAAGGATAAGCGCTTATATATGCGAGAACGAGCCTTCAAGGCCTTGTTAAAAGTAGTCCCTGGGAAATCCAAGGGAAGAGAAAAAAAGCCCTTCACAGCTATACTAAATTCCTTGCCCAATCTCTCCCTCTCTTCACTGTCCTTCAAACCAAACAACAAATTACAAGCAACATTGAAGGTAGCTTTCTTCATCAATGGCCACACTGTAATACTCTCATTTCCTTCCCAACAATTGGCAAAATGCTCTAGAATAACTGATTCCATTCTGCCCACAAATTTCTGCAAGGCTTCAGGCTTCATGAATTGCATGATAGCACCTCTCATCCGCTTGTGATCTTCTACGCCGAGTTCAAACAGGTTTTTCTTCCCGGCAATCCTGCTTATTGTGATGGGTTTCTTGTTCATGATAATGTTGTAGTCATTCTGCAAGAGAAATTTGTTCCCTGCTTGGCCAGTAATGACCACTGTGGGGCAACCCATTAAGGACGTTTTGAAAATAGGGCCATATTTTGCAACCTTCTCTTCAACCCACTCCTTGCTTTTGTTAGATTCTTTTGCACTCAGATATTCAAGGGTCTGGCCAATCACAGGCAAGCCTAGGCTTCCAGGAGGGAATCTTTTCACTCTTCCTTTCCCAATATTCTTGGCTACTATGACTACGAGAGCCGCTAGGAAAGCAAGAAAAGTGAATAGCAGTGATGAACTGGTTTGTTGAAGATCCATTAATATATACGAAACCCTAATGAGAAGAACTTAATAATGAAGATACAGGGATTGCCAAACAAGCCTGAGAAACTTTATCTCAGCAATCTTTTTCAACGTAGTTTACTGCAATATTAGTCAGAATTGTTATCAAATTATAGCTAGAACTCAGCAATTCAGACAGGTAAATGAGAGAATGGTAGGGGAAGGAGGTCAACTTGGAGTTGGTTAGTTCATTGTAAAGGTGATTAAGATATATATTTTTAATTTATGAGTTGATGGTACGTCCGAATCCCATATGTTAAGAAATCTTCGTAGAAGCTGAAAGAATAGATTAGAATCTGTTATTTTCGTTGGATAAATCGTAGAGGTGATTAAGATATATATTTTTCATTTATGAGTTGATGGTACGTCCGAATCCCATATGTTAAGAAATCTTCGTAGAAGCTGAAAGAATAGATTAGAATCTGTTATTTTCGTTGGATAAATTTTAGAGGTGATTAAGATATATATTTTTCATTTATGAGTTGATGTTACGCCAAATCCCAAATGTTAAGCAATCTTCACATAAGCTAAAAGAATAGATTAGAATGTGTTATTTCTATTAGATAAATTTCATATATAATAGGTGGATGTAATTGTTGGATTAATCATTAGCATTTGTATCAGACATTAACATGTCGATTTTTTGGTACAACGGTAAACGTGTTTCAATAAATGGTATCAATCTTTTCGGGTGACGCTGAGGGGGGTTGTTGGACTATTCACCAACATCCCTTTAGATCCGAGACATGGACTAACCGCCTCCCATAGATCCATTTATCACCGACATTTGTGTCATGCGTTAACAAGTCAATCTTTTGGCGCAACAAGAAACATGTTCCAACAGTAATTGTTTTGCAATTTTTGCACCTATTTTTAGATTTTTTGGGGAGTGTTATTTTTTCTTTTTTACGTTTTTCTTGTTTTACAGTATTCATGTTTGTTTTTTGTATGATTCATGTAATGTGCAAAATCATTTTCGATTTGTTTATTTATATTTGTTAGATTATGAAAACAAATTAGAAAGAAAGCAAAGTTTATCTTTTAGAAAGATAAGGGAATTAAAACAAAGTATTATCTTTAAAAAATCTTATCTTGGATTTTTCTATGTGCAACACAGATTGAAGATATTATTTATATCGTGTTGCCTTGAAGGCTTAATCATATTGTAGTGAATTGTAATTGAAGAGCAACAGTTGTGTGAAAGTTGTAATCAATTTCTCTGAGCAATAAGAATATCAATACTTTGCCCCATGGATGTTTCCTTGACATATTGCCAAGGTTTTACCACATAAATCTGTCTTCTCTATTATTTTGTGATTCCATTTAATTATCTTATGTATTTCTTTGCATCTAATTTGTGCTGCAATTATTATTAGTTTTTTGGCATTTGTGTTTTCATTTTTCAACAAGCGGTATCAGAGCAGGTATTTTTGCAGCATCTGTGTTAGGATTTGGTGTTTGTTTTGTAGCATTAAAGGGCAAAGTTCTCGAATGCAAGGTTTGAGGATAGAAAAAATCAACGGGAGGAATAATTTTGAGCTATGGAAGTTCAAGATGCATGATTTGCTAGTGCAACGAGGATTGCACAAAGCATAGATTGGAAACTCAAAGAAACCTGCAAATATGACTAATGAAGATTGGGAGGATCTTGATACAAGAGCTTTGAGCGCAATTCAGTTGTGTTTAGTAGATGATGCTCTTTTTAATATTGTTGGAGAGGATATAGTTGTAGGCTTATGGAGTAAAATGGAGAGTCTTTATATGACAAAGTCCTTGACAAATCAGATCAACTTGAAGAGGTAGCTATAAAAATTGTTGATCATTTAAATATTTTCAATACTCTTATATGTCAATTATCTAGTATGGGTATAAAATTAAAAGATGAAGACAAGGAAGTTGCATTATTGTGTTCATTTTTTGAATCCTAGAATCACTTAGTCACTTCTATTAGCTTTAGCACAACTAACACCCTTGAATTTAATTCTGTTGTGGGAGCTTTGTTGTTTGAAGAGGTGCAGAGGAAATCTAACATAGAAACCTCCACATTAGAAGCAATGGTGGTTAGGGGTTGAGATCTACAAAGAAAGGGGAAGATTTGAGAGGTACATCCATATCTAAGTCAAAAGGAAAAAAGGGTAAGGAAAAATGTTGGTATTACAATAAATCAGGGCATCTAAAGAAAGATTGTTGAGAGAGGAAAGAAGACAATGATGACTCCAAAAGGGAAGAAAATTCGATTTAGACAAGTTCAGGTACGACTGATGAAGTTTTATCTATTTGTAATTCCTTATAGTATCATGAAGAATGGTTATTAGATTCTAGTGCTTCTAATCACACGTGTCCACATAAGAGGTGGTTTTCTTCTTACCAAGCTATTGATGGCGGTGTTGTTCTTATGGGAAATAATGTTTCTTGTAATATTATTGGGATTGAGAGTATTAAGATTAAAATGTTTGATGCTATTGTGAGGACTTTAACAGAGGTAGGACATGTGTCTGAACTCAAAAATAATTTAATTTCCTTGGGAGTTTTGGATTCTAGAGGTTATAAATTTACAAGTCAAGGTGGATCAATGAAAGTGTCCAAGGAAATTTTGGTGGTCATGAAGGCTACAAATATTAGAAACCTTTACAATATAGAAGGGAGTATGGTAATAAATGAAGTGGCGGTGGTATTTGAGGAAGAAAATGAATCTACTCATTTATGGCATCAACGATTGGATAATATGAGTGAGAAAGAGTTGAAGGTACTGTTAAACTGTAAGTTACTTCCAAATCTAAAATATTTGAGTTTGAATTTCTACAAGTATTGTGTTTATGGAAAGCAATCTAGACAAAAGTTTAAAGCAGGGAGTTATGTAAGTAAGGGTATTCTAGATTACATTCATTCAGGTGTTTTAAATTAGACCCCAAATCTAAGTCTAGTATATCTTTGTTGTTTATGGTGATGGAATTAAGGGATATAGATTGTGGGATCATACTACTCAAAAACACATCATTAGCAGAGATGTATTTGATGCAACTCCTCTCATAAAATCAAACATAATATAGAAGTTGAAAATCTAAAGGTGTTGGGGTTGGGGCCCTAGCTCGGTTGGCTAAATCTTTCCTATTGCAGGAGGTTGGTCACGAGGTCTAATATCCCCCATCCCCGTGGTATCGGAGGGCATGTCGCGCCAGCGCTGCCGGTCACGTGAAAAATTTTACCAGGCGCATTGCAGTTTATAGGGGGTCGTGCTACCCGATTCCTGTAGTCTAATAAGAAAATAAAAAGAAAAAAGAAAATCTAAAGGTCTCAAATGTTAAAACAACTTTTTTACTTGGAGATTTTGATAAGGAGATATATAGGGAACAACTGGAAGGGTTTGTTTAAGATCACAATAGGAAATTTGTTTGCAAACTCAATAAGTCATTGTATGACCTGAAGCAGTCTCCCAGGAAATGGTACAAGAAGTTTGATTCCTTCATGGTGAGCCAAAAATTTTACAAGGAGTATGACCATTGTGTTTACTTTAAAAGTTTGAAAAATGGTTTATTCATTGTCTTGGTATAATATGTTGATGGTATGCTTGTAGCAAGAAAAAGTATAATTGAGACCAATGGGTTAAAGGATCAGATGGCTAGGACTTTTGATATGAAGGATTTAGGAGCATCAAAACAAATTTTGGGCATAGAAATACATAGAGATAGGGAACATGGTAAGATTTGGTTATCCCAGTAGAAGTATGTGGAGAAGATACTCATAAGATTCAGTATGAAGAATGTGAAAATAGTAAATATCGCTTTAGCTTCTCATTTTAAGTTTTCTTCAAGTTTATGTCCTAGTAATAAAAAAGAAAAGGATTATATGTCTCGTGTAGTGTATGCTAATACAATAGGAAGTTTAATGTATGTGATGGTATATACAAGACTAGATATTTCACATGCAATTGGTGTTGTTAGTAGATACATGGAAAATCTAGGTAAAGAGCATTGGGCAGTAGTGAAATGGGTGCTTTGATATCTCAAAGGCACAAGTTATTATTGTATCACCTTTGATGTAGTAGTGGTTTAGTTTATAGTTATGTTGATTCAAATTTTGCAACTGATTTAGACAAAAGGAGATCTACATCAAGTTATGTCATTACTCTTGCAGGAGGACCTATTTGTTGGATACATCAAAGCTTCAAGAAACTATTACTTTATCCACTACTGAGGTAGACTATATGGCTATCTCACATGATTGCAAAGAGACAATTTGGTTGAAGGGTCTTTTGGGTGTTTGGAAAGGTGTAGGATAGGGTGATTTTACTTTATGATAGTCAAAGTGCTATACATCTAACTAAAAATCTAGCTTATCACAATAGGACTAAGCATATTATGATTAAATATCATTTTGTAAGACAGGTTATTGATGGAGGTGGATTAGCTCCTAAGAAAGTTCATACACTAGAAAATTGTGCAGAAATATTTACAAAACCAGTAAAGTTAGAGAAGTTGAAGTGGAGTTTGACTTCTCTTGGATTGCAAAAAAGGTGATGAATGAGCATGGGCAAGTATCAAGTAAATTGTTGTCAAGGTGGAGATTGTTAGATTATGACAAAAAATTAGAAAGAGAGCATATTTTATCTTTTGGAAAGATAAGGGAATTAAAACAAAGTCTTATCTTTGGAATCATTTAGAAAAGATAAATATTTAAAATAAAAGATAAATATTAAAAAAAAAAAACAAAGCAATAAAAATAAAGATAGATTTTTTTATACATGCAACACAGGTTGAAGTTATTATTTATATCTTTTTGCCTTGAAGGCTTAATCATATTGCAATGAATTGTAATTGAAGAGCACCGATTGTGTGAAAGTTGTAATCAATTTCTCTAAGCAATAAGAATTATACTGATACTTTGCCCTGTGGATGTTTCCTTGGCATATTGTCAAGGTTTTACCACATAAATCTATGTCTTCTCTATTATTTTGTGATTCCATTTAATTATCTTTTTTATTTCTTTGCATCTAACTTGTGTTGCAATTAATATTAGTTTTCTTAGTTTTACGTTTCCATTTTTCAATAATATTCACACATGCTTAAGGCTAAAGTAAGACAGATTCATTATTGTATTAAAGAAAAAATATTTTTCAATAAAAAAAAAATTGTGTTGGGATTTTTATTTGAAAGGGTTTTCTTAGAGGAATATACCACACATTGTCTTTTCTTTCTATTTGTTTTTAATTGTTATAGATTTTATTTGTACTATTTCTAGATCATACATGTTTATCGATTTTTTTCCTATAGCAAGAGATAAAAGTGTATCATTTTTTATAGCTATTGCTTGATTTAATACTTGATGGAGATGTTCTCAATGTATAGTATAATATTTTGTTTGATTAATTTGGTACAATAGCTCATTGTAATTGATATAATTTTTTTTTTCTATAGTCCATAATATTATCTTGAAGTTTTTGGAATTGATTGTGTAGCTCCTGCATTTTCTCATCAATATTTCAAATCACACTCCATGATCTATCATCAAGATGTAGATAATGAGAGAAGAGAATGTTAATGATGAATCATGAAGTGTGATCCAAAACTTTGATAGAAAATGTTTACATGGTTGAATCCAAAAACTTCAAGCTAATACAATTGATATGTTAAATCTATCATTATAGAATAGAACGAGTTCATTTCTTAGGGTTCTCATTTTTTTGGACAAGGTCATCTCTGTTAGAGTAATCATTCATTAGCTAATGATTAATTAATCTCTAATTAATTATTATTTTAATTTTAATTTGATTAAGAGGAAAAGGGGAGATATCCCTACATAAAACATCACCCTTTCTCTAATTATCATTCAATCATATCCTAAGAACCCTAATAGGATTGAATATCTCTCAAGGTGAGCTAATACACAATTAGGAGGACTTGGGAGGGGGTGTTCTTTTGGATTTAACGGGTTCACCACCAAGAAAATGCTTGGAAAAGAAAATGTTGGAAAACATGCTATGATATGCAAACAACCTAAAATGAGCTAAATGAGAGATGCAAATACTAAAAATGAGCAAATCCAAGTTAGGGTATGTGTACCTGGGAAGCCTAGAGATGCAAATAGGATTCTAGAAATGTAGAAAAGCTGCCAAACTATGCCTTGGAGGACTAAGATGCCCAAAATGGCATTTTAGTCCTGTTGTTGTTTTTTGGGGCAAACAAAGAATCTTTGAATGCCGAAACAGAATCCTGAAGAATCTTTAAAAAATATGATGTGGACGACAAAGATGTCCAAGATGGCACTTTAGTCCTGGGCTCTAAATTTCTAAAAAGTTTGAATGTGGTCTTGAACTCCTAGATCTGCACTTGCTTCTTCTCGGATCTTAGGTTTTGAAATAGTCAGATTTGACCTATAGGTGAGTTTCTATGAAGATGACAACTTTGCAATGCAACTTTACAACTTTTAAAACTTTGCACTCCAAGTGATCTTCAAATCTTCAACCTAGATCTACAAACACAAATGGACAAGATGGGAAAAACTTGTTATTGTTAGTGAATAGGGGTTTGCCTTGGTCAAACCCCTTATTGGTAATTAAACCTTGAAATAAAATAGAAATGATGAAGGAAATGGTGATTGTACAACATGAAATGCTACAACTCACCAAACCGTTGTAGAGGCTGCAAACTTGTGTGAAATGGTTGCAATAAATATGGATCTTGAAATACTTGATAGATCTTGAATTGCTTGCTTTCTTAGATCAAAACCCTACATCACAAATGTTAGCATAACAACACACATGATGCAAGAATAGCCTTTGACATGATGCTTGAATCTTGATGATGGCTTCAAATTCTTGATGATTTTCTCTTGAATGCTCTTGATCTCATAAATTTGCCTTAGGAATCAATACTTGAATGCTTAGGTTGCTAGGATGAAAATGAAAGAATGAACCTTGTATTTATACTTGTTTATTCTTAATATATTTAAATTGTATCACACCAAGCTGACATATGAATTCATTAAATGAAGAAGGTTAAATCTCTCCAAAATTTGAAATTAAATCCTAAAAATGACTCAAGGAGGACTAAGATGCCCTAAGTGGTGTCTTAGTCCCAAGTGATGAAACTTGGGGTACAAACACTAAAAAGGGGGCCAAATAAGATACCTCAAAATTAGGGTCCTGAGACCTCGAGGGGATAACGATGCCCTTAGTGGAATTTTAGTCCCGACCAAAAATTAGGGACACACCAATCAGAGTCATTAGGAGATCACTTATGCATTAGAGAATGTTGGGATTAACCAGAAAAATATATCATTCATAGGGCTTGTGGACACAAAATAGGACCGATTAAGCCAAAATAAGGATAAATAAAGCAAGGCAGACCCAAACAAATGTGAAAATGCAAGGGTTTTCATTTTACTACACTTCACAATTTATGCACTTAAACTAAATGTAGGGGAGTTTTTTGCTTTTTTTAGATTGAGTTATTATTAGATCATTTTGTCTCATCACATGTGATGCTGACATTGTCATGATCTAATCCCTTTCTTATTTAGGGTTTTTTCTTATAAGAACTCTCCTTCATTGTATTATCTCTCTTGAGGTCTATTTTACAGGTTCTTTCTTTTTGAGGAAATAGTAAATCATCATTTGGAAGTCTCCTATGAGGAAGGTGTTATCATTTGTTGTTTGATCTTTCTTTGTGTGTTTTTTTCACAAATATAACATGATATTAGAGCGTAGATTTAGCAAATCACTTCTTCAATATTAAGGGTTTTTTTTTAACTAGGATTATAGGGCATCAAATATGAAAACTTCAATATTTTGTCAATTTTAGAATTGGACATTTATTTTGTGCATTTTGGAGTAAAATAGAGTGCACTAATGTGTTCAAGAGGTTGAACATATGAATTGTGCCTATAAATTTTCCATATTTTAGCATCAAGAGTTTCTCAGGTAATTTTTTTATTTGGGCTCGGTCGTGCAACCCCCAAACACCATACCGTATGCATTTTTTCAAATACATATATATGTATATATATAATTTGGGCATTGTGCACCCAGTGCTTAGTTTTGAGCATAAGTTTGAGGTCTATAGATCACTAGGTGACTATAACCTAGTTGCTAGTTGCTAGCGGCTACAGAGTTGCCAACACCAACAACACTTTCTGTCCATTGCTTAATCGATGGTAGGGGGCCATTTTTTTAACAAGAAAACAACAAAGGTCATATGGAAAATGAACGCCTTGCCCCTAGGGTAATTTTTTTTCCTCTCATGCTTTAATTGGGTAATTTATTTTACGGGGCATAACATTTCACTCAATTATCAAAATTGGGAAAACAAGATAACATCAAAAATCTAGTTCCAAGCACTATTCAGTGGTGTAGGTATTTTACTTAGTTTTTTCTATTGGTGCATAAAACTACAACTTGTTGAAGTTAGAAGTGTTGTTCTCACTCCCAATCTCACAAATTTTGACCAGTTTCTCTATTTTTCACAATTCTTGCAATGTTGGAAAGGTCTTTTAAAGCTATTCACAACTATCCATGCAATTTTTCCAAATTTTCCTCCAGGTACATATTTTATTCAGTTTTTATTTTTACATTATGGTCAATTAATTAGACATTTAAGCTCTTGGAAACTCTTTGTTTGCCTAACATGATTTTTTTTGGCTATTCTATATGCAATTCTAGTATTTTGTCCCATTTGGGCAGTGTAGACATGTTTTATAAGCACTTTCTCTCTTGTAGATGCACTCACATAAAGTGCCACTGTTATATATGGTTTTTTGGGATTTCACATATTTTGTTGTGCCTTTTATACTCCCACTATGATATAAAGTGCCATGGTGGGTTGTGTATTTCCTTTGTTTTTCCATTAGAGCTTTGTCAAGTAAGTGTCCCTAAAATGATAACATTGAATCCTAGTGATTCTTGCCTCATGGGTGTGTTATTTGTTTGCACACCCTTTTTCAGCTACAAGTACTTTCATGTGCACATTTAGGTGTTCTTGGTTCTCCTCTATGAACTTATTGATGACACATAGTTTTAGTGGACTTGTCATGGATCTCTCTTGTTCATATTATAGAGGTTTCTACTGTTAGTGCTAATTCTTCCTTAGCTTTACTTTGGAGTGATTTATTCTTATGTACTAGGTGGATGCAATGATTGATCACCCATTCATTTTGGTAAGATGGAGAACTTACCATATGGAAATTATTGCATTCCCATTTCTAGAGGTGACCTTCTACTTTCACTTGATCAGTGTTCTTCATACTATTGGTACCTATATTTTTGACTTGCATCTTGTATGGTTGAGTTTCTAGGGTCACTGATGCAAATTCATTTTCCATTTGTATCTTCGACGACTAGATGTTTTCCTTTTTTTCCACATGATTCAAGTAGTATTATTTTGGGAACTAATGCAAATTCTTGTCTTCTTGATCTTGATCATCATCCATTTCAAAGGAGGCTCTTCATTTCAGCACTATAATAGTCATCATTTGCCATTTTTCTATAACTTCTTTGTGCTTCATATTTTTTTTCATGTTCCTATTCTTTTTGGGACACTGTTTTCGGAGGCCTCTTACTCCTTTATTCACCTTTCTCTCTTTTGGAGAGAATATATTCTCATTAGTTTTTCTCCTTTTCTCTAGTTGTGAGAGATTAGATTTTTTTTACATGGGTAACTCATCAAGCCTTGTTTGTCATGACCCATCATGCATTCTTCTCTTTTAATGCATTCACTTTTTATGGTTTTTAGCTACTCCCTAAGTTTTGAATTAAAGGGGGGTGTGATGTAAGGGCTAAAACACTCTTCAAAAACTACCTTTTAAATCCTCACAAATATTTAGTCAAACAATTGGGAACAATGCTCTAAAATTCAGAAATTCAGATCTGCACATATGCACTCTTATTTGCAATGAAAGGAATGATGGATTACATCAATAAATCAGTAAAGAGGGACTGATAAAAACAGATTAAAAAAAATAAATTTATTAAATATTCCATGAAATTACCACAACAAGGTTTCAAGCTCAAGCAATGAGAGCTTATGCCAAACAATGCATTCTCTATCAACTAGAATCCTCCTGCAGCTTCTCAAACTTGCCTCTTTCAATCTAGAATTGATATGGAATGTGGTAGAACAGTCCCAAACCTGCAATAAAAACCTTCAAACAACCTCCTCCATGAATGCTACGCCTTCTTCTATGACTTTACTTGTTTTCTTCAAAAAATCTACTCAAAAAATGACCTTTTCCAGACTTTTTTCACCATTTCCATGAATGTTTTCACATTCCTTTTCCTTCTCAAAAAACTCATGAATAATTCTAGGCTGCACCATTAATTTCCTCCAAAATATAAAAATAAAAATATTAAACTCCAACCAATGAAAACCATAACTCCCTACAACCATTGGTTTGATCATTTTCACTCGAAAAGGCCAAAATCCAAGATTGGCCAACCTTGGTGTCCACTTTCCTAGTCCCTTTTTAGGGATTTTTGAAATTATTTTAAAACATTATTTTTTTCAATTTCCAATGCCTTATAAATTCATTTTAAAGAGTTTAAAAATTGAAAAATCAAAATTGCTTTATTACCTTGCTTTTTCACCTTGTCAATGCTTTTCATTCTTTTTGATCACTTCACACAAGGATAAATAAAATTAATCATTCCAACATTATTTTCCACCAAATAATCCATCTCCAAATCAAAATTTCAAAATTGAAACAAAATTTTAACCTTTAAACCAATACAAGATTACACGTAGCCATGGATGCTTCTGCATGAGACACCCACAGTAGAAATAAATATTTTATGAGTGTGAATCATAAATATTTTTAGATTCCATGCTCAAACTAAATCCATATTCCCACCTTTTCCACTTTAACATTCTTTCTCACATATCCTTGCAACTTGATATATCTTTCATCCTTCATTCTTCCTCTCTTTCTCCCTCTTTTCACCAAATTTATCTCCCACCAACCTACACTATGAAACTCTAAAAAATCATAAACATTAGATTCTTCATCATCAAGAAAGTAATTAAATCCATGAATTACATCTTTCTTTGTTATTGATGCTACCACTTGTTTATCATCACACTCGGTTACAACACTATGCTCTTCCTCCTTCATGCCTTCTAAAAGACAAATTTCAGCTACAATTTCACTTCATGCTCTGCATTCTTATCAATGTTAGTGACATAATCAAAAGATTTATCCTCTCCAACCTACAACAAACTATCATTCTTACCAATCTCTTTATCAAATAAATCAAAAAATGATGCAAAGGGAAGTTTAACAAACAAATCAACATTCTCCTTCTTGTAACCTTCCTTACTTTCAACCATTGTTCCTTCTTTTACTAATGCATTCTTTTCTACAATCTCATCTTCTACAACACTTTTACCATGCTCAAATAAATCAGATTTAACATAATTCTTACAAAAATAAGATGATACCTCTTCTTCTTTCTCCACTGAAACCTTCACTTTACCTCTCTTGTATGCCATCAATACTATTGCAACTTGCATTAGAAAATATTTATCTTCATCGTCATCCTCTTTCACTATTTTTTAACTCCATTAACCAAACAATTTTCAATGCCCTGACATACCTAAGTTCCATCCTCTTTATTCAAGGGATTCAACTTGTGTTTGATTCCATCCTTGTACAAAGAGTATATGTATTAGCATACCCATCATGCATTGCACACCTGTCAAATTGCCAAGGTCTTCCCAATAACACATGAAAAAATCCATAAACAATATATCACATAAGACTTCATCATGATAATCACCTGTCCTAAAATTTACCAGACATTGTTCATTTACCAAAACTTTGTGATCATCTTGCAACCAAACAATTTGGTATGTATGGGGGTGTCTTCTCTTTTCCAATTGCAAATTATTCATCATTTCTTCAAAAAAATATTTTCAGTACTACCATCATCAATAATAACATTACAAACTTTACATTCACATTTGCATCTCGTTCTAAACAATCTTCTCCTTTGAGTAGGTTGTTTTCCCTTGTTCATCAAGACTCTTCTTGAAACAAGTGTTTCTCCACTCTCTGCTTCTTCCGAGTGTGAAGAATTAGTGTTGGAGCTTCCTCATTCACATTTTCTTCCCTTGCATGACTTCCAGTCCTCCAATTTGTCTTCTCTTGTTCTAGACACTCATAAGATCTATGTCCTTCTCCACATTTGAAACAAGTCATATTATAATTTCCTCTTCCAAATCCTCTACCTGATCTTCCTCTTCCTCTGAAACTTTGATAATGAGTCTGATTTGAATTCTCACCTATTTATTCCTTGCTACCCTTAGTGTCTCCAATCTGATTTTTATCCTCAAACTATTGCACATTAATTTTACCCTTTCCTCTTTTCTTATTTTAAATCTTCTGTTCATTCTTTCTTCAATCTTCAAGGCAACTTGATATGCATCCTCCATGGTTAAAATCCTCACTAATTTGGCATATCCTCCTAAATTCTTGGCCTCAAGCCATTAATTTATCTTTTAAACTTCTCCTTATTTGTTTCAACATGTCCCATTCTAGTGAGAATCTGATGAAACTCTTCAGTGTATTTTTTCGTTGTCTTTTTTCCTTATTTCAATCGTTGTATTTTCTTGAGAAAATCTAGCTTATAATCCACTGGAATAAACTTACTTTTCATTTTCTTTACCATTTTTTCCCACTTTGTTATTTTCTACTTCCCCTTTCTTCCTCTTTCCAACTAAATTTTCCTCCACCAAATGGAAGCATGACCCTTTAATATGGTTTTCACAAACCTTACTCTATCAAGGTCCTCAGTTTCCTTGAATTCAAAATACTCCTCCATATCATTAATCCAATCTATCAACTCCTTTGGATTCAAATTTTCACTTAATGTAGGAACATCAATCTTTAGCCTCTTTCTAATGTTTGAAAGGGCTCTAAAAAATGGGTCATTTTCAACTATTGTAGATACATCTCTTTACTCACTTGTCAGACTAGCATTGTCCGAGGCTTCTTCTTCTTCATCACTCTTTGGTTCTCTTCTGTGAAAACCCTCTTCTTATCTCTTCTTGGAGTGTATCCACTTGACTTCTCAAGGATCTAAAGTCATCTCCATAGAAAAATTTGTCCATTCTTCCTTTATCTTCACCCCTACCACATTGGGCTCCTCTTCCATACATTTTTCAAAATACCCACAAGCTCAATCCTAGTGCAAACCGCCTCCTTTCGAGGAATCACCTACACACTCAGAATATTATAGATTTGATACCACTTATGTAAGGGGTTAAAAACCCTTCAAAACTACCTTAAAACCCTTTTAAATCCTCAAAAACATTTATTCTTGAACAATTGGCAACAATGCTCTAAAATTTATAAATTCGGATATGCACATATGTACTCTTATTTGCAATAAAAGGAATGATGGATTACATCAATAAATCAATCAAGAGGGACTGATAACAGTAGATAAAAAGAAAATAAATTCATTAAAAATTCCATTAAAATTATCACAATAATTTTTCAAGCTCAAACAATGAGAGCTTATGCCAAACAATGCATTCTCCAACACTAGAGTCCTCCTGTAGCTTCTCAAACTTGCCTCTTTAAATATGGAATTGATATGGACAATGGTAGAACAGTCCAAAACCTGCAATAAAAACCTTCAAAAGACCTCCTCCATGAATTCCACGCCTTTTTCTATGACATGTTTTCTTTAAAAACTCAACTCAGAAAATGACCTCCTTTTCCAGATTTTTTCACCGGTTTCATGAATGTTTTCATATTCCTTTTCATTCTTCTAAAAAAACTCATGACTACTTCTGGGATGCACCATTAATTTCCTACAAAAATCTAAAAATAAAAACATTAAACTCCAACCAATCAAAATCATAACTCCCCACAACCATTGGTTTGACCATTTTCACCCAAAAGGGCCAAAATCCAAGATTCTAACCTTGGTGTCCACTTCCCCCGGTCCCTACTTTTTAGGGATTTTTGAAATTATTTTAAAAACATTATTTTATTCAATTTCCAATGTCTTATTAATTAATTTTCAAGAGTTTAAAAAATAAAAAATTGCATTATTACCCTGCTTTTTCACCTTGTCAATTCTTTTCATGCTTTTTTATCACTTCACACAAGGATGAATAAAATTAATCATTCCAACATTATTTTCCACCAAATAATCCAACTCAAAATCAAAATTTCAAAATTGAAACAAAATTTTAACCTTCAAACCAATACAAAATTACACGTAGCCATGGATGCTCCTGCATTAAGGTGTTAAGAGTAATCATTCATTAGCTAATGATTAATTAATCTGTAATGGATTTTTAGGCTAATTTCGCTTTATGCACTTAAGCTAAAATTATATTTATTTTATTTTATTATATTGAGCTATTATTAGATCATTTTTTCTCATAACATATGATGTTGACACTTGTCATGATTTGATCCCCTTCTCATTTATAGTTTTCTCCTATAATAAATCTCCTTCATTGAGGTTTGTTAAGTAAAAGTAAATTCTTTCTTTTTAAGGAAACATGAAATCATTATTTTCAACTCTTGTGCATGGAAGGTGTTCTCATTTGTTGTTTGATCTTTCTTTGTGCATGTTTTTCACAAATCTAACATTTTCCATTGTCAAAAATCTCACCCTTTGGATTTGATTGCACTCATGGTTTGTTCTTTTGAGTTTAAATTTTAGAATCTTGTTCTTTTTGTATCTTTGTTTTCTTAGAACATACTTACCTTACCTCTTGTGAGAGAGCATGATCCTAAAATACCATTGCCAAAAGGCTTTCAAAAAAATGCTTATTGTCATTACCATCAACAAAATGGGGATGGTATAAAATATTGTAAACGTCTTAAACATCTTGTTCAAGACCTTATTTATTATAATCATCTACAAATAAAAGGTGTGAATGATAAAGGTAATAAGTTTGTAGCCCTTCCTAATCAAAATTTTCAAATCTTTACAAATCCCATGCCTAGGAACAATATTTCATTTTTCAAAGCTAGTGCAACTAAAAGTGATGTGATGAATGTTGACATGGATGATGATAATATGAATACTATTGAACAACCTCCCACAAAAATTGTGATAGCATTTATTGAAACTAAACCTTTCAAAGGCTCAACTAAAAATCCTCTTGACATTGCTTTCTCACAAAATGACATACTTAAATGTGCACTTGATGGTCCTCTTTACATAGTTGGCCAAATCAATGATAAGCCCACTAATGGGATATTGATTGATCCCATCTATGGAGATAATATGATCATTGAAGAATTCCTATATGTGCATGAACTATATCAAGAAACATATGAAAAAATAAAAACATGGATCAAGACACATAATGGGTTTGCTTTCCCTATGATAGGCTTGATAGATCCCCCTTTAAAAGTGGGACTGAAAACACTAGCTGTATCATTTTCCATCATCCCTCAATTGGACCACTTTCGTGTGAAGTTAGGCTATCCATGGCTTCACTCCATGAATGACATCCCTTCAGTTTTGCATAAATTTCTAAAGTTTCTATTTGGTAATTATATCTTTACTATGCATCATAGTGGATTTACTCTTATGTCAACTCGAGGGAATTTTTCACTAGATTTATTTTGGCCCGATCCTATGGAACATATCAAGCCTAATGAGGATTACTTTTTCAAATCATATCAAAAGTTAAATTAAAAGAAAATAGCAGAATTATTCCTTTGAAACATGCCTCAATCCATGACCCAACCACCTATCCTTGATGAAGAAATGATCAAACCAAAATCCCTTCTAAACATACAAGAGCAACCTATAGAAAACCTTATGTAATTTCCTATAAGAGACCATGAGATAACACAAACAATCCCCCTATCCCTCCTCGAATCAAACAAGTTTACAAAGTCAAAGAGAAACCAGTTGAACAAGCTACTATTGTTTCTTCTATTCCTCACAAGGAAGAGAAGGAACCTATGATTGACACGAAATTGAAGTGATAAATATCATAGGTATAAATGACATGTTGTTTCTCATAAATTACAAACTCAAGAAGACAAGAACAAAATAGAAAATCAAAATCTGAACTTACCTGAAGCAATGCATGACAATTATGTACCTTCTTCACAA
Source organism: Sequoiadendron giganteum (assembly GCA_007115665.2). Lineage (NCBI taxonomy): Eukaryota > Viridiplantae > Streptophyta > Pinopsida > Cupressales > Cupressaceae > Sequoiadendron > Sequoiadendron giganteum. Next base: position 118,756,232 of record CM021104.1, on the reverse strand, counting down.
CATAAACAAGAACATTCCATGGACATTGTCATTCGACCTCCTGTTGTGATAAATTTAGATGATGAGATTGAAATTGCAAAGATTGATGAAGAAGTGCATGATGAGTTGAATACACCATTTTCATCTTCTATGAACTTAAATGACAAATCTCCTAAAAAGAGTGTTGAACCCGGTGCTTCCCCTAGTTTGACACTTGATCTTGTCCCTTTGGCTATTTTTTTGCCTTTCATTTATATCGAACGGGATTGGGATGCAAATGACTTGCTCTAGGTTGACTTGCATGTGACTTAATAGTATTTTTCATTTTCATGTTTTCTTTATGTGATTGCATGTGTGTAATGTGATCCCTCATGATGTTTCGTTTGATGTATCTCTCTCTCTTTGTGACATTCCTCTATATGTATCTTCATTCTTCTATATGTTGCAATCCTTTCATTTTTCTTGTGTTTTTACTTTTGGGGATGATGCAAGGCATTGAGACATTTAGGTCTCTTCCATGTTGACCCAAAATATTTTATTTTTTTCATTTGTATTTTGTTTTCCTTTTGGGGATGATGCAAGGCATTGAGACATTTAGGTCTCTTCCATGTTGACTCAAAATATTTTATTTTTTCATTTGTCTCGTGTTTTCCTTTTAGGGATGACACAAGGTGTCGATACATTAATTTCTCTTCCATGTTGACCTGAAAGGATTTTTCTTTGTTTTTTCTCTCTTTGTGTCATTCTTCCAGTTCTATGAGTATTTGGGAAATGATGAAAATTCTATGCTCTATGACAACATTGTAGAAAAGATATACTGACCTCGAATTGATATATCCCTTATGTATTTGTGGGGGCAACCCTTCCTTCCTATTTCATGATGCAACTTATTTAGAAAAATATGACCTGGCATAGGGTTTTCTGATGAAATCTCTCATGTCTTAGGAAAAATATTGGCTAATTTAAAGCAATCTCTCATAGTAATGGTGTAGAAACCACTTTAAATTGGGGGCATACATCGATGATATCTTTTGGCATATTTCATGGTGTGATTTTATTTTTTCTTGTGATGTGTCCTCTTCTTGGTCATGTAATTGGGTTTGATGTCCTCCAAGAGTGTACGATCTACCTTCATGACATGATGTGAATGAGGAATTCCATGAGTGATGATCTGACACCCTTGATTTTTCCTCTCTTGGAAATATTGAGCACAATGCTCCCTAAGAAGAAGACCTTACATGAAAAAAGAAAAAATTCCTTTAACAAAATTTTACATGAAATTACAAAAACATTTACAAAAGTGTTACATTGTGGTGCCTTATCAAAGCTTTCAGGAGGATAACTTTGATATGGTATGAGAGGATAATATGATTCTCTCATTTTCCAACTCATTGAGATAACTCACCTAGTGGACAGACTAAGGTTCCACTACCCCAAAGTGAGCATTCACATATTTGGGACAAATCACCTAGTGGATAGACTAAGGTTCCACTATCCCAAAGTGAGTAGCATATGTTACAAACAAACAACCCCGCTCCACATTGTGTTGGAATAGTTATGCTTGGTCCTTTTGTTTTTCTTGGCCTTTGATAGGGTATGATTATGTATCTTTCTTATTTTTTCATACTTAAGTGTCTTGAATGTCCACTTTAGTGTGACTTTGACATGGGTTCATAATCTCACTAAAGTGGGGAAAAATATAGTAATAGAAAAAGTATCCCTTTTCTTTACTTGATTTGGGAATAATTGTCATTGAATTAACCTAATTTTTTCCTAGGTCTAATGTTGCAATGTGTTGTAATGCATTCACATTGATCGTGGGCCTCTTTTTAATAAAATTTACTTAATGTGTACCCTATTTATGGTGTTGTAAAGTGTTGTAACACACTTTCACATTTATCTAGGGTCTTCTTAATTAATTTTGGTTAATTATAGTTAATTGGCCCTTTAATTCAAATTTAAGCCTTATTTGTGACACCTCCTGAAGATCTATCTTGACAGGTCCATAATTCAAATTGTAAAATATTCAATTGGGAAAATTCAAGGTTCTAGAAATTGGTGCTAGGACCCATTCGCCCTAGGTGGCGAATGGGTCCTCTCTATAGGACCCCCTTTATCAACATTAGTGTTCTTTCATTCCTCGAAGGCAAGGTCCTAGAAAACAGTGCTAGGACCCATTCGTCGTAGGTGGCGAATGGGTCCTCCATTAATGAGTACCCCCTTTTTAATTTTCATTCTGACATGAATTTAGTAATTTTTGTTTATAGATTTGGTGTTAGCTTGAATTATTTGAATTTTAGGGTTAATCTCTTAATTTAGTATAAATATGGGGTTAATTCACATATTTTCATCCTAAGCAATCCTATAATTCCATAAGCAATCAAGAGCACTTACACAAGATTTTACGAGAGCAATTCAAAGGTATTTCAAGGTATATTATCAAGGTTTTATTGCAGCAATTCAATAATATCATTCCATCATAACAAGGGTTTAGTGCATTCCTACATGTTGTTGAGCTAAGATAGTGGATGTAGCATTGAAGATCTACTTGCAAGCATTGTTTACATATTATTCAAGGATCAAGATCTACACTCTTCATGGCCATTACATGTTAGATTGCAGATTTATCTTAGAAGACAATATCCAAGGTATCAACATTACATCATTTCGTTTTCATGCTTCAATTTCATTATTTCATCATTTCGTTTAATTAACTAAATGGGGTTTGACTTAGGGAAACCCCTATTCACCAACAATATAATTTTTTCTTCCCTTGAATGTGTGTTTTCAGATTTACAAGTTGAAAATCAAGTGGAGAAGAAGTTTGGAGCAAAATTGTCAAAGTTGTCAACTTGCAAGATTGAGCTTTATAGTGCAAGAACAAAGAATTGGAACTAAAAAAATAATTATAGGTTTTTGGGAGCTGACAACCAGGAATCTAAGAGTCCATAAATTAAATTAAATAACCTAGATCTCAATTTTAGAAACCCTAGCAGGGACCCATTCACCACTAAAGGCAAATGAGTCCTTTGTGCCCTAAAAACAAGCTTCTTGCAACAAGGTACACAACAGTTTAAGCTCTGAGAACTCCCCTCATAGTTGCTATAATAGTTAAGGTCAAATTCTGATAATTATTTGCATCATATCACACACATAATTACATGTTATATGGTGGAAAGTAGTGGTTCATCATCTTGATCCATTCTCCTTGATTGAACCCTCTTTTCCCATATTAAACAATGTATTTTTAATTAGTTTCTTTTGAGTACAAATTTTATTGTATATATATATATTTAAATTTGTTTTTTAATATTATTTCTAATTATTTGAAAATAAAACTTCTATGATAATTTTTGAAAATTCTTTAAAAAAATTGTATATTTTTTTAAAAAAACTATTGAATATTGTATGTTATGGCTTTCATTAAACCTAGGCAAGTTCCCTTCGGCCACAAATACAAAGACATAATGCAAGCATGTTATAACGCGCTCGCGTTATCTTCTCTTAAAAGCAAAAAAACAAATGCAAATCTCTCATTTTCATTTCAACTATTTTTTTGCTCCACTCGTGGCCAAAAACACCAAATATCGTGCTCGCATTCTAGGAGAAGAATTTCTTCACCAAAAATCCAAATTTCTTCACAACAATGGCGCCATGACAACGAGGAGCTATAAGAGGTAAGGATTCTATGCTTTTTGTTTTGAATTTGTTAGTTTTAGGTTGAATTTGATATCTATTTGTTTGATTTTTTAGGAGATGCAAATCAACCTGCAAACCCTCAAAATCCTCAACAGGAGGACCAACCAAATCCTCAAGATCAAAATCAATCACAACATCAACCTTCTCCACCAATCACTCAACCCCCTCCTGGCACTCAACAAAATTTAATGAGTGAAATTGAGAACAACAAAAAAAAAATTGAGGATTTGATCAATAGGTTGAGTGATCTAAATGGTTCAACCACAGAAAGAATGACCCTAGCAAATTCATTGAAAGATATGTTAACAAACGTAGATTTAATTAGCAAACAAATAACTGGATGGGAAGATAGGAGGCAGGCAGCTAGGGAGTATTATGCAAACAAACTATCATACAAGGATGTGAAAGATTTAAAAATAAAAAAAGGTGATTTGTGTTTATTATTCACTGACCCACGCACAAATCAAAATATTACCCTCAATGTGAAGAGGTTTCCTATCCATTGGTGCCACCACCAACAAATTAAGAAATGGTTTAATGATAGGTGGTACATGGTCTTCGATTACCCACCGTGTAACAATTGCGAGGTCCCACAATATTTCCTTAGGAAACTATACAGTGAGTTCATATTGAACAAAATCCCAAATTATTTTGATATGAGGGATTTCTAGGGGAGAGGTGGGGAGTCAGCTCAAGATAGAACTGGTGCACAGCTGAATCCTACACGGCAAGGTAGATGAGCTCTTGCTAGGCCACCCCATGAGCACATTGTTATGCCTTCCATCGTGAAGGAAACTGCTGACGTAGAGACATTGTAGGAAATCAACACTTTGATCTAGAGTGTCATCCATCATACTAGCCCTATTCTACAATGCCATCCAGGGGAGTCTTCTAGTGGTGGTCTTCGAACACATGTGTGTCAATCTTGCGGGGCTACTTTTTCACATGACCCCACCGACCCTCAGGAGATTGGTACGCAGGATCCATCTGGAGCTATGGAGATGGAGAGGGCAGCTGACATCTTGCATGAGGCATATGGCATTGATAGTCAGGTAAAAGTTAGTGCATGTGTTAATTGAATTTAATTTATTAAATTTCGATTTTGAAATGCAAGATTAACTAAAAATGTTTTATGATTTTAATAAAATTGCAAGGTCACAGTGTTGAGACTGGATACACCATCCCCCCACCAACCTATTTTTGTAGTACACCTATCGCTAGGGTATGTAACTAGTAAACAATTATAAGTTTATTGCATATTAATGGCATTGTTTTACGAATGGTAATTTAATATGCAATTTTGGATGTTGAACAAACTAATATTGGAGGTTTTGATGGAACACTTCCCAGTGGCGGTGGATTTACTCAAACCTTCACGCAGGTAATAGAATAAAGAGTTTGACTAATGAATCAAGTACTTAATAGATTTGTGTAGTTTATGCATGCACATCGTTGATTACGTTGAATAATTTTTTGTTTTATTTTCAGTTGTTGCAAGATGATACACCTCCGAATGTGACAAGGGCAATGGATATTGGTGTGACATCTGCTATACAATCCTCGATGGCTCTGACAGAAGAGGTATGAGGCAAATTAGTAAATTTTAATTTACATTTGTTGTTATAGATGTTACTTAGTGAGAAATCAAACCATAATTGATTCACATAGTTTTTGTCTATTTGCATGGTTTATACAAGGCTTGAGCACACCTGAGCATGGGCATGAGGATATTTCCCTCATGGACAAAGATCGTGAGATGGCTGTAAGTGATTATTTTTTCAAATATATCATTTTTTATAATGTAATTTCTATATATTCATGTCTTCACTTCTTATTGTAATAGTTAAAACTTCACCATGAACTAAATCCTAGGAGGAGTAGCAGGAGCACTCCACGAGCGCAGCAAAAATGAGTGAAAGACCTATCACCATTCGAGCGAAAAGGAAAGGGAAAGATTTTATTTCCTGGGCATGGAGAGAAATGACTTTTGATTCCAGAGTCCTTTATTGTATGCCTGCATGGCAGTTTTGTACATATTTGATATTGTATGCCTAGATGGCATTCTTGTAAGCCTACATGGCTATTTTGTACATATATTTCATACTTATATCGACATATATTTATGTATGCCTACATGGCTATTTGGTTAATACAAATATCTTTTTTTGATGCCTATCCATATTTGCATTCTAAATTGATGGTTCAATATATATGAGTTATACTTTACAACTTACGTGCATTCGAGTATATACTTTGTGGCTTCCATGTTTTCATGCATATACCTTGTATTCGTGCATATACTTTGTTTTAATTTGTGTATACTATGTATTCGTGTGTATACTTTTTGAGGCTTACGTGTTTATGAGTACTTGTAGTTCCCTTATTGACATGTAAATGTTTGACTTATTCACATGTATAATTATTAATTGGTTAGCCCTAGCATTGATCTATATCATCCTCAATGCATGATCCTTGAGATGGAGTAAGTACACCCTCAAGGTCAAAAGGAGTTTCAAATGCATTCTTCGTAGGCTCATTTTGGTAGTGAAACCAGAAACCTCTTACATCATTGAAACGAAAAAAAAATTCCTTTATAGCAGGTCTGAAAACATTATCATTCTCCATCAGTTCCTCATGTATCCACTCCCCATTAATGGTTGTCTCATGACCTTCATGAAACCAAGCACTTATCTCATTTGTGATAGAAGAAATGTATGAAGATTTATCTTCCTCCTTATGAACCATTCATTATCATGAGAGATGGGTTCTTGTGAACCACTACTGATGAATCATGGGTCAATGAGTTTGACTTGTAAAACTACACGATTGAATCCTGATAGCAATATCACAATATTTATATATCTAAATGTGTTATTTCCTTCAGCTAAAATTTGTGCTTATACTTATGTGATTGATGTATTTTTGTGTATGGGATCGTAGTAATTTCTATTAGATGATGCTATTGTGTCTTTAAGGTTTATTTATTAAAGGGTGCATGAAACAAGTTTTAAATCCTTACAAATCTTTGAATTTCTTAGGTTTTTCTATTTGTTGAGTATGGGCTCCAAGCTTGAGTCCAAGTCAAAAAATGGCTTGTCAAGTCTTTGGTGAGTCCTAGTCTTGTAACACTGGTGTGAACACATCGAGGAATAATGTATATGCCAATGAAGAGAGAACCCATCCTTGTTTCCAAACAAACCATTTATCCCTCAAGAGCACTCTTGCTCTTCCCAAGACCTATTATCTAGTCTTCCTAGGGTATTCCTCTCTACCCTACTAAGGGATCACTCCTAAACCCCTCTCACCATGTAAGACTCTCCACTAATTTCAAATTCTTCTCCATCACTCCCAATCCACCACTAAGCTTCCTTGGGCTCAACACTGACCCAAAGTGTCCTAACCACTCCAGGGCTAGGGAAGGGTATCCTAGTTGTCCCTTTGTTTATTTTTCTCCTCACTGATCCATCTTATTGGATTCTTTCACTTTTTACCCATTGCTTTCTTGAAAAACTCAATTTTAGGCCTTGTAGCCTTTTGCCCCAATTTGGCCTCCTAGAACCTGTTTTCTTGAATTTTCTCACAAACAGTCTTAACAACCCCCAAATGTTTTTGTAGATTCTTTCTTTTGACCATCAAGGCTCCAAGATTTACCAGGCCTTAGGTCCTACAAGTGTCCATACATATGATTGTCCTCAAACCCCCTATTTTAAGGGGTTCCTAGAGTTTTTGGCTCTTTTTCCTTCTTTGATGGCTTCAACGACCTCATCAACTCTCCTCTTGGCATACACATGACTGAGATACATGTGCCTACACTCCCATACTATTTATTGGCACAAACCAATCCATTTAGCAACTCTCCTTGCTGCTGTCTTCTCCAAGCTACTAGCCAGAATGCACTTGCACTCGCCTAGTGCTTGATGATTTCATCACCTTCCCTGCAAAACAAGACCCCAAAAACTACATATACAATATTTACATAGTCCCCAACTTGATTCCAAGTGGCCATGAGAGGAAAGCCACAGGAAGTCAAGTGGGACTCATTATTCAAAAAACTGGCCTGAACCGGCAATGAGACCAAGAACACCAAAAACTTGCAAAAAGATAACCAATCGGTCTAGATGAATAATCTAATGCTACACAAGGTAAGTAAGTGACACAAATGGAAGAATCGAAGCATCAAATAAGTCCTTTCAATCCATTCTTGACTGGATGAAGGCTCAAACACAAAAATTCAATGAAAACTTGCTCTCTTCCAATCACAAAAATGTACTCTCCAAGTCTCAATTCATGAAAAAAATCCTCCAACCCAGGTATTAGGGTTTTTCTGACCTTATATACCTTTCTCCCATGTGATAGGACCCTTGGGTCGGGCTTAGAGTATCATTAATTCCATTTTCCAACTTTTAGGATAAATAGCCAAGGCAATATTGCTCAAAATGCTCACAGTGTCCAAGACTTACCCAAACCACAAGCCCCTAACAAACCTATTTCCAATTCAATCATCAAAAACACTCTTGGGACTTTACATCATAGTCCTTATTCCCTTGGTGGTTGGCTAGAAGCACCTACAAGCCAAGATTGCAAAGATCTCTCCAAAAGACCTTAAGGTGCTCTTGTACCATTCTCCCCCCTGCAACAAAGAAGTTAAGGAACCTGTGGTGTCAAGAGCTCCTCACTAATTCCATGCTTCTTAAAGTCACTTTCTGCTATCCAAGTAGCCTCTGACTTTGGTTGATGTCTCCACTTCACTAGGTGCTCCATGTATGTCTTGTGCCTAGTCTTCTTCTTCACCCTTGAGTCTAGAATCTTGTCCACTTGTGGTCTGATCTGATCAGGTACCTTGAGTTCATCCACATCCTTACTCACCTTAGCACTATATTGTTCCTCATCCATTTCTGTTCCTTTATACTTCACCAAGTCCTTCACATTGAAGATAGGCGAAATGGACATCTGCTTGGGTAACTCCACCTTGTATGCATTGGATCCATACTTAGCCAACACTTTGCATGGCCCTATCCTTTTCATCTGCACCATTACTAACCACTCATATAACCCCTCTGTGGTTTTAAAAGCTAACTTCCATTCATCTCCCTCTTTCATCCTAATCTGATAGTAGCCACTTTTCAAATCAATCTTGGAGTAGTACTTAGCACCCCCTAAACAGTCCATTAAGTCTTCTATCCTAGGAATATGAAACCTATAACTAATGGTTATCCTATTTATGGCCCTAGAATCAGTACACATTCTCCACTTATCTCCCTTCTTAGGTGCCAACACCACTGGAACAACACATGGGCTTATGGTTTTCCTCATCAACCCTTGGTCGAAAAGTTCTTGAACTTGCCTTGCTATCTCCTTGTTCTGCTCTGGTGTTATTTTGTATGTAGCCTTGTTAAGCAATGTTGCTCCTGGTACAAAGTCAATTTGATGACTAATTGCCCTCTTACGTGGTAGTGTAGCTGGTGTGCCTTCACAAATGATATCCCTGAACTGATCCAACAGTTGCTTCACCTTTGCTGTCATAGGTAGCCAACTAGGTGACTCTCCTCCTTTGGCTTCAACATGATTGCATAGACAACTCCTTTTTCCTCTTTCATGTATCTTAGGAATTCCTTTCCACTCATCAAAAGTACAGTGGATTCTGCCTTTTCGACTGTGCCTTCTTGGGGAAAAAACTTCGTGGTTAAGTGCTTGAGCTGGAGTATACTAGAATGGGTGACCTCTCGGGAAGGCCTAGTGCCTCACCTATGTGAGCATCACTTAGATGCAATGAGTGCTAAGTGGGCCATTCAATATCATTTCAAATTTGTTGTTTTAAGCAACTTACAAATTTACAACTTAAGACTCCTCCAACCTAAGGGATCGATCCAGTGGAACATAGCTCAGAGCAATTCCATGTGTTTCAGTGCAAAATATGACCATGCCTAGCGTAAAAATACCTATTTGGACGTGTTGGAATATCCGCTTGGTCACATAAGTTGCAGAATGAAAGTTGCACCACTACAACTTTCCATTGCTTGCATTTGATGCTTTTTCCATCAAGTAAAAATCCGCCACCACCGGAAAACCACTCCGAGATAGCCAAAACTAAGAGAGGTTATTGTAGAAAGGCTCAACACAATCCTATAGGATCAGACGAGAAGTTTCTATGCATCACGACATCTGAGTAATAGCATGCTGAAGTTTGCAGCCATTTTGCACTTTGGACCCTTAAGGGATCGATCCGGTGGAACATAGCTCGGAGCGATTCCACGTGTTTTGGTGCGAAAGAGGACCGTGCCTAATGTAAAAATACCTATTTGGACATGTTGGAACAAATCGCTTGGTCACACGAGTTGCAGAGCGAAAGTTGCACCACTTTGCAACTTTGGACTGCTTGAATTTGACACCTTTTCCATCAACTAAAAATCCGCCGCCATGAGAAAACCACTCCAAGATAGCCAAAACCGAGAGAGGTTTTTCTAGAGGGGACCAATGCCTTTTTGTAGGATTAGAGGAGAAGTTTCTAAGTGTCATAGTATCCGAGTACTAGCATGTTGAAGTTTGCAGCCATTTTGCACTTTGGACCCTTAAGGGATCGATCTGGTGGAACATAGCTCGGAGCGTTCCACATGTTTCAGTGTGAAAGAGGACAATTCCTAGCATAAAAATACCTATTCGGATGTGTTGGAACAGTCCACTTGGTCACATGAGTTGCAGAGCGAAAGTTGCACCACTTTGCAACTTTGCACTGCTTGAATTTGACACCTTTTCCATCAAGTGAAAATCCACCGCCATGAGAAAACCACTCCAAGATAGCCAAAACCGAGAGAGGTTTTTCTAGAGGGGCCCAATTCCTTTCTATAGGATCAGATGAGAAGTTTCTAAGTGTCACGGTATTTGAGTACTAGCATGCTAAAGTTTGCAGCCATTTTGCACTTTGGACCCTTAAGGGATCGATCTGGTGGAACATAGCTCAGAGCGATTCCACGTGTTTTAGTGTGAAAGAGGACCGTTTGTAGTGTAAAAATACCTATTCGGATGTGTTGGAACAGTCCGCTTGGTCACACGAGTTGCAAAGCGAAAGTTGCATCACTTTGCAACTTTGCACTGCTTGAATTTGACACCTTTTCCATCAAGTGAAAATCCGCTGCCATGAGAAAACCACTCCAAGATAGCCAAAACCGAGAGAGGTTTTTCTAGAGAGGCCCAACACCTTTCTATAGGATTAGATGAGAATTTTCTCATTGTCATGGTATCTGAGTACTAGCATGCTGAAGTTTGCAGCCATTTTGCACTTTGGACCCTTAAGGGATCGATCCGATGGAACATAGCTCGAAGCGATTCCACGTGTTTCGGTGTGAAAGAGGACCATGCCTAGCATAAAAATACCTATTCAGATGTGTTGGAATAGTCTGCTTGGTCACACGAGTTGTAGAGCAAAAGTTGCACCACTTTGCAACTTTGCACAACTTGAATTTGACACCTTTTCCATCAAGTGAAAATCCGCCACCATGAGAAAACCATTCTAGGATAGCCAAAACCAAGAGAGGTTTTTCTAGAGGGGCCCAACACCTTTCTGTAGGATTAGACGAGAAGTTTCTAAGTGTCATGGTATCCGAGTACTAGCATGTTGAAGTTTGCAGCCATTTTGCACTTTGGACCGTTAAGGGATCGATCTGATGGAACATAGTGCGGAGCGATTCCACATGTTTCGGTGCAAAAGAGGATTGTGCCTAGCATAAAAATACCTATTCGGACATGTTGGAATAGTTCACTTGGTCACATGAGTTGTAGAGCAAAAGTTGCACCACTTTGCAACTTTGCACTGCTTGAATTTGACACCTTTTCCATCAAGTGAAAATCCGCCGCCATGAGAAAACCACTCCAAGATAGCCAAAATCGAGAGAGGTTTTTCTAGAGGGGCCTAAAGAGACCATGCCTAGTGTAAACATACCTATTCGGACGTGTTGGAACAATCCGCTTGGTCACACGAGTTGCAGAAAAATGTGTACAAATTGTTTACATGACCTTTATATGACCTTTTTCACATTGTTTACATTTCAAAATTCAAAGTTTGCAAATTTTCCTACTCAAGGAATTTATAGAACAAGGTGCTACTACACCAAACATGAACATCAACCTTACAATATTTGAGTGGGAGAGTGGGAGAGTGGAAGATAGAAAGGGAGGGAGAAGGAGAGAGTGGAAGAAAGAGAGAGGGAGAGAGTGGGAGATAGAGTGGAGGGAGAGAGGGGGAGAGTGGGAGAAAGAGAGAGGGAGAGAGTGGGAGATAGAGTGGGAGGGAGAGAGGGGAGAGTGGGACCCTTAACCCCTATACCCTCTTAATCCCTTAACCCTTAAACCCTAATCCCTCAACCCTTAAACCCTAATCCCTCAACCCTTAAACCCTAATCCCTCAACCCCTATAAACTCTTAATCCCTCAACCCCTCAACCCTCAACCCTTAAACCCTAATACCTCAACCCGTATACCCCCTTAACCCTTAAACCCTAATCCCTCAACCCTTAACCCCTATACCATCTTAATCCCTTAACCCTTCAATCCTAATCCCTCAATCCCTATACCCTCTTAATCCCTCAACCCTTAAACCCTAATTCACAACCCTTTCTATAATTTTCTAATCCTCAACCCTCAATCCTGAACCCTTAAACCCGAATCCCTTGACCCTTAAACCCTAATCCCTCAACCCCTATACCCTCTTAATCCCTCAACCCTTAATCCTCAACCCTTAAACCCTAATCCCTCAATCCCTATACCCTCTTAATCCCTCAACCCTCAACCCTTAAACTTTAATCCCTCAACCCCTATACCCTTTGAATCCCTCAACCCTCAACCCTTAAGCCCTAATCCCTCAACTCCTATAACCTCTACTCTATAACCTATTAATCCCTCATCCCTAAACCCTAAACCCTTAAACCCTAACCCATAAACCCTCTACCCTCTACCACCAATCCTATACCCTCTACCCTCAACCCTAGTCCCCCAACCCTCAAACCCACTTAGTAAACTCTCTACCCTAATCCCTCAACCCTCTCGACCCTTAAACCCTCAACTCTTAAACCCTTAAACACTCAACCCTAAACCCTCGACCCTTAACCCTAAACCCTCTCGACCCTCAACCCTAACCCCTTAAACCCTAAACTGTTAAACCCTTTACCCTCTACCCTCTAACCTCTACCATCAAATCAATACTCTCTACCCTAAACCCTAATTCCTCAACCCTTAATCTCTCAACCCCTATAACCTCTACCCTATATATTGGACCCTCAACCCTAATCCCTCAACCCTATACCTTAAACCCTCAATCTTCAACCCTCTACCCTTTACCCTATACATTAAACACTCAACCCTCAATTCTCAACCCTCAACCCTTAATCCCTCAACCCTCAATCCTTAAACCCTAAACCCTCTACCCCTTACATTGGACCCTGAACCTAATCCTTCAACCATATACCCTCAAAACTATACCCTAAACCCTCTACCCTCAACCAAGTAAACCCTTAACCCTAAACCCTTAACCCCAAACCCTTCAACCCTAAACACTTAAACCTTAAACCTTAAACCTTCTACCCTATACCCTCTACCATCAAACCTATTCCATCAACCCTCAAACCTTAAACCTTAATACCCTAGAAACCATCAACCCTATAGGTCCTCCATCCTAATCCCTCAACCCTATACCCTCAACCCCTATCACTTTCTCTCTATCTATACATCTCACCTCTCCCTCCCACCCTCTCTAATTGTCTCTATGTACCATCTCCCTCATTCTGCGTACCTCTTGTTTAATCAATCCCTACCACCCTCTCTCACTCCCTCTCTCTCACACTCCCTCTCACTACCTATCTCTCAAGTCTCTCCATCTCACCCCCCTCACACTCTCAAGTCTCTCCCTCTCACACTCTCAAGTCTCTCCCTTTCCCACCCTACCTACATAACCCTCTCTTTCTCTTTCTCTCTCTCTCTCTCTCCCTCTCCCTCAATTCTCTCTCTCCCACCCCCCTCTCTCTCTTCCTCTCCATCAATTCTCTCTCTCCCTCCCAGTATCCCTCCCACCCCCCCTCTCTCTCTTTCCCTCCCTCTATCCCTCCCACCTTACCTAGCTAAGTCCCCCTCAATCCAACCCCTTCTCTCCCACTCCCTCTCTCTTGAACTCTCACTTCGACCCCCTCTCCATCTCTCTAGACTCTCTCTAAATTCTCCCTTCATCTAAAGACATACATAAATGCATACATACAAGCATAATGCATTTGCACATATAATCTTACATCAATACAAGCATACATACATACATGTACATAAAAATATATCAGCATACATTAATATATTAGCATTTAAAATAAAGTAAGACATAACACGAGCACGTTATAATGCACTCGTGTTATGTGCTAGTAGACATGTTCCCCGTAGAAGCAAAAACCATGTCAAAAGTGAGATATAACGTGAGCGCGTTATAACACGCTCTCGTTATAGCGCACTCGCGTTATATCTTGCTTTGAGAATTACCAAACTTTAAGCTTGGTTTTGCCTTGGAATTCCAACCCAAAGGTTTGAAGGGCATTCCCAATGACCAGAGACGTGTTTTTAAAAAATCCACCATATTTCTCATAATCGAGTTCATGCTCACTGTCAGGATTGCACGTGGTTCAATATTGAATAAATCGAGCACATGGGTAATGTTGGGTTATCTCTTAGTTATCCAACGATGTAATTTTTTTCACTTTCTGAAAATGTTAAGTCTTTCATCCATAATTTATTTTATCTATATGTCTTTCTTTTGCCAAAAAGCAGTGTTTGGTATTTTTTTTTTTATAAATTAACCGTTCATCAATTTTTCAAATAAATTACATTTTTAGAAACTAGACTCCATTCTACTAATTTAAAAAATTAAAAGAAAAACAAATCAATTAGTTTCCAAAATTTGTAGGGGTAGCACGGCCAAAATTCTATTTTCAGGATATGTCCACTTCGCAAATTAGTAAAAAATCAAATACTCATTAAAAAATTATCAGAAAAATTGTGCATCAACTACATACTGTTAGCTAACTTTTGACCATTGCGATTTTAAAAATAGTAAAAAAAAGTTCATTGTATGAGGGTTGTACAAGAGTTGCTATGCTATGTTTTTCTGACAAAAAAAACACCAATTTGTGTACGTCCCTCATTTAATCCCCTTAATCTCAATCATTTTCAAAATAAATTAGTAGTTTAGAAAGTAGACTCGGAGCACTTGAATCCTTATTTTCGTTCCATCTCAAAATTTTGAGTCTAAGTATCCTCGATTTCACATCCAAGGTCAGCATTTCCTGATTTCAGAAAAAAGCTGTCCACTTAAGTCCCCTTTTTGGGAACCATCCTTGTGCACTTACCCCTATTACTTAAATAGAATTTGGTAAAAATAAATAGACAACTTTTTATAAAACTTAAATAATGTTTTAAAGTAAAATAAATAAAATTTCAATCAAATTAAATAAAATTTCAACTAAAAATTTTAGTGAATTTTTTTGAAAAAAATTCCCAATCTTAAATAAAATTTCTATGTAAGATTTTTTGATGAAATTTTTCTTTAAAATAGAATTTAAAGTAAAGTTCTTTCTAAATTTTATTTTAAAACAAATTAAGGTCCGATGAAAAGGAATAAACTTACTTATAACACAATGACCAAAAATTCCTCTTTGTTGAACCAAGTTCTTCAATCCTTCCAAGTCCTTGTCTTCTATAACAAGTAAGAAAATACACCATCCCTACTCCCCATCTTTCTTAAAGAAATTACTATTCTACGAATGCATAGAAAAATTCAAGATGATAAATAATGACTATCAAGGATTCCAAACTGTATTATTATTTTGAAAGAGGCTAGGGAGTCATATTTATAGAAAATGAATGTTGATTCGAGAGTCAAGATTTGATGGTGAAAATCAATGGTCGATATTGGGGAAGCGAAGGGGAAAGTTTCCATTCTAACTCATGAGGAGATAATAACGATTTTTTAGTTTAAAAAAGATGGATAATGGTGCACATGAGTTTTCCCTTTTCATGTGTAGTTTGAACATGAAGTTACCAAAAGGAGGGTAGTTAATTGATAAAGGAAATATTTAAACTCTAAACTGAAATGAAGTTAACTAATAAGAGACAAGGTGTTGACTAGAAAGAAGAATAGAAAGTTGGAGTAAAGAAATATGGAAACTTTTAAATAAAATAAAGTTTAATTATTATTTCACTCATAATTTGAAAATGATGCTTATTTCCATATTTAAATTTTGCATCATAAATTTTATTTATTTTATAAATATCTTAATTTATATATTATTATCTTAAATTCTAATTCCATACTAATAATATAAAAATAATAATCATTGTCAAACCGACTTAATAATATTAGGAGTTTTCCAAACATTCTAAGAAAAAGGGTCGTGACATCAAGGAACAAAACCACCAAACAAGAGGATCTACTCATATTGTCAAACAAGAGCTCCAAGTTACCAAAATATAACCACCTCTATAAAGATCAATAATCATGAGTTTTCCATGCCCAACAAAGATCATATTGATAGTATCCATGGTTTTTGATCTCTCAAATGTATAAAAACAAAGTTAACTCAAGAATATTCATTTATGCCCCAAAAGCCTTAAAACAACCTCTAATTCCTTCTAATAAATTCTCACAAGCTTTCCAACCTAATAAATAAAAAATGAAGGAATACCTAGAACCTAGTTCATATTAAGCTCTAATACCAAATGATGAAAAATAAATAGGTTCAATACCAATTGTTTGGAAATTCAATCTCTATCTAAAAATGACTTTAATGGATGAGATAAAAGGCTTGGACTACAACAATACCTTAAAATATAAAAAATTATATGCAAATCTAAAAAATAAGTTTCTTTATTATGAAATTACCATGATTAGATTCATCTTTTTAATGACGATAAAAATCAGCCAACATATCATGCTTAATTACACCATCTTATGTGAACTTATAATGAAAGTATATAATAAAATAAAATCACCATAAGATAGAATCAATGAGGAAAAAATCAACATGTTGAAAGAGAATCACATAACAAGATTTACGTGTGATAGGTCCAGATAATAGCTTATTTTTTGTTGTTTTATGCACATCTTGAGATACTTTTAGATAGAATTTTCAGACAAAACTCATACATGGGTGATCCCACAATAGTGGTTTACAATTTTTGGCCAAACTGGACACTGAAATTATTATTTTTAACTAAATCTTCACATTCGGGCACCTTTACCATGAGGAATTTGAAGATGATGCAAACTAGAGTCTCATCACATTTTGTGTGTAGATTCTAAAAAATATTTTTTTGAAATTTTTTGGAATCAGATTGCACTTCCTTTTCCATCTCCCACAAAAACTTGTTTTTTTTCAGAAAACAACATTTCTAAAAAGTGACGCTCATCGTATAGAACATAAATTTTTTTGTATGAAGGATAAAATTATAATTTTTCAAATTTAGATTTATAACTACGATATCTAGCACTTTCATTTGGTCTCATAGTTTTTTATTGAATATTTTTTCCTTAATCAAGTTTCGAAGTCAAACCAATTGCAATTCAGACATAGGTGGACTGTATACAACACAACTTTTTTTGTATGTATCGAAATTCAATTTTCTTTTTTTTAGTGGATCAAGGAAATCAATACCCAACATGAACATATTTAAAATATATATATTTTGATAATCTGCTATTTTTCCACATGTGCAAAACAAAGAGCTTGATTTTTGGTGAAAAACCTATGTTTAATAAAACTAAAAAAACACATACATAATAAAACCAAAACACAATAAAATTATATTCGTTGGATAGCTCGTTCTGAGGAATACCATCTTCTAGTTGGGTCTGTGAAGTTTCCTACATTTTCATCCTCAACTCAAGATTCGAAGGGCAGAAATCTGCTAAAATTTGGTGGAAGAGGGGGAGAAGGGGAAACTTTTTTTTTAATTTTCCATTTGTTTCTATGAAGAAACGTGACATCATAGGGTTCAAGCGAACCCACCATGCAAAAGGGGGTTTTCTCGAACTAGGGGTTTTCTTGAACCCCTCTTTTGGGTTCGTGCGAACCCCCTAGTTCAAATGAACCCTTTAAAACAAGAAATTTTGAAAGTGTGAGAATTTTTACAAATTTCCTTCCTCATCAAAATTATAAACCACTATTATGGGTTTACCCACATTATATTATCTTTTCATATCCATTATGCAGACTTAAACCTTAAATACGATGATGAAATTATGGTTATAACATTTTAGTATTATATGGTTTATATGAATATATGTATGGAATATTGATGGAATGCTATGAGTTAATTAACTTGGTTGCAACTAAAGAGGAACCATGGTGCAACAGTTGTGGGATGAACCCATAGAAAAAGGAATGATCAGACACCAAAATAGGGGAGCTCCAAGTTAAACTGAACATGATGATCATTGATTAAAGGAATTTAATGAAGGTTGGATGTGTGTTATTATAACTAGTTAAATAAATGCTAAAGAAGAGGTCTCCTTCACTTATAGAATTTTCAAAAATGGTTGTATGATTACATGCGATTATGTTTTGATAGAGTTCTAGTCCTTATAGGATTCTCTTTCCTTTTCATATATAGGTTGAATAAATCAGTCTTAATTCTATGCTCTATTATTTAGGAGTGAAGTTAATGATTTTGATTAAGTTGTTTCTTTCAATAAAGATTCCCTTAAGCTTGTATTGTAATTCCCCGCCACATAACCCTAAAGGAAGTTGCAATTCACTAGACTTAAGCGTACAATTTTTTTTTAATTAAAGTGTAATTAACATACATGTTCACCAACAATTGACAACAACCTCTAAGGCTACGTAACTGAGATTAATTAAACCCACACATACATCAATATACATCCATAGCATTTAATGACAATAAGAAATGAGTACTTAAACAACATAAAGATACAACATAACACAAAGAGATATACAACCAAACTCCATGTTCATTAACTTAATCAAAAGGTTACATCACTCATTCCCAGAATGAGGCAATAATACAAATGTGTTACAATATACATAAATCCACCTCAAATACAAATGAGGGGTAAAATAACATGATTCAAACTGAAATAAATACATTGCTTGAATTATAAACAAGAATTGCGAGCTCTCCAACTGGATACCTCACCACTAAGTACTGAAGATCAAAGGTGGACCCAATGGTGTATGGTGCATGTTCCACCCAACCAAGTGGTACTTAAAGGCCCACCCCCCATGCTAGGAGATAGTAACAACATAACATGGAAAAATTCTACAACCACTAACCATAGGCTGACTCATACTGACTCATACTGACACAAAAAATCAAATGAACTATACAAGTCCAACTCTAACATGGTCACATTGTTTCTAGACATAAAATAGATCAAGTATGTTAAGAAAACCATACATATAAAAACAAATAACAATTGTTGTCCTAGATAGAGTGTCATCGCGCAACTCGTCATGAGATCTCCTCTAGGAATCTTCATAGGCTCCGGTAATCCTGGTGACCTCAACCAAATCCCATCCCTCATACTCACTCATGCAGAATCAAATACCTCTCATAAGGACAAGATAGATGACCTTGCCATTCCAGGCCTTCCCACTCATCCCAAGCCTAAACGAGCACTTGTGTCTATGAGTGAGGTTAATTTATCTTGTTTAGTGTGAAATGCTACCTAATCTTCTAAGTACATTAATTTAGTTATCACTTGATTAAACTACCTCCGAAGGTTACCCAGTTTACCTCTTTGGGCTCTGGCGACTAACATAAGCCACTCTTCTACTAGACAACATATCATACAAAACTAATCACCAAGGGAATCCCAAGTGCATACAAACTAGATAAAACAAACACTCCAACTCAAGGAGGTATCATAAACTCATTCCAATCACTTGGAGGCAACAAGACACCATGCACTACCCAAGGGAAAAAAAATGGTTGACATAACAAATTGACAACCCCCATCCTCTAGATCCCTCTGGAAGACTTACATATTAAAGACACAATTAACCCATCTCCCCAAATCATGAACACTGAGGAAATAATCTCGTAAGGCAATAGCAAGGAAATAATCTACCTTTGGATATGCTAAATCCATTTCCCTTTCAAATACATTTCACAGTAAAAATAACAATTACCCTTTCAAAATAGTTGAATAACTAAATAATTGTCTTTTATTAACAGATAAATGAAAAACTAGTTTTAATAAATAAATCAAATTCATTGAATACTTTTAAAAACAACATAAATCTTTCTACAAACTAATTATATTGATTTCCTCCAATTGTTCATAAATATACATCCATTTTGAAATAAAACTATTCTAAATACAAAAATATACATTTCATATATATACATAAGATATACATACATAATTATATATATTAATATATAATTATGTATATACACTTATAATTTATATTCATTAAATATATACTTAATATTTTACAGACCAAATATATAAAACATACATATATATATACATTGTATATACATAATATACATATACACATATATACACAATGTGTATATATATATATAATATATATCATATTATTGAGTAAACAAAATCGAAATCATAAGAATAAGTCGGAATTCCTTAATATAGTGGGCGAATGAATTTTGTCCATCCACAGTTTGGTTTTATACGCCAATGGTAGGTTTGGTTATGCAAGGCAAACCCTATGTTTGGGGCGGCTGTGCTAAGCACAACCAAACCCAAACATATGGGCACAACTTGTGTTAGGAGACGGGAGGGGCTGCGAAGGCCCTTCCTCCACAATCGTCCCCTCATGGGTGCGGTGTTGGGGGCAGCGCCTCCCTTGCCTCCCCCACCCATTATATGGAACCCCTAATACTAAAACAAAAATCCGTCGAATTCATTAATTAAAGAATTTTGGTTATTTCAAACCCTTAACAATGGATGTCGTATGGACGGTGATAAGAGTCAATATTTATATTTTATTAAAATAGAACATGTGTATATATATATTAAATATATATATCTCTCTAAAAATGAATTTCAACATAATAGATAAATTGAAGAAATTTTTCCAAAACATTCACCTACAGGTGAAATTTATAAATTTTCCAGAAGATATTCAAATTTATAGAGGATTTTACATTAAACCAACTTACTAGCTTTCTCAAATCTAAACACAGGTAAGGAATCTACTTATTTCTTTCAAAGGTTTACAATCAATTTCTAATATCTTCTAGGTTTCTCCAATGCAAAATTTCCAAACGCAAAGGTTTCACAATTTCCTTTTACTACAGAGGTTTAATTTTCTAAAAATCTAAATTTGTTTTCCTCTAGACTTGTTTCACAGTTTAGATCTAATAGATTTCTCAACTATCACAATTCATATTATTTGGTTTTTACTCTAACTAATATTTTCTAAATTTCTTCATGGCAATCACAAAAGCCTTAAATTTCATTTTTCTAAAACAAATAAACTTTCCTTAATAGGTCTAGCACAACAATTAACTGCAACAATCCAATTTCAATACAAGTTTAAAACAAATCTAATTACAAAAGAAAAGAACCTGTATCAAGAAGCTTCTGATGTGTTGAGTTTTTGATGCCAAGCCTCTTCCAAAGCTTTCACAACTTCTTCCCAACAACCACAATATTTCCAAAACCAAAAATGTATCCAAATTCACAACAAATATAATAAAAAAATTCTTTTAAATTTCCTACAGCCAAGAAACCTCTAAAATCTTCTATGTTTTTTTTCAATTTTCCCTTCCTCTCCAAAAATATCTTCTCCCCAAAAATATCCTCACTCCCATGAAGAAGTTTTTCTCTTCTTTCAACCAAAAATCCAAATTTTCCTCCGTGAATAAATTTTCAACAACTTCTTCATTAATTTTAACTATAACATGTTGGCAATTAACAAATATCTTTTAACAACCAAATTTAATTTCTCAATAAAATTTAATAATTTTGAATTCCAATTTAATTCCAAATTGAATTTAATTACTTCTAATTCAAATTAAATTCCCAAATTAGATTAAATTCCCTTTTTCAACTTTTAAATAAACATATTTAATTAATCAATTTTAATTACTTAATAAATAAATTTAACCCCATGGATTAAATTTAATTTACTAAATAAATTAAATTTAATTAATTAATTTAAATAAAAAGATTCTATCAAAAATGTCTAAAATTAATTAAATAAATACCAACATTATTTAATGCAATAATTTTAAAAATTTATTTCCATAATCATGAACCCTTCATAATTAAACAATATTAAACAAGGCAACCGGTGACACAACAAACACGAATGACGACACACTATGGCTAGGGTGTAGACTTGACACATGTTACATAGCTACTATCTCTTGTTCAACTTAACTGTTGGATTGACACATTCAAACCTATGAAAGTAGGTGGACTCGATGTCCTGTACCTGCAAACCTGTAAATGAGATAACAAAGATCACATATATAAGCAACATAAAATACACACTGTGAAGAGGAAATCATGGAATCGCAGGGTGCTCGCAAGCGAGTGATGTGATCCCGTCCCCTTCACCAATACACTCATCATAAACTGACAATTCCATAATACTCAAATATCTCATGTACAATAAACATGTTATAGCAACTAGTATTTTAACACCAATTAAAGCATGTCAAATAAAGCATCAGATAAGATACATAACACCACACAAATAGTATGTCGCTCAATAAATAGAAATCAAATAACACACATGATAAAGTGTGCAAAGTATCATAGTAACTAAAACTAAAACAAAGCAAGGAACGTTGTTAGAACAAGAAGCTAAAATGGAGGGGTATTACATGTATATAGTTGTTGGTTGAATCCATAGGATAGTTAGTTGGTTTTTCAGTTTTATGTTATCAATTACCTTTCAGTTTTCAAGACATAAAACATTCAGAATGATTGAATACAATCTATGAAAGATCTTATGTAAATCTTCATGAATATACAATGAATGGAGTTAATCTTATGAGATGCGTAGAATCTATTAGTTATATTTGGGTTTTGTTTTAAAGTGGGAATACTTACTAGAGTAGGCCACTCAAGGTATTGTTATTCACTTTATTTTCCAATTATTTACTTATATTTAAATAACTATTAATAGTTTATCATTGTTTCATGAATCATATGCAAGCTAATTAGAATTTCATCTCTTACTTATTGTTAATGAATGCTTGTGAATATGTATGTAATGGTTAACTAGTAGCACTCTGGAGGATAGTTCAACTAATTCATTAGTTATTATTAAGTTTTCAGTTGATACAATATTATTTCATTAGTAATAGTTCAGTTGTAGTATAAGTTGTAGGTACCCATAGCAACTAGTTCTGATTTATGATTTTACTATTTTGCAATTTTTTGAATTTCCAGAAAGTAGGATAACTTAAGTAGGGAAGTTTAGGTAGCTTTGAGTCCATGAACACATATATAATGTTGCACCACCATAAGCTTACAAGCCTTGGGTTGACAATTTAATGTGGTCTTAAGAAATGTAAAGTGGACTATTCAGCTAGTTAAACCTTTGAATTAAGTAG
This sequence comes from Sequoiadendron giganteum, assembly GCA_007115665.2. Lineage (NCBI taxonomy): Eukaryota > Viridiplantae > Streptophyta > Pinopsida > Cupressales > Cupressaceae > Sequoiadendron > Sequoiadendron giganteum. The sequence goes on along the minus strand of CM021104.1, from coordinate 118,732,971 downwards.
GTTCTACCAAGTTTGAAAATACATTAGCAATACACCATACAAATGTAGTACAACAAAAAGAGATGAAGTGGCATGATCAATACATTGAAAAAAAGGAATTCACTGTGGGGGACTAAGCCCTATTATATGATTCACTATATAATAACTTCAAGGGACAATTCTAGTCCATATGGTTGGGCCGAGCTATGAGATTAGAAACATTTACCCTAATGGGGTAGTGCAATTACACATGATTGATGTAGTCAGATTTTGACTTCTTGTAAATGGTCATAGGTTGAAACTCTACAAGAAGCCATTACAAAAGGATGATTTCATACTTTCATTGTTTCAACAATATGGTGTTCGTAGTGAACCTAACAAAGAATCATACACACAGAGTGATGATTCAATAATAAATGACATACCCAGCACTTTTGGTGGCCCAGAGATTGAGTTACACAATGCAATCCCTAAGCTCCCTTGGCATTAACTTCTCATGTTTTTTCTCACAAGAAGACACTGTACGTTATAATAATGTTTGAACTATCTTTAGAGGGACTTTTTATCAATATTTACAAAGGTTCGTGATGCCATAGGGACTTGTAGCTTCATACTATCAACATTCATAATGGGTCCTAACATTCTAGGTGCTCGTAGCAACATTTGGTAGTTGAAAATAATATTCAACTCACTTGGAATCATATTTACTACAAGTTCATACACATGCATTTCAAATATATTCATGTATCCTATCCGTCATTTCATTCAAAATAAATCGGCATAATTCTTTTATTGCCTGCTCTCATTTTAAATACTAGAGTTATCAAATCACCATCTCATACTAGTCATCCCCATCCCATCATATCCACTTGCCACCCACTATTCATTTCCTTGCAGTTAATACATATCAAATCAAATCAATGAACAAATATATTATTTTTCAGTTTCCATGTGCAATGGATGGTTATTTCTTCAAGGCGGTATTTAGATACAATAAAATGATTACTCTAGTTTTCTTTAAACTTTCATTCACTTTATCATATTACTCCATGCATGCGAAATATTATATCATTAATTACCATCATTTCAAATTTAGCCACCTCCAAATCATCAATGTGAAGTGAGGTCACTTCACCAATTAAGTTGGGGGAAGGGTACACCTTACTCAATGTTTTCACTAGTCCTTTCAAATCTACCAACCAAATCAAATTTAATGAATACCATGACATACAAAACCCTTAGTTGTGTTTTATTTTTGTTGTTATTTCCGCTACCATTTTCAAAATTGCTAAACTTGAAACCCTGAGAACCTATGATAATTTTAGCTTAGTTTAAACAAGAGTTGAACTTAGAAAGGAACTTGCAATTGTAGTATGGTATAGTAGTAAGGATATATGGATATATGAGGAAACATAGGTTTTTAAGTGATAGAGAAGTTTGAAGCTGGTGGGAAATATTGAATTGAATTACTAGATATGAATTTAGTACATAGAGCAGAGAAGTAAGAAAGGATGGGAGGAAATGTTATAAGAAGAGAGCCAATGACTCACCAACAAATTTTGGAGGATGCAACAATCCTACTCATCTTTACAAGGGTTGGTTGGCTCGACTACTTGAAATTAATGGAGTTCAGTGATGACTTAACAAGAAGGTTTGTAGAGGCTATTCAATATGATGAGGTGATGGTTAAAGGATTTTTAGTTGACACATCCAAAACCACCATTGCACAAGTCTAAAGACTACCGAGAATAGGGATAAAATTTCTAGCTTGGGATGATACAGTTGCAGCTCATGAAGAATTTTGCATACGAGGTGAAGAGTTAGATTCCTCATCACAAGGTATGAAGATACTTTCTCTCCACAGGTTGTGGGAAAGATGTGCCTCTTACATTATTAGATACATTACTTGTAATGGTAGGCATAACCTTTTGTACACAGTCCATTTCAAATTATTGAGTTGAATCTCAAGCATAATAGGGTAATGAATGTACCAAATTTTCATTACAACTTTTTGAAACAAATAGCCTCAGAATACTAAAGAAAAAAAAAGTGATACTTCCCTCTCTCATCACTGTTTTAGTTACCTTACTGATAAAGAGGAGTTTAAGGATTCAATACCCATAGGTTAAGTGGGAAGATTTCAGGGAATTCATAGACATTAATAGTTTATTGGATGCACTCATAGTACCTAAGGATACCAAAATCCAAAATGAGCCTGAAGAGGAAAACTCTCATGTTTCACCTATGGTTTCTCCTACCCATAGCCAATGTGAGCATGAGGAACCTGGGCATGTGCAAGATCATCATGGAAAAAACAAGCCCTTAAGTGGTGATGAAAATTTAGAAAATCAGAGTTAGGCAACTTGACGTAAAAATTTGAATGAGTTATCTATATTATTTTAAAAATATGTAAGAATAGAATCTATATAAAATTGAATTTAGTTTCTAAATTACTAGGTTTATTTTAAAAATATATATCTATTTGGTGAAAATTTGAAATTTCAATGTAGTAGTACTTAAATTTTAGGGAAAAAATAAGAAGTAGGTGTTTGTCTAAACACCCTAACCACAATAAAATGATAATATATTTTTAGAATACTTTAGATATAAGTATAGGAATCATGTCTTGATGTGATGCATATTTTTTTATAATTTTTTTGAGTAAATAATTAATTATGAATATTTTATTACAAATTAAAAAAAATATAAAAACTCATATGTCTGACCACCTTAACTTGGTTAAAAAATCATGAAATTCATTTTTTTTTTTTAATCTTATAGTATGCAAAGCATTAAATGTGATGCATGTTTCAGATTAAAAAAATGTGATACCTTTTCAAATTTTAGATGTTTTTCAATCAGCCTATCAATTAGGACTTTAGTCATAATTCAAATAGAAAATGAATAATAATTATCTATTAAATTCAAAGTAAAGCATAATTTATATTGGTGGAAATTTGAGAATCTCCTTTAAAAACCCTTTTTGTTTCATCAATTTTGGGTAAAAAAAAGTCGTCAGCCACATGGGCTGTCATATCACTTGCATATCGCCACTTTTTGGCCCATCATGATCCTACACATACCCACCTAAAGAACTAGATTCTGGGCCACCCATAATTGAGGAATTACCTTCTTCTTCTAAGTCATAGAAATCTAAGATTCAGAGAGGCAATGTATCTACCTCCTCTATACCCTCTAAACCAGAAGAAGATATTTCAAAGAAAAAGAGGGATACTCAAAAGAAGAAAATGGAGGATGTTCCTATAAAGAAAAAGTGTTAAAAATGAAAAGAGAAAAATTGAGGAAGAAGTAATCACACCTAGATGCTTTGGTAGGCTTAGGAAACAAAGTGCCACAAAGGAAAATATATGGGTAAAGAACAACCTCAGGGAGAACAACCTCAAAAACAACAACATCAAGAAATTTTTATGATTGTAGAAATTGACTCTAAATTAGAAGGGAATGTTCCTGGTAATGTGAATATACAAATGAAAAAGAAAAGGTATGTAGTGATAAATTCTCATTTTGAATCAAAAGATATCTTCAATTCCAAGAAATTTTAGACAAAAACCTTCCCCATTCCTAGAGATTATGAAGAAAGTAATGAGAATTTTGAAAATGTAGAGGAATTTTACATTGAAGATAGAGATGTAAGAAAAGAAATCTAAGAGGCACTAGAAATAATTAAACACCTAGAGGAATTAGTGCAAAATTACGAGCAGAAGGATAAAGAAAGAGAAGAAAAAAAGTAGGAGATGAAGGAGAAATTGCAGCTACATGGTCATGGCACTAAACTAGATTTTCTAGCACAATTGGTTATTACTATGATAGGGGAGAAAGAACTAGTAGTACCAAATGATAAACCCCCTCTTCTTAAAACTCCTGATTATCATACAACTTGCTCACTTGGCTACCAATTGTGGAAGGTAACTAATAATTTTGTAAAGGAAAAGGAGAAGTGGAAAAAGGAAAAACATGAACAAGAATTGGAGAAGAAAGATATGGAACTGAATAAATCAATAGTTCAATTGGAGGAGATAACAGATAAAGTTGTGCAAATTGTTAGATGTAGACCTCCACCAAGAACTTCTGCACTATTTTTATAGGAAAGGTTTTACTACTTTCAGTTTATTAGGTTAGTTAGCAAACATTCAGTTGGCATGAGTCAAAATTTTGAGTTTCTTGAAATTTTTGCTCCTTCCACACCTGAAGAACAAGATTAGTTATGTGAGTTTTGTTTGCACAACTACACAATACCCGATGAGACAGAATGGAACCCTTTAATCTTTGTGGGGGATCTTCAGATCAAGGCACTTTCCTCTTACTATAGGAATGAACATCTTAGAGGTGAGATTATGGAAGAGTATGAAGAGAAAGAAAAGTCCATTACGCTCCCAATTAGAAGAGAGACTAAAAATCCAAATGCAATCATTGATGAATGGCTGAAATTTCTTACACATAAAGGAGTAGGTAGAAAAATCATGAAGCTCAACGAGGCAGACTATGACAAAATGAAAATGTTAGTTGTGGGTGTAAGACAATAGTGTTATAAGTATGTGAAAAATAGATGGAACAATCTAACACTTGAACTACAAAAGAAAGATCCACATTGCATGCATAACTTCACTTCTATGCTTTAGAGGGCACAAAATCACATGGCAATTAGTATTAACAATGGTGTTCATTGGATGCCCCTCAATTTTCATCCACATATTATCCTTTATCTATTCCCACATTGGATTGGGGATAAGGGTGATGAATATGAGAGGGTAGGAACTATTAGGATGAGATAGCTTTCAGAATATCAAGGTTTTTATTTGAGATAGATTCATGGGGTTAACATAGTTATGGACTTGAGACAAATTGGTCTACAGTATAATCAAGATCCCTAGTGTTTTTCTTAGGGACAAGTGAAAGGTTGAGTGGAGAGGGACGATAGGTCTAGATAATAGCTCAATTTTTTTAATTTTATGTACATATTGAGGTACTTGTAGATACACTTTCAAACAAAACTCCTACATTATATAATCCTTTCATATCCATTATGCAGACCTAAACCTTAAATATGATGATGAAATTATGGTTATAATATATTAATGTTATATGGTTTATATGAATATATGTATGGAATGTTGATGGAATTCTATGAGTTAATTGTGATAATTATCCTTGTGTATGATGTTTTACAGAATTAACTTGTTTGTAGCTAAAGAGTAATCATGGCACAAAAGTTGTGGGATGAACCCATAGAAAAAGGAATGACTGGACACTGAAATAGGGGAGCTCTAGGTTAAGCTTAATGTGATGATCGTTGATTAAAGGAAATTAATAAAGGTTGGACATGTGTTATTATAAACAATTAAATAAACATTGAAGAAGAGGTCTCCTTCACTTATGGAATTTTTACAAATGGTTGTATGATTACATGCAATTGTGTTTTGATAGAGTTCTATTCCTTATAGGATTCTCTTTCCTTTTTAGTTATAGGTTGAATAAACCAGTCTTAATTTTGCGCTCTATTATCTCTTACAAAATTATTAATTAATAAAATATTTAAATATTATCCCTTTCCCCCCCTCTCTCTCCCCCCCTCTCTCTCTCTCTCCCCCTCTCCCCCTATCCCTTCACCCTCCAATTTCTCTCTCCCTCTCTCGCCTCCCTTCTCTCTCTCTCTCTCTCTCTCTCTCTCTCTCTCTCTCCTTCTTCCCCTCTTACCCTCTCCCTTCCCCCTCCTAATTCTCTCTCCCTCTCTCTCTCCCCTTCATACATATATTGAGATCATATAAAATTGAAGCACACATATGCATTGATTGAACTTGAGCATGTGCATACAAAATTCAAAATTTAACATGTACATACATCATTGAACTAAACTATGTACATACATGAAAAAATCAAAATTTAAGAACTATATGCAATTTTAATACATGTGTACATACTAAACAATAAACTTGAAAAATTCACAAAAATCTCATTTTATGTCTAATGCATATATATTACAATTTTCCTTCAGGAGAAATCATGATCTAGTAGATAGTCATAAAATATATACTATTATAAATTCATCAATATAAGTTCAAAAATTCCACCAAATTCATAAATTCATGTCACTAAAAATATCCATCTAGAACCAAAATCATAAATTCATGTCATTAAAAATATCCATCTAGAACCAAAATCATAAATTCACATCACTAAAAATATCCATCCAACCAAATTTATAAATTGATCACACAAAATATCCATCATTCACCAAATTCATAAATTCATAACTTTTTAAGATCATTGTCTTAATTTAGAAACTATTGTGGCTCTCTACTGCATCTCTTCATTTATTTGCATTTTCCTTTTCAGAATTAGAAGTTTTCCTCTCCTCTAGCCATTGTCGATTCTCATCTAAGATCCCATCCATAGACCTGAAAACATCAACAATGGTTTGCATCCTAGTTGCAATCATCCTCACAGGTGGTGTGACACATTCTTCATTTTGAATAATGTTGATTTGATCTTGGATGGTTCTAACATTGGAATTAATTCGTGCTTGCAAACGAGCACCATCAATTTCAGGTGGTGGAGGTGGGGGGTTATGAGGTGGAGGTGAAGGTGTTGGAGATGGATGGCATGGAGGTGGATTGTGAATATTATTGAATCGATCCATGTGATCTCTAATATATGAGTGAACCTACATTAGATTTGTAATTTCAAAATGTAAGATACATGTTTAGGAAATACCCTTAAACCATTCAATATGAATGGCCTAATTGAATACAAATGATAAAATATGTGAGCCTCATTTATGTCTAAGGAATGTTACTTGAATGAAAATACAATTAACTATTAATATAGGACAATTTACGAATGTCATAGGGTTTATGGTTTAGAGTTTAAGATTTAGGTTTTAGGGTAATACGATGGCTTAAGGGTATCTATGTAGTAAGGTCCTAGTATAAAATGACATGGATTTTAAGTGAATAAAATTTGGTGAAGATGCCCAAGGCAACCAAATTTCATTAAGGTTTGAGGCAACTTCAACAAATTTTATTCACTTGAGCCATGTCATTTTGTCCTAGGAAATTACTAGACATAGATCCACTTAAGCCATCCTATCACCCTAAACCGTAAAATAATCAACCTAGATCATGATTTATCTCATTCATATTATAATCTTGTATGATCTTATTATTGTTAAATTTGGTTGCCTTAGGCAACTTCACCAAATTTTGAAAACTTATTTCATCCCCTTAAGAAATTTCATATTAGGATCCCTTAAGAAATCAATTTACGGTTTAGGGTGATAGGATGGCTTAAGGGGATCTATGTGTAGTGAGGTCCTATGGAAAAATGACATGGCTCAAGTGAATAAAATTTGGTGAAGTTTCCCAAGGCAACCAAATTTCATTAAGAGTCTAAGAAAAAAATATGGCTTTAGGGTTTAGGGTTTAGGGTAATAAGATAGCTTAAGGGGATCTATGTAGTAAGATCCTATGACAAAATTGCATGGCTTAAGGGAATAAAATTTGGTGGAATTGCCTAAGGCAACCAAATTTCATTTTAAGGTCCTCGAACAAAATGAATGCTTTAGTGTTTAGGGTTTAGATTTTAGAGTTCAGGGTTTAGGGTTTACGAAACATAGGGTGAATTTTTGGTGTCCCTTGGACTATAATGAACTTTAAAGTTAGTGAAGAACATTTTCTTGTAGAACAGTTGATTGAGATTGATCTTGTTTCAACTGACCAACCTAGATCATGAAATACCATTCATATTATAATCTTGCATGATCTTATTATTGTTAAATTTGGTTTTCTTGGGCAACTTCACTAAATTTTGAGAACTTCTTTGATCCCCTTAAGAAATGTCATATTAGGACCCCTTAAGACATTGATTTACGATTTAGGGTGATAGCATGGCTTAAGGGGATCTATATCTAGTGAGGTCCTAGGACAAAATGACATGGCTCAAGTGAATACAATTTGGTGACATTGCCTAAGGCAACAAAATTTCATTAAGGGCCTAGGAAAAAATGATGTCTTTAGGGTTAAGGGTTTAGGGTAATAGGATGACTTAAGGGGATCTTTGTAGTAAGGTCCTACGGCAAAATGACATGGCTTAAGGGAATACAATTTGTTGGAATTATCTAAGGCAACCAAATTTCATTTTAAGGTCCTAAGACAAAATGAATTCTTTAGTGTTAAGGGTTTAGATTTTAGAGTTCAAGGTTTAGGGTTTAGCGAATTTAGGTTGAAGTTTGGGTGGCCCTTGGAATAACGGACTTGCAAGTTAGTGCCTAGTTTATGAATATTTTTTATTTTATGAATAGAGTAACTATTTTCGTAATAGAAACACATAATTATGTATTATTAAGATTGAGTTTGATGTATATTTTAACTGGATATTTTTTTAATTGAATATAAGATTATTTTATTTAACATTTTTTTCATTAATATTTCCCACTTAAATGAATTTTATGATATAAAATGTATAATATAAAATTAGTTAATGTTGAATCAAGTATTTTATTTTAGATTGTTTGGAATTGAAATAACCTAAAAGAACTTCGAAAAGAAAAATGTTTAGATTCTTTAGTGTCTAGGTAACTAGTGCAAAAATTGAGATTTTAGACTAAACTAGAAGCCTAATTAACAAGTAATTGACTAGAATGAGGGTTAAGATTGTCAAAAGAAAATAGACAACACATACAAATAAGAAATGGAAACAAGGCATGACTAAGAGAGATCAAAACATAAAATAGAAATGAATGTTGAATACTATCTAATTAAGTGACAATTGGAAATCGATTGTACACTTGGATTTACAAATTTGCTAACTAAATTTGCAAACAAACATTGATAAAATTTATGAATTGTAACTATTCTTTAACATATTGTTTTCTAATCTAATTATAATTTAACATTGAAACTAAATTTTAACATATCGTTTTCTCCATACAATGCAAATGAAATTTAAAACATTTAAGCAATGCAAATGAATTTTCTTGAGCTTGAAATTAGGGTTTTCAAAATCAAAATAATTTGTTCGATTTCAATTTAGGGTTTTAGCAAAAAAAATTGTTTCAATTCAATTTAGGGTTTCAATTTCTAAGCAATTAGGGTTTTTAATGCAATTTCTTCGTTTCATTTCAAACTAAGCTTTTCAAATTCAATTTTTTTTGTTCTATTTGAATTCAAAATTTCAAAAAAGCTTGATTAGGGTTTCTAAATGTAATTTTTTATTTCATTTCAATTTCTAGGGTTTTGAAATACAATTTTATTTTATTTTCGTTTCAATTAGGGTTTTCAAAAAAAAAAAATTGGTTTGATCGAACAATTTAGGTTTCAAAAGCTAAATTTTGTTTCTAAAATACAATTCGAGGTTCATTTTTTCATTTCTATTTAATATCTTCAGGTTTCATTGCATTTTTTCATTTATTTCTACAATTCCTCATTTCTACTATAGCAAGAAATAAAATGCTTAAAACCTAAAATAAAATTTTAAAAACATGCTAAAATCAATTCTTCTATTGACAATTTCAATAAAAAATGAAAAAATACAAAAAAAAATGGGGGTGGATGGGTACCTGGAGGCTATTTTTGGTGGTCGCTATCACTCACAACTCAGGATCCCATGCGTTGATAAAATGAAGGTTTGTTCATTTTTAAAAAATAAATACCATTACAGAACGAGATCCCATTTTGTAGTAATCGGGATCCCGTTCCAGGTCTATCGATTTGGGACCCTTTAACAAACAGGATCCCAAATTTTAAAAAGTGGGATCCTGTTTGACATTTAGGCTCGGGATCGCGAAGCTAAATGGGATCCCGATTTTTTGCAATGCCGATTTCATGTATTTCTACAATTCCTCATTTCTACTATAACAAGAAATAAAATGCTTAAAACGTCAAATACATTTTAAAAAACATGCTAAAATCAATTCTTCTATTGACAATTTCACTACAAAATGAAAAAAAAAAAAAAATGGGGGTGGACGAGTACCTAGAGGTTGTTTCTGGTTGTCGCTATCACTCACTACTCAGGATCCCATGTGTTGATAAAATGAAGGTTTGTTTGTTTTTAAAAAATAAATACCATTACAGAACGAGATCTCGTTTTGTAGTAATTGGGATCCCGTTCTAGGTCTATCGATTCGGGACCCTTTAACAAATAGGATCCCAATTTTTAAAAAGTGGGATCCTGTTTGAAATTTAGGCTCGAGATCCTGATTTTTAAAAAGTGGGATCTTGTTTGACATTTAGGCTCGGGATCTCGATTTAAACCGGGATCCCATTTTTTGCAATGCCGATTTCATCTATTTCTACAATTCCTCATTTCTACTATAACAAGAAATAAAATGCTTAAAACATCAAATAAATTTTAAAAAACATTCTAAAATGAATTCTTCTATTGAAAATTTCAATAAAAATTGAAAAAATGCAAAAAATTGGGGGTGGACAGATACCTAGAGGTTGTTTCTGGTGGTCGCTATCGCTCATAACTCGGGATCCCATGCATTGATAAAATGAAGGTTTGTATGTTTTTTAAAAATAAATACCATTAGAGAACGAGATCCCATTTTGTAGTAATCGGGATCCCATTCCAGGTCTGTTGATTCGGGACCCTTTAACAAATAGGATCCCGATTTTTAAAAATTGGGATCCTATTTGACATTTAGGCTCGGGATCCTAAAGCTAGATGGGATCTCCATGTTTAAAAATTGAGATCCCATTTTTGCAATGTCGATTTCATTTTTTTGGCTAAAGCAAAAACTTCCACGTTTCGTGGACTCAACTTTGTGCACTTACCCTTATTCAAATTTTTATGTGAAGTTGCCTAACTCTGATTTATTTGAATTTTCATTGCCACTTAAGGGCGTATCTTTTCCATGATGATCCTACACATACCTAGGTGTACTTGGAGAGAGAACAAGACCATACAAATGTGACAACATGTAATACCCCTCTAGTTTTGCTCTATTGTGCGAACAATGTTGTTTCCTCTTTTATGCTTTAGTATTGTTTTGTACTTTTACATTGTACTTGGTGATAGTTGATCACTATTTTATCGTGATGTACCTTGATGTGATGATACTATATTTTGATGTGATTATTATGGCATGTTTTGAATTAACATAAGTGGATATTTAAATTTATGATGTTTCATACTTTTAATTGCGTTGTTATGTGAAGATGCGTCAGTAGTACTACTGTATTGGTGAAGAGGACGGATCGCATCACTCGCTTGCAAGTGCCTTGCGATTTCATGATTTTCTCTTCACGGTGTGCCTTATTTATGACATTATTGCATGTGGATATATTATTTGTTCGTAGGTTGATAGGTACATGACATGGACTCCACCTGGTTTCACAAGTCGAGCGTGTCCATTGCCCAATGACATTTTATTGGGAGATAGTAGCTAGGATTTCCATGCCGAGTCGTCACCCCGGTCATAGTGTGTCGTCGATCCTAGTGTGGTCTAGTTGTTCTATTTTGTTCAATTTGTCTTGTTTCAGTTTATTTTGGAAATTAGAATAATGTTAGAAATGTGATTTAAATTAGTGAGTAATTTAATTTAATTAATAAATAATTTAATCTTGTAGTAGATTTATTTTATTAATTGATTAAGTTATTTGTGTTGAAATGAATTACATTATTCATTTTGGAAATGCATGCATATTTGAGTTGGAATTGAAAATTAAGAAAATGATTAAAAAGTCAATTTAGAAATTTGAAAATTCAAAAATTCAAAAAAAGAGATATTTCCTATTCTATTTTTTGGAATTTATGAGGGTGGTTGTAGGATTTTTGAGAAAAAATTGCATTATTATGAATTTTCTTCACAAGTCTTGTGAATGGAGTTTTGGAGAGAAAATTGAAAAGAGAAGAGGAAGGATTGTTCAACTTTGTGGGTTTGAATAAAAAGCTCAAAGAATCTGTGGAGCTTAAAAGGGTTTCAAGGCACCATCAAGACCTTCAACATACTTCAAAAAATCAGGTTCTCATCTTGTATTAATTGAATTTTTTAAATTCAATGGCTTTTGGGTGGATGGAAAACTATTTGCAATCTTTAGTTGTGTGCAAAACAAATCTGTTTGATATTGTGCTTTCAAATTTGCATAAGCTTGTTCAGGGTTGGAAATAAATTCTTGGTTGCAAAGTAGTATTTTAATTATGTTTTGTTTTGTAATTTGTTCTTCCATTTGTTGAAGTTTCAAGCTTGGAAGAATGAAAATTATGGGTATTTATATATATATATATATATATATATATATATATATATATATATATATATATATATATATAAATTTATGCTTTTGTTATTTTCCTTGTTTTTTTAAATAAAATAAAACAAATTTCTCCCTTAAAAAGTTATGCTGCAAATTTTTAAAATTAAAATTTCGAATATTAAAAAAAGGTTGTTTTAGTTTTTCTTTTTTTTTTTTTCAAAAAAACCCTTGCCAAAAATGACAGTGGGAAAGTTTTTTTTTTTTTTAAAATAAATTTTAATGTTTTTGGGGACTGGGGCTCACCCCACCGCTGCCCCCATGGGAAGCGACGTGGGGAAGCGCACCCAGTGACCCCCGTGGACTATACAGCCCACGCCACCACTGTGGGTGGCCGACGCTACCAGCTCTGCCGCCTGCATCTCCTCTTCCGCCTACACCCTGCGTGGTGGTTCCTTCGCCATGCATCCTCCTCCCAGCGGCGCCACCCCATGCGACTGCCTCCGTCGAACCCGCCGCCCAGCTAGCCGCCTCCGCGCTCTGTGCAATGCCGCTGCGGCGAGAGAAATCCATGGCCAATGAAATCTGCTGCCATTGTGGAAAATCCGCGCGGCTATGGGAGAAAAGTGGCCGCCCCAACCCTAATCCGACGTGCGGCCCGAGGGCAAGAGTGCCAAGTTTTTTTTTATTAAAATATGTTTTAATATTTTAAATATATATTTTTTATAATATTAGATATTAATATATATATATATATATTATATGATAAAATATATATATTAATATTTAATATTTTAAATTATAATATTTAATATTATTATATATAAATTAAACGATCAAATGAATCTTTTTACAATATTCATATATTAAAATATTGTGCTTTTAAGCAAAGTATTGTTTTGTTTTGTTTAAGGGGTAATATATTTAAAAAAGGCAATTAATGGAGTTGTAAGTATTATGTTTAATTGCAAGGTTAATTGATATTTATTTTAAAATGATTTAGACTCTTAGAGGAAACAATTCTTAATTCTATATTGTTATTTCCTAAATGGTTGAAATAAATGATCATTTTGATTTTGTTTTTTTGCAATTAGAGAAAGAAATACTTGGTTGCAATTTTCACTTTTCGTCTAAAAGAGACGATATTTAATTCAGATTTCCTTAAGGCAAATAAGTACTGTATGTTAGCATCAAAATGGAGTTAGAATATCCGAAGGTAGTTCATTTCATGTGCCTTCAGTGAATACTCCCTTCGTATTCTTGTTTGGGAAATGGGTTAAATGAGTGTGTAATTCGTAAGTCTTCCAGATGTGGGCTTTTAAATTCTATGGGTTGTCGTGTCATGTAGTCAACCTGATTGTATTCCTTGGGTAGTGCATGTGAAGTTATCTGTTATTACCCGGTTTCTACGAATGGGGATGTTTTGTACCTCCTTGGTTTAGGAGTGGATTATGTGATTTGTGCCTCCTTGTCATGAGTGACTTTGTTATCTTGTTACCTCCAGTGTTTGGAGAGGGTTTGAACTTATGTTTCCTCCTGAGAAAGGATGGTCGTGGTATCTTGTTTGTCTGCACTTTTTTACCCTTGGAGTTGGGATGGTATGTGTGTTGTCAAGTAGAAGAGTGGCTTCTGTAGGGGCCAAAGCCCAAAGAGGTAAACTGGATAACCTATGGGGGTGGTTTAACAAGTGATAACTAAAATAATACTTAGAAGATTAGGTGGTACTTCTCACTAATCAAGATAATTATGCCTCACTCACGGATACAAGGGATCGTTTAGACTTGGGATGAGTGGGAAGGCCTGGAATGGCAAGGTCATCTATCTTGTCTATACGAAAGGTATTTGATTCCACATAAGTAAGTATGGGGGCCAAGATTCGGTTGAGACCACTAGGATAACCCTTAGTGGGGGTCGGAGCCTATGAAGATTCCCAGAGGACAACCCATGATGAGTTGTGTGATGACACTCTGTCTAGGACAATATTTGGTACTTGTAACATACTTGATTTGCTTTATTTGTGGAAGCAATGTGACCATGTAGAGTTGTACTTGTTTTGTACTTGCGTGGTATATGAGTTGTACTTGTGTTGTACTTGTGATTGGTTGTTTCAGTTTGGTTCAGTTTTGTGTTAGCCTATGTCTAGAGGTAGATGGTCTTGGATAGGGTTATTTGCTACTATCTCCTAGCACGGGGGGTGGGCCTTTGGGTTCCACTTGGTTGGGCGGCGTGCACCTAAATCCGTTGGGCTTTCTTCATGATCATGTGGATGAGACTTCTGGTTGGAGAGCTCGTTGGATTCAGTTTCAGTTCTTGCTTTAATTCATTTCAGTTTATCTTGTATTATTTTACCCCTCATTTGTTATCAAGGTGGAAGTTGTATTTGTAACCTTACTTATTGGATTTGCTTCATTCAGGGAATGAGTGATGTAACCTTATTGTTTAATGAATGGATTAATGAAATGGAAAGTTATCTTTATGCTTTGATGTAATTATCTTAATTGGAATGTATATGTTTAATTTCATAAGTAAATAAATGATATGGTTTATATTCATGTTTTTTGTTGAGGTTCTATATAACCTCTATCTCGTAACCTTAGAGGATATTGGCATTAGTTAGTGAACTTGCTCATTATTGTACTTAACAAAAAAAAATTAGCTTGTATAAGTAGTTGTTTGCAACTTCCTCTAGGGTTTCGTGGTGGGGCGTTACACATGGTATCAGAGCCTAGGTTTAAACACTAGGTACTATGGGATTATGATGGAACTATTAAGCTTTTAGTTGTTTAAGTTTTGAGTTGTATATCTGGCCGAATACCTTGACGTGTCTGTGTAGGATTATGCCACCCAGACGTGGAAGAGGTAGAGGGCATGGTTGTGGCCATATAGATGGCCGTGGTGAGAGTCAACATTAATCTCCTCCTCTGGTTCCTCTTATCTCTGATCAGGAGGAACAACAGGCATCTCAGAATGCACCTAGGGTTGGTATTCATCAGCAGGATCTAGCAGGGAATAAGGCAGCGCGTAGAGCGCTAGAGGAGGCTTTGGCACTCCTTGGACCGAGGCAGGTAGAGGTTCAGGTGAACCCTTTGGTGAGGGGAGCCCCACCTCAGTCAAAGTCACACATGAGGGACCTGCTCAGGGGGCATCCTCCATTATATGATGGATCAGGTACTAGTTTAGAGGCTAAGACCTGGCTGATAGACCTAGATCGATGTTTTGCCATGCATCCTTATGGCAGTAACACCAGAGCTCGTTATGCCATTATGCAGTTGAGAGGGTTTGCATCCACTTGGTGGAGATTAGAGGAGCAGAAGCTCCATATCGACATCGACATAGCATCATGGGAGATCTTCTCAGAGAGATTCAAAGCCCGGTTCTTATCTGAGCATTGGCGTCAATGTCGAGGTGATGAGTTCCATGCTTTGCATCAATTGGCATTATTTGTTGAGCAATACGAGCGATGTTTTTACGAGCTCAAATAGTATGCAAGGATTGGTGATGATGAGAGCATGTTGGTACACCATTTTTTCAGGGGCTTAAGTGCCCATCTTAGCGATGGTGTGAGGGTTTTCTAACCCAAGACCATGGATATGGCAATGGAGAAAGCACACCTTATTGAGGAGAATCTGAGTATGGCACTTGGGGGTCACATAGGAGTGTAGGTTGGTGGCAGTCTAGTAGCAGGATCTAGTGCTCGAGGAGGGCAGCCTCAGGGAGGTGCACCTTTTCAATCTCAACAGGGACCATCTCAGAGTGGTCAACAACAAGAGAGTGCACTTGGGAAGCGTAAAGACTCTCAGCCTTGTCAGGATGATGGTGGTTCTTCACCTAGGAGGAACATGAACTGGAGGTGTGCAAAACGTTTTAGCTTTGATCAGTCAGCTCAGGGTTCGCAGTCTACCTTCAGGGATAGTGCGTAGTAGTCTAGCGCACCATCTAGAGGTAGAGGTTGTGGTAGAGGTACAGGGTGTTTTTCTTGTGGCCAACAGGGTCACATAGCTAGAATGTGTCCCAATAGGGGCACATTTGGGTTTTCTCAAGGACCAGCGGCATCTGAGCTGATAGTTGGTGATGCAGGTAGATCTCATCGAGCTTACACTGTGGTTGATGACCATCAATTTGGGTATCAGGGAGCGGTCATTGAGACTTTTGGGGTTGGTTGTCTAGTGCAGGATGCTCGACCTCAGGGGTCAAGGTTTTGACTTGTATGCAATTTGTATGAGGGAGCTTTATCCCTATTTGTTCGTAGGCTTCTAGGAGTAAGCCTAATCCTCAAGGGGGAGGATGTAATACCCCTCCGTTTTTGCTCTATTGTGCGAACAATGTTGTTTCCTCTTTTATGCTTTAGTATTGTGTTGTACTTTTACATTGTACTTGGTGACAGTTGATCACTATTTTATCGTGATGTACCTTGATGTGATGATACTATATTTTGATGTGATTATTATGGCATGTTCTGAATTAACATAAGTGGATATTTAAATTTATGATGTTTCATGCTTTTGATTATGTTTTTATGTTAAGATGCGTCAATAGTACTATTGTATTGGTGAAGAGGATGGATCGCATCACTCGCTTGCGAGTGCCCTACGATTTCATGATTTCCTCTTCACAGTGTGCCTTATTTATGACATATTATTGCATGTGGATATATTCTTTGTTCGCAGGTTGACAGGTACAGGACATCGACTCCACCTGGTTTCACAGGTTTGAGCATGTCCATTGCCCAACGACATTTGATTGGGAGATAGTAGCTAGGATTTCCATGCGAGTCGTCACCTCGGTCATAGTGTGTCATCAGTCCTAGTGTGGTCTAGTTGTTCTATTTTGTTCAATTTGCCTTGTTTCAGTTTATTTTAGAAGTTAGAATAATGTTAGAAATGTGATTTAAATTAGTGAGTAATTTAATTTAATTAATAAATAATTTAATCTTGTAGTAGATTTATTTTATTAATTGATTAAGTTATTTGTGTTGAAATGAATTACATTATTCATTTTGGAAAGGCATACATATTTGAGTTGGAATTGAAAATTAAGAAAATGATTAAAAAGTCAATTTAGAAATTTGAAAATTTGAAAATTCCGAAAAAAAGATATTTCCTATTCTGTTTTCTAGAATTTATGAGGGTGGTTGTAGGATTTTTGAGAAAAAAATGCATTATTATGAATTTTCTTCACAAGTCTTGTGAATGGAGTTTTGGAGAGAAAATTGAAAAGAGAAGAGGAAGGATTGTTCAACTTTGTGGGTTTGGATAAAAAGTTCAAAGAATCTGTGGAGCTTAAAAGGGTTTCAAGGCACCATTAGGACCTTCAACATACTTCAAAAAATAAAGTTCTCATCTTGTATTAATTGATTTCTTAAAATTCAATGGCTTTTGGGTGGATCGAAAACTATTTGCAATCTTTAGTTGTGTGCAAAACAAATCTATTTGATATTGTGCTTTCAAATTTGCATAAGCTTGTTCAGGGTTGGAAATAAATTCTTGGTTACAAAGTAGTATTTCAATTCTGTTTTGTTTTGTAATTTGTTATTCAATTTGTTGAATTTTCAAGCTTGGAAGAATAAAAATTATGGGTATATATATAAATATATGCTTTTATTATTTTCCTTGTTTTTTTAAAAAAATAAAAAAACAAATTTCTCCCTTACAAAGTTATGCTGCAAATTTTTAAAATTAAAATTTCGAATATTAAAAAAAGCTTGTTTTTAACTTCTATTATTTTTAAATTTTTTCAAAAAAAAAAACCCTTGCCAAAAATGACATTGGGAATTTTTTTTTTTTTTTTTTTGAAATTTAATGTTTTTGGGGACTAGGGCTCACCCCACTGCCGCCTCCATGGAAAGCGGCATGGGGGAGTGCACCCAGTGACCCTCGCGGCCCGCACGGACTATGCAGCCCACGCCACCACTATGGGTGGTCGGCGTTGCCAGCTCCGTCGTGCCTCCTCCTCCCAGTGGTGCTGCCCCCTGCGGTCGCCTTCGTCGAACCCGCTGCCTAGCTAGCCGCCTCCGCCCTCTGTGCATCACTGCCATGGCGAGAGAAATCTGTGTTCAATGAAATTCGTTGCCACTGTGGAAAATCTGCGCGGCTATGGGAGAAAAGTGGCCGCCTCAGCCCTAATCCGGCATGCGGCCTGAGGGTAAGAGTGCCAAGTTTTTTTTAATTAAAATATGTTTTAATATTTTAAATATTTTTTTTTTATAATATTAGATATTAATATATATATTATATGATAAAATATATATATTAATATTTAATATTTTAAATTATAATATTTAATATTATTATATATAAATTAAATGATCAAACGAATCCTTTTACAATATTCATATATTAAAATATTGAGCAAATGATATAGTTATTATCATGATTTAAATATAATTGGGTGATTTAAAATATTGTGCTTTTAAGCAAAGTATTGTTTTGTTTTGTTTAAGGGGTAATATATTTAATAAAGGCAATTAATGGAGTTGTAAGTATTATGTTTAGTTGCAAGGTTAATTGATATTTCTTTTAAAATGATTTAGTTTCTTAGAGGAAACAATTCTTAATTCTATATTGTTATTTCCTGAATGGTTGAAATAAATGATCATTTTGATTTATTTATTTTGCAATTAGATAAAGAAATACTTGGTTGCAATTTTCACTTTTCGTCTGAAAGAGACGATATTTAATTCAGATTTCCTTAAGGCAAATAAGTATTGTATGTTAGCATCATAATGGATTTAGAATATCCGAAGGTAGTTCATTTCATGTGCCTTCAGTGAATACTCCCTTTGTATTCTTGTTTGGGAAATGGGTTAAATGAGTGTGTAATTCATAAGTCTTCCAGACGTGGGCTTTTAAATTCTATGGGTTGTCGTGTCATGTAGTCAACCTGGTTGTATTCCTTAGGTAGTGCATGTGAAGTTATCTGTTATTACCCAGTTTCTACGAACGGGGATGTTTTGTACCTCCTTGGTTTAGGAGTGGATTATGTGATTTGTGCCTCCTTGTCAAGAGTGACTTTGTTATCTTGTTACCTTTAGTGTTTGGAGAGGGTTTGAACTTATGTTTCCTCCTGAGAAAGGATGGTCGTGGTATCTTGTTTGTCTGCACTTTGTTACCATTGGAGTTGGGATGGTATGTGTGTTGTCAAGTAGAAGAGTGGCTTCTGTAGGGGCCAAAGCCCAAAGAGGTAAACTGGATAACCTACGGGGGTGGTTTAACAAGTGATAACTAAAACAATACTTAGAAGATTAGGTGGTACTTCTCACTAATCAAGATAATTATGCCTCACTCATAGACACAAGGGCTCATTTAGACTTGGGATGAGTGGGAAGGCTTGGAATGGCAAGGTCATCTATCTTGTCTGTACGAAAGGTATTTGATTCTGCATAAGTGAGTATGGGGGGCAGGATTCAGTTGAGGTCACCAGGATAACCCTTAGTGGGGGTCGGAGCCTATGAAGATTCCCAGAGGACAACCCATGACGAGTTGTGTGATGACACTTTGTCTAGGACAACATTTGGTAGTTGTTTATTATGTGTATGGTTCTCGTAACATACTTGATCTGCTTTATTTCTAGAAGCAATGTGACCATGTAGAGTTGTACTTGTGTTGTACTTGCATTGTACTTGTGATTGGTTGTTTCAGTTTGGTTCAGTTTTGTGTTAGCCTGTGTCTAGAGGTAGATGGTCTTGGATAGGGTTCCTGCTACTATCTCCTAGCACGAGAGGTGGGCCTTTGGGTTCCACTTGGTTGGGTGGCATGCACCTAAATCCATTGGACTTTCTTCATGATCATGTGGACGAGACTTCCGGTTGAAGAGCTCATTGGATTCAGTTCCAGTTCTTGCTTTAATTTATTTTAGTTTATCTTGTATTATTTTACCCCTCATTTGTTATGGAGGTGGAAGTTGTATTTGTAACCTTACTTATTGGATTTGCCTCATTCAAGGAATGAGTGATGTAACCTTATTGTTTAATGAATGGATTAGTGAAATGGAAAGTTATCTTTATGCTTTGATGTAATTATCTTAATTGGAATGTATGTGTTTAATTTCATAAGTAGATAAATGATATGGTTTATATTCATGTTTTTTGTTGAGGTTCTATATAACCTCTGTCTCGTAACCTTAGAGGATATTGGCATTAGTTAGTGAACTTTCTAATTAATTGTACTTAACAAAAATAAATTTAGCCTGTATAAGTAGTTGTTTGCAACTTCCTCTAGGGTTGCATGGCAGGGCGTTACACAACAAATGAAGCCAATGTAGATGTTTTATGATGCCATCTCTCCATTGTTTATAGTTTCCCCTTTTTAAGATGATCAAAGAACAATGAAATGAAAAAACCATAATGAACTATGAGAGATATCCAAAATTACAAATATTTAAACCTTCAACAACAATCTAAAACACCTAAACATGATGTATATTGCAAATGAAGAATTTCCAAAAAGGTAAAACTTTTGTAGGTGTTAGGATGTCCAAGTAATAAATCATAATGAAAAATTTACAAATACTGAATAAAATATATCTAGGGATGAATATGGAAAAAATTCATGGCTACAAGAATAGAGCTCCTTAATACCTTTTTGATGACACAAAAATCATGAAAAATGGAGATCCAAGTAAAAGTTTATGAGCTCAAAGGTCCAAATGGGAGATCTGAGTTCAAACAAAAATAAAATATTCTAAAATTAAAATTTGATAATATAACCTATACCTCTATAAATTTATTAAAACCATTTTTTTTGCGATATCTCATTTTTAAAAATCCAATAGCCGAGTTAAAATTTATGATGATTTAAAAAAATCTACCCAATTAAGGCTTGAGGTGCTGAAATTAAGCCCCCTAGGGGTTGGTGGGTAGTTGCACCATGTGACCAAAATTTGGAAGACTAGGGTGAACACTAGTATGATAGTTATTTAACAGTCAAATTTAACACAATCCTCTATGATAGTCATTTGACTATCAAATTTAAGATAGTCACCCAAAAATTTATAAAAATACTAAAAAGAATTCATGAAAATATAAATTATTTTATATGAAAATGGGATTTTTGAGGCATTCTAGATTCAATGGAGGGGTCATTTTTGGCCCAAAATTCTCTAAGATTAATATAAATCCACAAAAGTAACCCCAAATTTGGTATTCTTATCAAGTTTTTCTAATTCTCTAGGTTATCATATGATGCAAGAGAAGAACATACTCAAATTTTCAAGATCCGCCAAGATTATCAATCTAGCAATAGCACATGCCAAAATCACTCTTATATTTGAGGAGTTTTCAAATCTAAAGATCTGATACCACATAGGCGCTGAAAATCAACTCTCACCCTAAAATCGCTTGCACAACAAAATATAACCTTCCACAAAAGAGTATGGAAGGATAATAACTTTCTTGATATGATATGTTACAGATTTACAAGAGCCTTTCTTAAATAGATAAGGTGAGGGATAGGATTATACAAGATCATGGCATGTGTCTTAATCATATAACATGAGACAACTAACTCAATTAATATTAAATGATCTAGGACTCGAGAATTAAATTCTAAAAGATAAGATAAGATCTAAGTGGCAAGACTTATAGAAGGGTTCCTACGACCTAAGTAAACTTAACATGTGAATAGGACCTACTAGTTGACTAGTTAGATAAAATACATATTCACACCAATATTTTGGAGACCATGTATCCTATATTAATCTAATGAATATGTGATTTGATTTAGGCATTAAAACTAGAGTGGGAAGTGTAACCTACTTATAATGATGAAAGAAACTTGATCTTCCAAGTTGAAAGGCTACGCCTATAAAGTGGTTGGTGGCTTGGTGGAGCTCCAAGGTGGTGGCCTCATATGGGTGAAAATAATAATGATCAAGATGGTGCCTATAAATGCAAAGGAAGTAAGAGGTATATTGATAGCATTATTTCATCAAGCTATCTATCTTATCAAATGCATGAGGCATGAATTGATATTCCAAACACATTCATTATGAGACAATGTTTCCTTATGTGTGAGTAGTGATGTGTTAAGAAAAAAGGAGTCTTCGTCGCCTTGGGTTTAGTAAGCTTGGAACTAAATGTGAAATTATATTGGAACATGGTTTAAACGTGTAATGTTTGAAAAAGGTTCCATAAGTAAATAACAATAACTAGTGTTAACAAGAAAATTAGGACATAGACTAGAGTTTTGAACCCTAGGAGTCTTGAGAGTTGTTTATACCCCAATAATAACAATATAAGAATAAAATTTAGAGGGTAGAAATATATATTACTAATATGCATAGTGTCAAATATTAAACAAAAAATGTATCTATAAATCAAACATAAATGTATATAATAATCATCCATGTCAAATATGTCTTGACTATATACAACATTTGATATAAAATACTATCTTCTAAATATCTTTTCTTCTTATCTATTATTCTTACTATTATTTTTTACTTAATTCCTATAATATCATACTATCCTATACATATACATGTAATTAGGGATATTCCCCCTTACAAAATATTCCTATTCCTAATAGGCTTGGTTGGCCTTATGCTCCACATTTTATTTGTGGACCATTGTGGTAGGTTCTACAAATTTTCGCACCTTTATTCTATCCTCTACCAAAATAACCCCCCCTTTAAAATTATGTATTGTCTACAAGACATGAAAAATGGGTTAATTGATAGGTAGAATGTTCTTGTATATTTCTTGCAACTGGAGGAATGTGGTATTACATTGAGTTTTTTATTGTTAGATTACATGTACTTAGGAATTAACTTGAGTGAGGATCCTCTTCATCTCTGGTATATTAGATGGGATATGCATTAGTTGGGTGGTAGTCTTTGCATCATAGAGAATAATGACATGGGAAATTTTGAGGCTTACTGATTCTCATAGATGCTTGATTTGTGCTTTGATTGCCTCTCTCTAGCCTTGCAGTTTTTATAATTGAGTGTGTAGTTCTTGTAATTATGCTCATGTTTTCACCAACATATCATAAATTGCATAATATGTAGTGGTTGCTTGTAATATTTGTGTCTCTATATGACCTTTGAGGGATTTAGTTAGTATGGGACATTGTAGGTAGAATTGTTTTTGATAAAAGGGTAAAACGAGTTTTACAGGGACCCGAAACTACAAAGTTTACAAGATAGAGAAAAGACCACCAATGGTCCACCAAAAAAAAATAGCTGCCCAGCAAAAAACAGCAGCAAGCAAACAAAAAAGACCAGGAGGGTTAGAAAGAAAAGGACGACAAAAGAACACAGGAAAACTACAGAGATCGAAGGACAGTCTTAGTCTCTGCCTCCAAAGCTTGCATATCAATAACCCCCTTTTTGAAAGTTTGTACCATTTTCGGGGTTAAGGGGGCCTTTCACTTAAAATTAGCATGGGTTCTTCTAGAAATACCTCCATCAGTTTCCTAGCTTTTTTCTTCAGTGTCTTCAAGATCAACCACCAAGGAACCCTGCTGGGCTTTATCTAGTTTTTTGGTCATAGCATTGATTATTATTGCATTGTGTCTTGCTATTCTATTGTTCTATTCTACAATGGTTATGATGTTAGTCCTTAAGCCCTCAACATCATTATCTGTAATCTTGTTGCTGTGGACCACATCTTTCTTGTCCAAATCTGCAATCTTCACTCCCATTTCCTCTATTTTGCTTTGTAGAGCCCAGTTTTTGATTTTAAGCTCGTTAATTTCGGAGAAAGTCCATTCCAGGATTTTAGAGTGAGATTCGGAATTGGTTTTAGCCATATTAAGAAAATCCAGCGATGGCTCTTTACTAGTATTAACAGGGGAATTCTCGGCATTCTGTAAGTCAGGGACAAGGCTCACACAACACTTGAAAGTATAGGTAGTAGCTTCCTCTGGCTCAAAAGACTCTTCAGAGTAAGAGACAAGGCTTTTAGCCTAGGTGGACTTGCCAGTAGGGCTGTTCTTAGGAGGGAGATGGATGGGCTTAAGCACATCCAGGATTTTACCCGAGTTCCTGGAAGGGCCAGCAAGCAGACTAGGGTCTTTAGGTCCAGGTTTAGGGTTGGGCGTATAATCCGAACCACTGGGCTCTGTATCCTCACTGTCAACTTCAGGGTTGGCTTTCGAGGTAGTAGGGGCATGCTCATGCAGATACTCAAGAATGAGCCTAATTAAACTAGTATGGAGGATAGGGAATCTTTTGGGATTCTTTTTGTTATCCTCCAAACTTTTCTTTAGAGAGAAAAAGAGATAGTAAGGGATAGAAACCCTAACCTTATGGCGGAAGTGGTTGAGGAGGGCGAAGTGGTACCTGTAGACTTTTGTGAAGCATCCATCCACCGTGATGTATTCCATAATGGCCCGAAGCACCTTTCTCCATATAGACTTGATGGAATCAACATCAAAATAGTTGTTTTCAATTTTAACCAGGTTTTTCTTCTCCATATCATTTTTCAGGAATTTGACAACAACATCATCAGAGTAAGCCTTGTCCCTGAAAAACTTCTTACCATCCGTGGGTAATCCCGTGACTTTGGTAATTAAATCTTCCTTGAGCTCAACATTACTGCTGAATAGCGTCAAATTTCCATCATGCCAGTTCTTGGCAAAGAGCTTCGTTGCTTCCATATCAAGACCATGAAACTTCTCCAAAAAGGGTAACAGACCTCTACTTTTTATCTTGTTCCATGCCTTTGCATTTTTCATGTAGATATCATAGTTGTCTGGCTTAGATCTCTTTCTGGCCCCACCCATATTGGCCGACACAGAGAGGAAGATCCAAACATAGTCCTTTCTAAAAATGGCCCCGCCAAATCTAAACACCCACAAAGCATGCGGGGTAAACTTACAAGTTACTCCACCAGGCATGGTCCTATACAATCTAATGATTGTGATGTGATATATCCGACCTGTCCTCATTAAGGGGAAAACACAATGCTTTACCATGTGATTTATCATAGTTTAATAGGGCACAAACTTCAACATTTAGATCGCTAATATTTAGCCAAGTACACAAATCTTCACTCTTGACTCTTTCATTAGCAAAAAAATCTGCAACAGCATTGGCTTCTCTATAGGCATGTGTTATTTTAACTTTTTCAAACCTATCCAATTTCAGTTTAGTTTCATCAATCCAAGATTTGATGGTCCACGAGGGAGGAGACATGCCACGGAGGCAGTCAATTATGTTTTTGGAGTCTCCTTCCAACCATAAATTTTTTATATTAAGGCTTTGGGCTAAGTTTATAATATGGTATGCACCAGCCGCCTCCGCTAGATGATTGGTTTGAGAGCCAAGAGGAGAGGTCATCGCACCCATGAAATTTCCATAGGTACCCCTCATAACTCCACCACAGCCCGCCACCCTCGGATTACCTTTAGCCGCACCATTAAAGTTAGCTTTGATCCACCCATCAAGCAGAAAATTCCAGCAAACTCCTGCTCTATCCTTTTTAACCTTCATTGTGAAACTAGACAGAATGGGGAGTATGTTCTAGTCCTTAGCAATGCCAAAGTCATAGTTCAAAAACTCAGCATTCAGGATCTTCCTATCCTTCTGGGCCACAGCACTAAGATTTTCCTTTAGATTTCTAACAATATTATCAAAGACCTAATCCACAAGGGCTTCTTTGTCCCTAAAAATTCTATTGTTGCGTTCTTTCCAGATGCCCTAGGCAATATGAGGGAAAGAAAGCTCCCAAAAAAACTGAAGTAAAGGGTTCCTTGTCGGCACTTTCCATTGGATGAAGAATTCTTCAATGAGCAGAGGAAAGACCCAGGAGAGATTCCATAATCTGTTAAACTTATCCCAAATAGAAGTAGCAAAAGAGCAATGAAGGAATAAATGATTACCTGACTTAGCATCCATCTTACCAAGACAACATCTATTGGGAATTTGAAATCCCTGTTTACACAAATTGTCAGTCGTTAGCAGCTTATTTTGAAGTAAGATCCAGAAAAAGATGTTAATTTTAGGTATCAGATTATTGCACCAGGCTTTAGACCAAAAGGGAGGATGATCCAGAGAGGACGTGAGCTTAGCAAAGGTAGAAGACACCAAAAAATTACCTGAAGGATCATCCAACTAGATCGCGTGGTCTTCCAACTACTTCGAACTAAGTTTAACAGCCAGCAGGGAGATCTGGATCGGGGCCAGAGCCTGACTCACTCTACATAAGTCCACCCATATACCATTCTCACTGTAATCTTTCACAAACGTACCAAACCTATCCTTACAGATCTTAGCCCAAACTCTGAAGGGATTGATATTTATCAGAGGTTCCTTGAAAAGCCATCTATCTTCCTAAAATCTAGTACTATTACCATTTCTAACTTGCCAACCAATGCCTTCCTCCACAATCTTTTTTCCAATAATTAAGTTGTTCCAGCATATGGATCCTTTTGGAAGAAGGTGGCGATCCATGTTAATAATCGAAGAGCAATTGTTATCCAAATTTTTACCAGCCAAAATATCGATCCACTCCCTGGAGGAAGAGAAGATTCTCCAAATTTGCTTAGCCAAAAGGATTTTATTGATAGATCTAATTCTTCTTAGCCCAGGTCCACCGTTATTTTTAGATCTACAGACCAGATTCCAATCAATTAAAGGAATTCTTTTATTTTCCTCCACACTTGACCAGAGAAATCTTTTTTGGATTTTTTCTATAGTATCAACATATTTGGCAGGGATCTTAAAAAGACTCAGTGCATAGATAGGGAGATTCTGAAGGGTGGCTTTGAGGAGCTGAAGCTTACCAGCTTGGCTAAGCAGAGCACCTTTCCAACCAATAAGCTTTTTGCTAAATCTATCCACCAACGAAGACCAGAAAGCATCAGGAGGTTTCATACTTAAAGGAAGATCCAGGTAGGTGGCAGGAAGGGCATCCACCTTACAATCTAGAATCCTAGCGATTTTAGTCTGACGATGTGCCGGAGTGTTGAAAACGAACAACGAGCTTTTTTGATTGTTGATCAATTGTCCAGAAGCTCTCCCATACTTATCAAGCAGCTATTTAATAGATTTAGCTTTAGTCACAGAAGCTTTACCCATAAGCATAGTGTCATCAATGAATTGTTGATGAGAACACACCAAGTTGCCCGAGGATGGTCTGAGCCCAGAGATAAATGACAATCAATCAAGTTTTTCAGGTTCCTTCCTAGGCTTTCAGCCATAATAGTGAATAAAATAGGAGAGATAGGGTCACCCTGCCTAAGACCTTTGGTGCTCCAGGAAAAGGATGTCGAGGAACCATTGACCATAACCGATATGGAAGCTGTGGACACAAGTTGTTCCACCATTTGAATCACCCTATTATTAAAACCGAAGGCCTTCAAAATTTTAAATAAAAAGACCCAATCCACTCTGTCATAGGCTTTTGAAATGTCAAGCTTTAAGAGAAAACCTTCAGTCTTCGATTCAACAAGGGAGTGAATGTTCTCATGAACCAAAATAATAGAATCGAGAATTTGTCTACCAGGGACAAATCCATTCTATTGAGGAGAGATCAAGGAAGGCAAAAGAACTAAAATTCTAGAGGTTAAAACCTTAGAAATGATCTTGTATACGGAATTACATAGACTGATAGGTCTAAAGGCCTCGAAGTTGTCAGCTCCAGGTTTCTTGGGGATGAGGACGAAGAAAGTAGCATTAAATTCTTTTAAAAGACATCTAGCTCCGAAAAATTCCTTAACAACATTAACCACATCCTCTTCAACCAAGTCCCAGAACCATTGGAAGAAGAACAAAGGAAAACCATTAGGCCCCGGAACTTTATTCCCATCAAAAGAAAAAACAACCTTCTTGACTTCCTCATTGGTGGTGATAGCAATCAAAAAAGAGTTGTTCTCCTGAGTAATAATTCTTGGTATAGCTTCCACCAACTGATCTTGTTCAATTTGGTTTATTTCAAAGCTAGCTCACAGGAGAAGTTTAAAGAAGGAACCCACCTACCTCCTTATGTCTTCTTCCTCAATAAAACTAGTTCCATTCATCTCAATTTGGGATATTCTATTAATAGCTCTATGTTTAGAAGCCGAAAGGTGAAAAAACCTGGTGTTTCTATCTCCTGTGGACAGCCAAAGAGCTCTAGATCTTTGTTTCCAAAACTCCTCCTCCTTCCCAATAAGATCATGCATTTTCTTAAGGATCTCAGTCTCTTTTTCCTTATTATCATTCAAGTAACCCTCATTATGTATTTTGAATTGAATGGCTCCTAGATCCATCTGAAGTTCGGACTTGATCTTGAAGATGTTCCCAAAAGACTCCTTTTCCCAAACTTTAAGCTTACACTTCACTTCCCTTAATTTTTTGGCAACTCTGAACATAGCCGTACCTTGAATACTTATATTCCACCATTTTTTTAGTTCCTCTTTAAGAGCAAGATGGGAGATCCATATTTTTTCAAATCTAAAGGGGGTGTTCCTCTTCATTTTAATAGGATCCACAGTAAGACTAATAGGAAAGTGATCAGAGCCTATTCTAGTAAGAGCTTTCAAGGAACAAAAGTAGTCAAAATACCAATGATTAGAGATCAGAGATCTATCAAGTCTAACCTATATAAGGTCCATCCCCTTTCTGCAATTAGACTAGGTGAAGGCAGCTCCATGGAGGTCCAGATCTATTAGCCCTTGAGTATCAATAAAATTCTGAAGATCCTCCTTACTTTTCGAGTTGATCTGGGATCCCCCAAATTTCTCGCCATTCATTAAGGGAGTATTGAAGTCCCCCATAACAATCCAATTTTCTTTATCAAAAATCCTTCTAATGGAAGCTAATTCTAGCCAAAACGATTTCCTCAAATCTTTACCATTAGGAGCATAAATGTTCATTTGAATCCAGCTGAAGTTATCTCTTATATGAGTGAATCTAGTAACTATGTGATTCGTACCTTCCAAAATTGGATCACCCTTGATGATGTGACCATTCTAGTAAATAACAATGCCACTCGAGGCACCATTTGAATTATTACCCTGGTTGCAGTAATATTGAAAGAGTTTCAGTTTTTCTATTTTCTCCTTAGGCATTTTTGTTTCCTGAATCAAAAGAATATCTGGTTTATGATCTCTAACAAAGTTGTGGAGGACATCTTGCTTGTGGGGGCTATTGAGACCACTAATATTCCAGGACATAATCTTCATAAATTACCGGGGGAGTTAAGACACTTTGGGATGGTTTTCTGAGACCCATCCGCTATTTCCTGAAAGTTGTTCAGCTCTCTTTTCTTTTTCAAAGACTTTTTACCTCTTGAGTTTTTTGGTGCACCACAATTAGCCTTGCTCTAGATCTAGTTGAGATGCCACTTGGGGTCTTCCTTTGCTTGTTTTTTCCAGTCTTCTTTTTTAATATATTCTCTTCTTTATCAGTCTCATCTTGACTGTCCGTTTCTCTACTGGATTCCCAATCCTTATCATTTGGTAATCTTTGTTCCCAAGGTAGAGTATCCATGTTTCCATTCTCCTGACAACATAAAGCATTGTTGGATAGGTTTGTTGAATGATCCTGAATGTCAAGGGATTCAACAATCCCAAATACCGAGCTGGTCTCCAAGGGATGTTCCACTCCCATAGGGGAGGGAGAACCAACAAACAAGGGGAGAGGGGGTTCAAGACCAAGGAAAAGCCAGCATTGGGAATATCCTCCAAGCCCTAAAACTCTTCATTTCTATCAGAAGGGATAGTCATTTGGGGGAGGGAAGGAGATAGGATCAGATCTCCATTCACAGCTAGGGTGTCCTTAACAAAAACTCTATTCATGGGAACTTCTGGATTATGAGGCTTCAAAGGGATCTCACCTTTGTTTTCCAAACCCACTTCAATCTCTACAGTAACTTTCAGATTATCAGCTTCAGCAGCCAACTCCTACTCTTTATTCTCCCTATTTCCTTCTCCAGAGTCATTCTTCTTTTTTTTCCATTCTTTTTTCCCCTGATCAATGAGCTTGCCTTTCTCTAAGGCACCATTAAGAGGGCATTTTTTTGCCCAATGTCCAGATTTCCTACACTTAAAGCAAGCAAAAGGGATAGTTTCAAATTCTATACTTTGTTCCCAGGAGCCCAACTTATACTTTATCTCTATCGATGAGGGTAGATCAGCTTCCTGAGGGACCCCCACACAGATCCTTGTGAAAACCAATCTCTTTCTAGCAGCAGTCATTGTGTCAATCAAGAGGAGCTCACCAAAAGAACTAGCAATACCCAAGAAAACATCTTCACTCCAATATTCTAGAGGCAGGCCAGGTAGTCTAACCCAGACTGGAACATTCTCAAAAATAGAGTCTGATAGATCCAAATGGGAAGACCACTTCTTAAGAGCCAGGGACGATTTTCCTATCACCCAGGGACCTCCACCTCTCACAGCCGTAATATCCTCTTTGCAAGTGAACTCAAAAGCGAAAAAAACCTTAAGAAGAGTAGCAACAGAGATTTTTCCACTGGTTCTCCATTTTTTTTTTACAAAATCCCTGACAACTTCAATATTTGGTCTAGGACCCATAAACTTTCCAACCAAAGTTCATTCCATTAAGGCAATGTTATGATCTATAATCAAATCAGGAATCGAAATAGCGAACTTACCTCTAGCAGGGGAAGAGATATTTAGCACTGGAGGGAAGGACGACTTTCCATTAGGTTTAACCCCAAAAAGCGAGGTCCAGGTTTTGTAGTTGCCTCCTAAACCGCCAGTGGTCCCCACTCCCCCACAAACCTTTTCGATTTTTTTCGGTGGGAGAAGAAATAGAGACAATAGCCGGAATTTCATTTCCCCCAGGGTCCACTTGTATTTTGGCACCAGAATCCACATCATCCTGATCATCCTTACCTTGCTTCTGACTCGATTCCAGCTCCTGATTCGACCTTGCTTCACTCCCAGATCTGCTGCCGTTGATGAGGTTATTATATTGTATAGAGTATTGATGAGGTTATTATATTGTATATAGTATTGATATGCGTTTCTATCTATGAATGAGTTGTAGCACAAATTTTCCTTACCTCATCCATTCTATTTTTAATTACCTCTACTAAGACCTAAGACTTGATAATACCATCATGGTTATCCATTTATCTTCTCAACCCATGTATTAACTACTTTGATTGCCGCCCTAATGATAATGTTTTTATCTATCTAAAGAAACAATAGTTTAATTTAGATGGTGGTGATGGCCTCTTCCAAATTATTTGTAATATCCATTTCAATATTTATTCCATTGTTGTGTCAGTAAGTATGCAACCTAGTTGGAAATATTGTATGGTAGATATGATTTCTAGGTCGATCTAGCACCTTGTGAATTCCAGTTGAAGAAACTGTGTTGTTGCCATTAAATGAATAAAAAAAAAATTGTGCTAAAGAATATTTAATAAACTAAATTTCAAAGGTTTTAGTGGAATATGATGACCTATATAGAGAAAGGTTCTTCTTGTTATGGTACTTTCCCCTCATATTGAATAGTTTCTTGCTAATTTCCTCCAAAGGGTATGTGATGTAAGTTTTGGGTATTCTTTTATTATTCCATTAGGATTGCATATGATTTTTGAGTTACTACAATTATTTCTTCCTATATTTGTTTCCTATGACTTGTGAATTTAGTAGATTAATTTATCTACCTTTTGTTTAGAGTAGAGCTATTTTTCATACATTTGTTCTAGTTTATATTTTTGTGTTATGGGTAGAAGTGGAGTGATTTTTTGCTAATACTTTTCTCCTTAGTTATTCCTCTACTTGAGTTGATTTTCCATCTCCTATTTGAGGGATGCTACTAATTCTTCCATAAAGTTTTCTATCATACCCTCCAATATTGTGGAGGAGTCCACCATGTATCTAATCATTGTTACTCCAATGATTTTATTTTATTTCCTCACTATGTGTACATATGTTTCTACTATTTTTAGAGCATCCCTTTCCCATACAAGCCATTATGTAAGAGATATACATCAACTATTATTTATTTTTTGGTTCTATTTTTGTTCTTTTGGTTGTTTTTTAATTTGTTTTACTTTCCTCCTCCTCTATTTCTACATCTAGTGCCTAAATCTCTTCCCTTTTTACCCCTTTTTTTTGTCTCCTAGATTTTCTCTCTACACTCATTTGGAGTAGTGCCTTATAGGCATTTTTCATTGATGGATCACTCTATAATAGGCTTGTATAAAATTTTAGTTTTATCTATTCCCTATCCTTTTTCATCTTGTTCCTCCAATTTATTTATTTCAAATATGGATAACTCACCTATAATCTCCCTTGCCTCCTAGGTGTGGAAGTTCCTTGCTCCATAGTTTGAGGATTTTAAGTTCCCCACTTGGCATGAAGTTTGTCCTTTGATTTTTTTTGAATTTTCCTCATAACTTTATTTTATCTTTTCTTGTTCATATATTCCTTGTGTGTAGTAAAATTATTTTTTCTTAGGGTCTTTTGGCATCTTTAGTAGTGTTTCCACATATGAATATATATACTTGTTTCTAATTTCATTATGAAGGTTGAAATATTCATGATTGGATCAATAATATCCATGAGAGTATAGTCATTATCCAATAATAATACAATTTAGTTGATGTATTTGTAGACCATATCATAGGATATACACTCGCGATATTACATTTTTTGTTACAAGGTTTGAAGAACCCCCAATATAATGTGGTGAAGGAAGTATCATCCTTGAAATTTTTGACATGTTCATTGATCTAGGCTACCATTGATATATTGTTCTCCAATATCTTCCTCATGAAGGATGGAAATGCATTCATGAAATTAAAAAATAGGAAAATCATAAGCATGACATACCTAAACTAGTATTATGTATTAATAGTGCATTGAATGTTCTTAATGAGCTACTCCTACAATAACTCACAAAGGTCTAGATATGTGGTGGAATTGTATCATCATACTTAGGAATTAATTTGTATTCCTCTTCTTATATGGCAAGTAACTTGTTTTTATTAGATTTTTTAAGGCATGCAACTTAGGGAGGAACAAACCAATGAAAATGATGTAGAGATGAGTCTTGCATACTAGTTCATGTTAGGTACCCATGTAAAAATGTAATCTATCACAAACATAGAAAAGGAAAAAACCTAGTGGAACAAAAATTCTCTCCAAAAGAGAGATGAAACTAAAATTCTCTCAATAAAGAATGAGAAGGAAAAACCCCATGCAAGGAAAAATACCTCCCATGAGATAGAAGAAGAGAGAACATGGACCCCCCCACAATGTAGATTCTCCTACAATGATGGTAGATGCTCGATATTGAAGGTCGAAGATAATCCAATCTCATCAAACAATATTCGTCCCCTTAGGAAGAAACAAAGCCAAGATGTTATGCAGGATGTATTCACATTCCTGAATGTAAGATGTAGGAAGAAGGATGATGTATGATGTCTCTGAACAATCCTTAAGGGTATCCATATCAATGTTGAAGCTAACAAACTCCAACTAGGCATTCTAGTCCATACTAATGAAGATGAAAATCTAAAATAAAGTAGAGATGAATGTAGAACACAATCCAAAGAAAAATATATCTCCTTTGAAAATAATGAAGCCTCCTCCAAATATTACTCAAAAGTATCCACATTTATGTAAAAATATGAATGCTGGTTATGTAGAGAATGAACAAGAGGGTTAGAGTGTTTCATCACAACAAGTGAAGAAGAATCATCCGTTGCACATACAACTACTGTTGCACAAAAAGATTGACCTATTAATGCCCAATACAACCATCGAATTTATACAAAATCAAAGATCCACAAGAGGTGGTTAAGCCATGTCACAAACCCAAGCATTGTACACAAGGAGACCAAGGGAAAAACTCTTGCAACAATCCCCCTAGCACAAGTGAGGGGTTCAAACCTGTGACCTCATCTTTGATACCAGTTATTGCATAGGCAACTGTCATTGTATCAAAAGATCGACTTGTTAATGCTTGATACAACTACCATATTTAAACAAGACCTAAGATCCACAGGAGGCAGTTAAGCCATTTTACGAACCTAAGCACCGCACTGCACAATAGAAGGAGACCAAGGGAAAAACTCTTGCAACATCATCTCCATCAAAGAGAAGATGTATCTAATAAATGATGTCTCCTAAATATAATTTAGTAATCTCTTCTTTAGCTCCTCTATTTTCAATTGCATTCCACCTTTCTACCAGTTAGATCTTTTTCATGTAGCTGATACTCATTCAAAAGGTTAGAAACCCCTATCCTTGATCTCTCTTATTTTTACGCCAAAGGCATTCCCTTTATGAAAATTATCAGTTGACTTTAATGATTGATAGTTGAGAATGTGGGAGAATCATGGTTGACCATTGAAAAATATTTGAATATTCAATGAACCCAATATACAATAAATAAAAATAATATTAAAAGAATAAAACACTTTATACAAAGAAAGAAAGAAAAGATCAAATATTCTTTCTACATTTCCACTAGAAAATATGTTTTAAATTCATATTATAAAGGTTAAAAACAAAAAACAAAGAAAGAAAGCAAAGAATTAAATATTATTTTTAATTTTCCATTAATATTCACACTGTATAAATTATATTATTATATATGTAATATTTTATATAATATAAGTCGTTATAATTTAAAGTTTCTATTATATATATATATATATATATATATATATATATTTATGGTATTTTTTAAATTTTAGATTATTATAAAATATATATTTTTTAGAACATTCTTAATTTAATATTATGAAATAAAGTTATATTTTATATATTTAAATATTTTTAGTATAATATTATAATATTTAGATATTATAGAAATTAATATTTATATACACTATAAGTTATTAAGTATAAATATCATATAAATTTTTAAATATAGTATTAACTAAATTATGAAATATATTATAGGTTTAATATTTATGTATATTTATTTTTTAATTAATAATTTCTATTATTTTTTATTTTTTTATTAGACTGCAGGAATCGGGTAGCACGATCCCTTATAAACTACAATGCACCTGGTAAAAATTT
Source organism: Sequoiadendron giganteum (assembly GCA_007115665.2). Lineage (NCBI taxonomy): Eukaryota > Viridiplantae > Streptophyta > Pinopsida > Cupressales > Cupressaceae > Sequoiadendron > Sequoiadendron giganteum. Next base: position 118,697,840 of record CM021104.1, on the reverse strand, counting down.
TAACGTGACCGGCGGTGCTGGCGTCACATGCCCTTCGGTACCACGTGGGTGGGGGAGACTAGACCTCGTGACCAACCTCCTGCAACAGGAAAGATCAAGCCAATTGAGCTAGGGCCCCAAACCAATTTCTATTATTTTTCAAAATATATATTTTATTTATTTTTTATTTTAGATTATAAAATATAATTTTATAGAATATTCTTAATTTAATATTATGAAACAAAATTACATTTTATATATTTCACTATTTTTAGCATAATATTAAATAATGTTTAGATATTATATGTTTGATATTTATATACACTATACATTATTAGATATAAATATAATTTAACTTTTTACAAATATTACTAATTAAATATATTATTTTTTGATAAGGGTAATTAAATATATTATAAGTTTAATATTTATCTATATTTATTTTTTAAATACATATTATATTTATTGATTTAAATATATTCAATTTATATTTATTATTACATATTATATGAAATATTATGTATATTATTAAATATAAATATTATATACATACACTCCCCTTTCCTCTCATCATATCTCTACCTCTCTACCTCTACCCCCTATCTACTACTTTTCTTTGTCACCTCCTATATCTCTCACTCTTGCCCCCTCTATATATTTCTCTCTATCTCTCTCTCTCTCTATATCACTTCCTATATATTTATCTTTCTCTCTCCATCTCCCCCTCTCTCATCATCTCCCTCTCCCTCTTTCTCTCTCCTTCCATCACTCCCTCTCTATATGTTTATCTATCTTTCTCACAACGCTTCTATATTTCCCAAGTTATATCTATCTCTATCCCTATCTTTCCCTCTCTCCTTATCACTCCCCCTTTTTATTTCTCTCTCCTCTCTTCACTTCTCTCCCCCCTCTCCCTCCCTCTTTATCTATTTATAAATATATATCTCCCTCTCTATATCTCTCCATATCTCTCTCTCACTCATATACACAAACTCCCTCTTTCTCTTTCCCTACCTCTACCTCTATCTATCTATCTTTCTTCTTCCTATCTATACCTCTCTCTATTACTTATCTCTATCACCTTCTTTCTCTCTCACTCTTTCCCCCTCTATCTCTATCTCTTTATCTCTCCCCCCTATTTATCTATATCTCATTATGTCTACCTCTATCTCTTTCTATCTCTCTCTTACTCCTCTCTCCATCTCTTTCTATCTATATCTCTCTGCATATATCTCCCTATCTCTCTCTCCCTATACATCTATATCCTTTCCCTCTCTCCCCTTCTTCTCTATATATCATATTCACTCCATATCTCCCTCCATCTCTTCTACTATATAACTTTATCTTTATTTATCACTCATCTTTCTATCTCTTTCTATCCATATCCTTCTCTACATATATCTCCCTATCTCTTTATCTCTTTTCCTATACCTCTCTATCTCTCTCTATCACCCTCTATATATATCTCTCCCTCTCCCTCTCCCTCTCTTCGCCCTCTTCTTCTCTCCCCCTCTCTACATATATATCTCCCTCTCTCCCTTTCTCTCCCTTCCTCTCTCTATCTCTCCCCATCTCTCCCTCTCTTAGCTCCTTCCCTATCCTCCTATCTATCTTTATATCTCAACCTCTCTCTCCATTTATCTTCCAATATATCTCTATATTTGTCTCTTTCTCTTCCCATTTATTTATCTCTCCCTCTTTCTCTCTCTCTTTGCCTTCCCTATTTCTATCTCCCTCTCCTCCTATATTTTTCTTTCTCTACTTCTCTCTATTTTATCTCTTTATCTCACTCCCTCTCCTCCTCTATATATCTCTTTATATTTATATCTTTATGTCACTCTATCTCTCCATATATCTCTCTCTATCTCTTTATCTTCTTCTTTCTCTTTATATATTTATCTCTTCCTCTATCTCCCCCCTCTATCTCCCTATCTCTCTATATCTCTATTTAGATCGCTCTATCTCTCTCTATATCTCTCTCTATTTTTCTCCCTCTTCCTCTCTTATTCTATATTCATCTCTACCTCTATCTATTTTTCTCACTCTTCCTCTCTCGCTCTATATTCATCTCTACCTCTATACTACTCTCTCCCCTTCCATCTCTAGAAATTTCTCCCTCTTTTCTACCCATCTCCCTCTATCTTATTCAATCAATCTCTTCTACTCTATATCTATCTTTATTTCTTGCTCGATCTCCCTCTCACTCATCTCTCTATCTCTTTCTATCCATATCCTTCTCTATGTATATATCCCTATCTATCTATCTCTATATCTATTTATCTCTTTTCCTATCCCTCACTATCTCTCTATATCACAATCTATCTATATCTCTCCCTCTCCCTCTCCCTCTCTCCCCCTCTTATTCCCTCTCCCTCTCTACATATATCCCCTTCTTCCCCATCTTCTCTCTCCCCCTCCTCTACCTATCTTTCTCCCTTGCTCTCCCTCCCTCCCTCTCTATCTCTCCCCATCTCTCCCTCTCGTGCTCCATCCCTATCCTCTTATTTATCTTTATATATAAACCTCTCTCTCCCATTATATTCCAATATATCTCTATATCTATTTATTTAACTTCCCATTTATCTATCTCTCCCTCTCTATCTATCTCCATCTCCATCTCCATCTCCATCTCTATTTCTCTTTTTCTACTTCTCTTTATTTTCCCATCTCTTTATCTCTCTCCCTCTCCCCCTCTCTCTATATCTCCTTATATCTCCATCTTTATATTACTCTATCTCTCCATATACCTCTCTCTATCTCTTTATCCCTTCCTCTCTATCTATCCCTCTGTATCTCCCCCCTTTATATCCCTATCTCTCTCTATATCACTATCTATTTTTCTCTCTCTTCCTCTCTTGTTCTATATTAATCTCTACCTCTTTCTATTTCTATCACTCTTCCTCTCTTGCTTTAGATTCTTCTCTACCTATATATTAATCTCCCCCCCTCCATCTCTAGAAATATCTCCCTCTCTCCACCCATCCACCTCTCTCCCTATCTCTACCCCTCCCTCTTCATAGACCTTCATTGTCTTCTTGATTCATAGGTTTTCTTTCACTCATTTTTAGAGACCTTTGTTGCAAAAATAATATCATTTTATGAATGGACAACCAATTGAACTCATGTAATACACAAATTTATGCAAAAAATAGGCTTAAATTTTCCTAATTGACATTCCACACCCCTTTGGCGTACCCATTAATGCACACCAAAGTCAAATTGCTAGTTTATATTATCTTGAGGAATTTATTTTCTCCAATTCCACTATTTCATTTAAGTGGTTCATTAATTTATTTGGAACCTGTTTGAGATTTCTCGCATAGACTATCCAAGCCATTTAACTTTTTTTACATCTAATTTTTCTATCTCTCAATCATGTGTTTGATTAAGGTATTTTAATTCCTTTATATGTGCACAAAAATTCTTTTGTTCATCAAAGATTATTTACTCTTCAATTATTTTTATACTTTGTTTTTGCATTAGCTTTTAACTAGATGATTAGCATGGCCTCTTTGAACCTCATTTTTTGGCATTCTCATGCACCATTGCTAGTCACCAATTCAAGACCTTTCGAACTACATACTCCCCTTTATACTTGCTTTGTTTTCTCCATGTAAATATTTATTTATTTATATAAATAATTTTCATAGCTCATCAAGTTTGTAAGAGATAATCTATGAAAATTTAAATATGAAGAAACATAATTTTAGTTCAAAAATATTGATTTCAACCCATTAGTCTAAAAAATTAGTCCAAATTATTGTCCTATATTATCATGATCCTAATATTGTTTATTATAATAAACTTTAATCTATTACCCAATAGTTCCATATTGTAAATTAAGCATGCCATTTATACCTAATTCAAGAAAATACAGAAATGAAAGCTATATTATTTCAATTCACAATTATAAGTGAATTTAATATTTATAAAATATTAAGTGATCATTTAGAGGCATGGAATTAAGTACCAAGATCTATATTCATGATTTTCATTCTTAAAAATTATAAATCTCTTAGCAATGTATCTTACTACTCACCTTCAACTTTTTTTTTGAAATGGAGGGGTATTTATTTATTTTTAAATAAAATATTTAAATATCAATAAACGAAGAAGAATTGAAGGTAAACCAAATAAAGTGAGAAGAAAATATTTAATAGCCAAATCAAGTATGAAAGTGAATGATAGATCCATAGGCATGGACTCTAATATGATACACATATATAATAATGGTACAAAGATAATGTGCATTAAAGATCAATCACAATACAAGAGGTATTCTTAGACCAATATACCTTAATACATGCAAAATTAGAATAAACTTTAAAGTAAAGTAACACCATTCAATACTCTTTATGGAATAAGCTTCTCCATGCTATATATCCAAGAGATCCCAACACAATATCATACTCTTCACATGTAATTAAAATATAATTAATAATTTTAATATATAAATCCTCCCAATAATATAATGAAAGGGTAAATCACTTAATCCTTTTAGGTCTACTATTGCCTAATACCAATAATTACCAAAGTGGTCCACATAACCCAATATAATGAAGGGATTCATCCCATATTTTAGAATCTCCATCCACCTATACACATTACAATATCATATCCCTATGTACATAGTAGACTCAACCTTAAAACCAAGAATCATAATATATTTATTTTGAAACAAATATGTGTCCTCCTGTAATTATATATGCCAACACATATCACATTTAGTGTTACATCAAATTTTGTGTACATCCTCAATTATAGAATTAAGATTACATATTTAAATTCACATTTATAAGTTTATTTATTTATTATATTTAATTTAAGAAATAGTCCAATTCTTATAAAAACTATTTACCCTTATTACTAACTATTACCCTTTTCAAATATATTTAATTTTTAAAAAATATGAGTAGGTACTTTCTATATTAAAATATGAAACTATGATATATTAGTTCGTATATAAGATGAGTGGAAGAAAATCATAACTCCAAAATTTAGAGTCCACAAAAAAAAAAAATAGTCAATCCTATTATATAATTAAAGTAATATCACTGGAAGAAGGAACTAAGCAAGACGATATTCACCTAATTTATTTCAAAATACTATAATGTAATACAAAATATTATAATATAATACTATGCATATGTTAAATTTTTTGAAGTGATGAAAGATATAGGCATTTGAATGTTCAAACCATTTAAATTTGAAGTAAATGTTAGAATAAATCTATAATAAAGAAAGTACACACTATCATTATGTGTAGGATTTAATTTTTAATCTAGTAAAATATACAATTTAAAATATTATTTAAAAAAACAATAGAATATTTTACTCTAAAATTTTAAAGTTATAATGTGAAGATAGGTAAAATTAAATTATATAAACATATATATACTTTTAAATTTATTTTAAAAATTTAATAATTAGTTTCAGTGCATTTCCAATGAAAGTACATTCCAACACATCCAATGAGGTGTAAATCAGAGCTTGGATGAAAAAGATATTCAATATTTCACTAAGGAATGTAAAAGGTGACAAAAATATGCTCCTTAGGTGCTATTTGCCTGGTTAAGTGGCAGAGGTGACAAAAATATTACATGTTTTTTTAGCAGACATGTACACAACCCAGCAAAAGTGATGTTGCCATCTCCAAAAGTCGTATTGAAAAAATTCAACAAAATATGCAAATTAAGGAGGCGGGCTTCTACAAGTTATCACAATCAAATCCTCTTCTTCTACCTCCTGTCAACAATGAGTGATTGATCCCTGATTAAATTTCATGTTCAGCAAATGTTGCTGAAGAAAACCTCCATCTTCCACTTTTAGAAAGTATAACAGGTTTTCATTTTTCAAACATAAGGTCCTCCCTCTATTCAAAGTCTAATATTTTTCTTTCAACACACTCCAGACATCTGATGCAGCTTTTGTCTCTCAAATTTCTGGCAGCATGTCATCAATCACTAACAGTTTGCATTCAAAGGGAGAAGTTGGATTCCTTTATTTTTCCTATAGAGACGAGCTACTTACTACAGACTCTCACAAGGAAACAGGAAGTTGACTAGCTCATTAGTGATACATTGGACAAAGTTCTGGTTCTTCGTTTTGGAAGGCCACAGATATTGTCTGCATGCAGCTTGATGAAATTGTAATCTTTCTTCTCTTGTTCTTTTATTATTTTCAATATACAAGGTCTCTGTTCTTCTATTATTTTCAATATACAAGGTCTCTGTTCTTACAGCTTGCTAGATCTGCACGTGAAGTGTCAAAATTTGCATCAATAGCTTTAGTGTATGTGGATGCTGAGGAAATCCATGTTTTTATCAAGTATATAGACATTACTTTGATACTTGCTACAATCTTCTTCTATAATGCACACCACATGAAGATGGATTCTTGGTATTCCATACTTCCTCATTGAAATCAATATTGTTGGAGTTGTATTTTTTATTTTTATTTTTGTCTCTGTTGGTAAAAATTATAATAAAATATGTTGCACATATGTTGGTGGTAATCAGTTTTTTAATTTGGATTGAAAAAGATATTTATCATCAGAAATATATTACTTTAGAATTCAACAATGGATAAATCTCATTATAAAATTCAGCTACGACTTGGTCACTGAATTCATTGCTAGAATTTAGAAATATTGTTTTATTTCATAAAATTTGATATCCTTCCTTCAATAGGACTCCAGACCATACTAAATGGATCGGTCCATTCCATCAAAAACATGATTTTATTGATGTTGTGGAGGTATGAAATAGAAAAATGTGGACATTTTAATGATGTTTGATAGGATTTTTCTTCACAAATATTTTTCCTCTTTGAACATGCTAATTCTTTGATAATGTGTTTATCATAATCCTAGCAATTCCTTGAGTCAATTTATAGCTTGGGATAGTTTTGTTTTCCAGTTTTTCGCTGTCCAATCTATTTTTTAGAAAAAATTTAATTGATTTGTTTAATTGGATTTATATTGACAAGCTAACTGTAGGATATGGTTATGTAGAATCTACTGATGCTATCGTTGCTACTTGCTTTGCCACTTATGCCTTTGCTCGATCCCAACCTATGCATAGTAGTGTTGTTAGCTCTGCTACTATATATGCTACTGCTGATTACTGTTGATGTTGTAAATGCAATGGTTATTCTGCACACTTTCTTTCATATGTGTATGGTTTAAAAGATTCACAATGTAAAATAGAGAACTCCTTAATAAAACATTTTCAAATTTTCAGATAATTATATAATTTTATTGGCGTATTACTTGCACCTCCTCAGATGCAAGTGCTAGTGTAATATTATGTACATGTTAAATTTTTTGAAGTGATGGAAAATATAGACATTTGAATGTTCAAAACATTTAAATTTGAAATAAATGTTAGAACAAATCTATAATAAAGGAAGTAAAACACACTATCATTATGTCTAGGATTTAATTTTTAATCTAGCAAAATGTATAATTTAAAATATAATTTTAAAACAATAGAATAATCTACTATAAAAAATTTAAAGCTATAATATGAAGGTAGGTACAATAAAATTAAACAAATATATATAAACTTTTAAATTTATTTTAAAGATTTAATAATTCTATAATAATTATACAAAAATCTTAATTTTGTAAGGGTTTGAGATAAATAAAAACTAAATTCATAGGCCATTAGTTGATTTGAAATTTCAAAATAGAATTGAACAATAGTGAAAAGATAAAGATAAAGTCCATCGATTGAATCCAACTGGTTGCTTTATAATAATGTAATATATATTTATATTCACTTGAGCTAGGTAGGTCGAAAGAGCAACCAATATTAGAATTTTCTTATTCATGAATTTGATAGGATGATACCTCATTTTGATTCTCTAGAGTTGCAAGGGAGGATGTTTGAATCACCACATTGTGGTCTATGTTATCCCCAACACTAACATCTAATTCAGGATGTTCATTGGAGCTCTTATTTATATTAACAGGACTGGTGTTCTTTGCTGACCTTTCTAACTCATAAAGTCGGGATGAAACTTGTTCTTGATATAAATACTCTACAAAAGATTTAGAAATTTTCCATCTACTAATTTTTAGGTGTGAAGAGTTGCACAGGGTTCCAAAAAAGAATACAATTAAAGCCAAAGATGATACTATTCCTGTGATGAGATATAACCCAAAAAAGCTTACCACATCTAACCTTTTTAAATCTCCCACAGAATTGAAACACTCCTGACTAGTATTATTAAAATACTTGGCTCTAATCTTTGGAAGCTCATATGAAAGATTTAAGATCCCCTTTGAAAATTCTTGCACTAAAAGAGAATCTTTAGGAAAAACCTGCACCGAAAATAATCACAAACAAATTAATAATCACTCACTCTGGACCTAAATTGAAATTATAATTAATATGTAGAAAGAGAACTTACAAAACCATAGCCCCCACTTTGATACGGGGTCTCCACCATTGAATAGCCACATCGACTAGAAAGAAAGGCACGAACAAATGGGATCTCATCTAAAATGGCATCCACACCTCCATTCTTTGCACCTTTCGACAGAGCCTCCTCATACGCCCTTCGCGATTTAAATTGTTTCATATTTATATCGGTCATTCCTGAATCATGATTTAGAACTGTTCCAACAAATGAGCTACGATAGCCCACTTTATAGTCACCAAAACCATTTATACGCGGCGTAATTTGCTCGGCAGTCAGTCTCGAAGAGAGATTAGCTGTATAACTGGAAGTTAAAACGATCGCTACAAACAGCCAAACTACAACTACTAGTCGACTCAAACTGTTACGGATTGTCTCTTCTGCAAAATGGGAAACATATGGAATATAAATAGGTGCTGAAAAAGTTATTGAACGAGGCAAACATGGTCAGTACTGAGTGTAGAGAAAATGCTTACGGTGAGCGTAAAACACAGCAGAAAACGCAAACCTGGTAGAATTAAAAAGAATTTAGATTATATCCTAAACTAAATATTGTTTGATAGCGACAACAATATAAAACAAATGCATCTTATTAATAAGAACAGATTTTTACAATTCATCAAGATTATTGTTAAAAGTTTTTAGATTAGATTGTGTGAATATTTTTGCATCAATGTTTGGATCACATTCAGTTTTTTCTTTATGTTCTTTTCTGTATTTTGATAATAGATCACACAATATGATCCAAACGATTGATGCAAAAAATATTGACACAATCTAATTCAAAAACTTTTAACATTAAATACATCATATCTTATTTCATCTAAAAATATATTTTTCTCTTAAAAAAAATTACTGTTGTGTGCAACATATTATATATCTTTATGATCTTGAAATGCAGAAATATTCAATTTGTAATACCCGTCAAGTGAAGATTGAAACTTTTCTTCTGAACAATAACATATATAAATATGGAGAATGAAAGAAACAAGTGAAAAGAATGAATGCAATACCAAAGCAGAGTGACCACTTGGGTGCTGGGACTTCCTCTGAAGGCAGGATTTATCTTATGCTCAAGGAGCCACACCACAAATCCTGTATATATAAGAAATGCCGCCGTTGTAGCCCACAGCGCTGGAGTAAATGGCAGTAAGAATGTCCAAGCACTGTTGGCTTCCTCCCTTACGACCGCGGGAGTCACCATCACTAGACCTGTCTCTGTGAATGGCTGTGTGAAATCGACAATTTCGGTGCGTTCTGCTGTAATTGTAACATCACCCACAATTGCGTCGTATTTCTGTCCCAAGCAAAACTACTACTTAAAATTGGCAGATCTCTAATCCTCTTCCAAAAAAATAAATAAAAAATTCTTAATCTTAATTTCAATTCTAATCCCAACTCTTCTCTTAATCCCATTCTTAACCCTAAATCTTATTCTAATCTTATCCCTGCCCCATATCTTAAGTCTAATTTTAATTCTAATCCTATTCCCAAGCAAAATTAGTACTTCAAATTGACAGATCTCTAATGATTTTGAAAACAACAAAAGAAAAAACTGAAAACCAGACCTTGAGATAAACTTGATGGACGAGTTCATCATAAGAATAATCTTCCGAATAATTGTTGTCCTCGGGGTAAGGAATGAAATCATACAGCAGTTTGTGGTCAAGCCTTTCCACAACGGCAAGAAATACATCAATGGAGAACCCGGTGACTTGAGTTTCGCTACTTTCCGGGACAAACAAAACTCTGACAAATTCCTCCCAGCCAGGTTTACGAGGAACTGCGATCTTAAGCCTAGTTGGTATTACCCAACCGCGAGGGACCGTGACAGACCCACCAGGCTAAATCACCGATCGAAGGCCCTCATTACCAAAAGATGGAGCAAGCGTTTTGAGAAACATAGAAGAGTTACATGGCCAATACCCAACTACTTGATAGCTTTTGCCCACCACATTCACTATCTCATAACTACAACCATAAATTTCTCCTTCATGGAACTTAACAAGTCCGCTTAAACCAGCAAAATTAGTTAACAAAATCTCCTCCAAAAGCTTCCTGCCTTGCTGGGATACCTTGATTTCGGTATTACCTATTAGTGCAAGAGGGGTTGAGGGTTTAGAAAAACTTAAACTTGCGTTTCCTTTTATGTTTCCAATTGCTCGAGCTATCATGAGAACCGTATCATAGGCCAATAAGCCATATGTATCGAGTTCATTGCTTTTCATGTTGGGATTGTCAAGTCTAAATTGTCGTTCCCACCTTTCAGTAAAATCCTTCAGCTGTTCAGAATCTGGGGTATGTGTTTTAATTCCAAGGAGGCCTTGCATAGATGATATTGTAGAAGCGTTTAGTAGATAATCCCAAACACTGGTAAACTCGTGGGTTGTGATCCACACGTAACCAGCCTCCATCATTCCCGTCTCCTTCGCCTCCATGAATAAATTCATGCCAAGATCACAAGGGGTATGAACAACAAAAACACTTGATCGTATTGACTTGAGTTTATGAAGCTCTTCCCTTATTGTTTGTTTGTGGGCAGCTGAAGGAATCATTGATGAGTATACAATTTCAGAGCCCAGATCTCGAAGGGCGTCACTCAACGAGGACATGGCTTGAAAACCAAAATCCTGGTCTGAGTGAAGAAATGCAATGCTACTCCACCCGAAATGCTTAACCAGGGATGCAATGGCTTTCATCTGATTGCAATCGCTGTGTGCCATGCGAACAAAATATGGGAATCTCTGGTTGGAGAGCGCAGGACTTGAGACAGACAATGAGAGAATTGGTACATTGGCTGCCTCTCCAAGATGTGATACAAACGGGGCAACGTCAGATGTTTGTGTTTCTATTAATGCCACTACTTCGTTGGCCAGAAGATCAAAAGCTGCATGCACCATAAAACTAAATCTCAAATCCATACGAAGAAAATTAAACTAGAAAAAATAATATGAAAATTCCATAAAAAGAAAATTTGGGATTATACAAATTCCGGGTAAGAGAATTTAATTAAAATACCAGCGGAAGCAGTTTCAAGTGGTGTTTGCGCTTCTCGGAGGTGAACAAACATTCGAGTCCTGTTGAGTAGCTGAGATTGATTGTTAACATCATCCACCGCTAACTTTATGGCAGTCTTTGCTATCTTTCCCGACCAGGAAGTGGAATCTACTATCACCCCTACATTGATAGTCGCCTCCTGAACCGCAAGATGTACACTCGCGGCCACTAAAACACAGATAAGTTGAAACATTGGCAGTGTTTTCATCTCACTATTTCAAGCTGCTTCAGAGCTTTGCAATACCTCTTTCTACGAATGGAAATTGAAAAGTCTTTAAAATTAAGAAAAATCCTTGAAAAAATCAAGAATCACATTCAATTATAGTTTTACTATTACATCCATGTAACTTTACAATGGGAGAAAACAAAAATGTGTAATGATTTTTATTGATTTTTTCAATTGTTTAAATGAAGAGTATCATAACATTTTATTTTCATCTTTTTCATTTATTTTATATACTAGTTTATATTCATATTTGTTGTAAAAAAACTTGTTAATTTAATGCAATGTGTTAGTTCTAATTGCACATGGTTGGATTAAATAATTATCAATAAATATTATATAATGGAATGCAATAAATTTAGAAAAATCTAGATTTTTAAATTGAGTATATCTATTTTAAAAATATTTGCACACAAATTTAAAACATAAAACAATGCAAATGAAAAAAGAAAGTTTTCATCAAATTGACAGAAAATATTGCAAATAGAAATAGAATTTTTTCAATTAGTTGAAAAATCAATATTTATAAATAAAATTTTGGAAGCTTACACTTAAATCTCACCTAAAAAGCTTAGTAATATCAAATTTATTAAATATATAATTACACAAGAAACATAATCTACAATGATCACAAAAACAAACTAAAAAATCAAATAAATTTAATATTATTAATAATATAAATATATTAAAAAAATTATTTATAAAATTATACATAATATAATATTATTATTTTATAATAATATAATATAATACAAATAAGGTTTAGTATAATAGATTTAATATATATTTTAATTGATTATACTAAATGATAATATTATACTATTATTACTATTATATTATTTAATTATTGTTGTTATTATATTATTTTATTGTTATTATATTATTATATTTTTATATTTTTATATTATTATTAATGTTAGTATTATTTTATTATTATTATGTTATTATTAATATATATAATAATATTATTATATTATTATTTTATACTAGATATCATTATATTATAAAATCTACTATGCATATAGATTATTTTAATGTTTTTTATAAATAAAATTAATTAATTTATTCAAATAGAAAAGGGTTAGTGTTATATAGAAATGGGGTTAGGATTAGTTTGGGTTAGGGTTACAATTATGGTTATTTTTAAGAAGTTTTAGGATTTTACCATAAACATTGGGATTACGATTATGATTGCAATTTAATTCATGTTAGAGTTAAGGTTAGGTTTAGGGTTGTTTCATTTACTGTTTAATTAGACCTACAATTCAATTAAGGTTAGGGTTACACTTATGATTAAAGTTTTTATAAATCTTTGGGTTAGGGTTCAATTAGCATTATACTTATGGTTAAGGTTCTAATAAAGCTTCAGGTTAGGGTTATAGATAAGGCTTGATTAAGGATAGAGTTAGTAATACGGTTCAATTAGCATTATGTTTACTTTTGTAACTATAAACCTAACCCTAAATCCTAAACCCTAATCATAACCCTATAATAAACCTAACCCTAACCAAACACCATAATTGTAACCTTAATCTTTAACCCTAATCCTAACCTTATTTCTGATAACCTTAATTATTTTCTATTTTCAGTAAATAAATCAATTTTATTTCTATACAAAATTATTAAATAATTGATATACATTGTATATTTGTTATCCAAATAATATAATATGATGATAAAAAATAAAAAATAATAATATATAATAGTACTTACATATATATTAATAATAATCCATTTAATATATGCTAAGATATATATTTTCACGCATATTTTTTTAATAATGGTATTTCAAAATTTCTAAACAAGGAGAAAAATACCTCAAAAATTATATTTCTAGGTGTATATTATATAGATTAAAACTTAAGATATATATGTTAGTTTACAATCACAATCCAATAGTCAATAATATTATATTAAAAATTAAATAAGGTTTAATATATTAGATTTAATATGTATTTTTTTAATTGATTATAGTAAATGGTAATATTATATTAGATTATTATTAATATTATCATTACATTATTAATATCACTATTATATTTTATTGTTTTTCTTTTAAGTAAGTATTTGTATTGATAGAAAAAAATAGAATTACATGTTCGAGCCCCATATCATGTCTAAGGCAGCCTTTACAACCAGCATTACACCATTACAAGCCTGAGAACAACCCCATTAAAGATCTTCCCAAAATTGCAAAAGGACCATCCAAGGTCAAGACCATGTAGACACAAATTAAAACTATTTCTCGTTACCATTTATTGAATTTTTTTTTATAGAAAACAAGAAACTGTACACTGCACAAGGACATAAACCTTGCCCAACACCCACCACCCATAAACAAACCTTACCATACATTCTGTTGAGAAAACACACAAAATTCATGCTTTCAGGCCAAGAGAGCAACCACCACCAGACGATATTTATTTTTAAGGAAGTCGGCCCCAACTGCAGCCAAACAACAATGCTCAACCAATTCCATTCCACCAATGTCCAGAAGAAAAGGGAAGTATCTTACCAATGCATCTGAGTCTTCCAGCAATGTAAGATCATGAGGACATGGACTGCCCTTGCCCAATGAAGCCGTGACCAGAGTCTTTTTCCAAACCAACCAGCATGTCCTTCTGAAACAACCACTTCATGATCACCCTCACATCAGCCTTGGAGACCCCTGTTAATTTAATATTGTAGCTCGGACAGTTGTTTCTCCAATTCCAAGAATTAACATTTAATTCTTTAGACTTCTAGATAGAAGTTAGTTAGGTCCAGATATATAATTATTTAATTAAATAATTGATTCCTCTGGAGACTTCTAGAAACCAGTTAGTTAGGGTTTGTTAGAGTCTGATTAATCTTAGCCATTGATTGAGATTAAATCTTGGCCATTGGTTTTCCAATGAGAATAGTTTAAAAGGGGGTCATTGGGCATTTGGAGAACAGACTGATAGACACAAGTTGGAGAAATATTTGCAGTGATAGCAAGGGCGCAGTGGAATTTCAGCAGGAGAAATTGAGAGAAGAATTTCCGATGAAGAATATTGTTGAAGCTTTGTCAGTGAGAGGCAAGCAGTTTCTTTTGTATCTCTTGATTTGCAGAAGATTACTATAATTCCTCATCTGCAGTACTAGTTTTCCCTCCAGGGTTTTTCCAGGGACAATTTGTCCAAAAATATTATGTTTATTATTTTGCATGTTTTCTATTCCTATGAGTTTTATTTGTGAAGTTGCAGTTGTATTATTTTTCAGTATTTGCTATGAATTAATTTTCGGTAGTCAAATAATCTTTATAGATAGGAGATTAATAATCAGTAACTGCAATAGATTTTTCACATGGTATCAGAGCAGATCTAAGGGCTGAAAGAGCTCAGCGCAGGCACAGGAAGAAAAGAAAAATAGAGGGTCTATAAAACCCAGTTCTACCTCTTCAGTATTATTATTTTTTGTTATTACTATTTTTTTGTTTGAGATGGCCTCAACAGGTTTAAGAGATCAAGACAGATTGGATGGAACCTCAAATTTTGGTGTCTGGAAAGCCAAAATTTCTTTATTACTGGAAGAGAATGGTATCAAGGAATATGTTACCAGTGTTGTAGCTATACCTACAGATCGAACACAGCTCTTAGCATATAAGAAGGAAGATGCCAAGGCAAGGAGGTTGATTCTTAATAGTGTTAAGGATCATATTGTTCCACATATCGCAGAGTTGGATACAATGAAGAAGATGTGGGACGCCATTTTGAATCTGTACCAGAATGCTACCACTAACAAGAAGCTGATTCTCAGAGAAAAGTTGAGGAATACCAGGATGAACAAGAGAGAGGATGTTACAAGTTACCTCACCAGACTTAGACTTGTCAAGGATGAGTTGGCAGTTGTTGGAGATAAACCAGATGATGACGAGCTAGTACGGATAGCCCTAAATGGGTTTACTAAGCAGTGGGATGTCTTTGTTCAAGTTATTAATGGACGAGACACCTTGCCAAGTTGGGATCAACTATGGAGTGACTTCACTCAAGAGGAGCTTAGATTAAGCCTTGTCAATGGTGCTAGCAGTAAGAGTCAAAAAAGTGAGGCAGAACAGGAAAACATTGCCTTAGCAAGAAAAGGTAAAGCAAAGAAGGGGTCTAGCAAAGGATCAAATCCTAAAGGCGAGAAGAAGAAGGACTTGTCTAAAGTCAAGTGCTACGAATTTCATGAGTTTGGCCACTATGTCAGCAATTGCCCACAAAAGAAGAAAAGCAAGAAGTAGACGACAGCTTTAGCAAGTGCAGATGAGCTCTCTAGCATAATGGAAGATGAGTTTGCACTCATAGTTTGTATGGTTAGCTCAACCTCATAGGGTTTTTCATATATAGACAGTGGGGCGTCATTTCATATGACAGGAGTTAGAGAATACTTCTCTAGTTATAAGGATGAGGACATCAAAATTCAGATTTCTATGGGGAACATGTCCAAACTAAATCCAATTGGAAAAGGGACTGTTCTATTTCAAAGGGAGAATGGCAAGCCGATTCCCATTCATGATGTGTTGCATGTGCCAAGCTTGGGTATGAATCTTATTTCTGTATCTATCCTTCAGGATAAAGGCTACAATGTACTCTTTAGAGGGGCAAATTTGTTAATCAAGCACAAGGATTGAAAATCACCCATAGCTATTGGAGTTAGGAGCGGCCGACTTTACAGGTTGCAGTTTGATACTCATAAGGCACTGATGAGTAGCAGTAATTCTAGAGATCAAGGAGAGATATGGCATAGGAGGATGGGCCATATACATCATGGAGCACTTAAATTGCTTCATGAGATAGTGACAGGTGTTCCAGAGGTGAGCACAAAGCATGATAATGTATGTAAGGGATGTGTGTTGGGGAAGTTTGTGAAAGCAGCTTTTCCAAGGAGTGACACCAGATCCAAGGGTGTTCTTGATCTAGTACATTTAGATATATGTGGACCAATGTCGACAAAGTCTCTCAGAGGATACAAGTACTTTGTTACTTTTATTGATGATTTCTCCAGGAAGACCTGGATATACTTCTTGAAGACCAAGGATGAGGTTTCAAGTCGCTTCCAAGAGTTCAAAGCTCTTGTGGAGAATTCGACAAGCAAGAAGATAAAGGTTCTTCTATCAGACAATGGAGGCGAGTACAAAGGGAAAGAGTTCCAGGAGTTTTTTACCAGGGAAGGAATCAAGAGAGAGTGGATTGTTTCTTACAACCTGTAATAGAATGGGGTT
This sequence comes from Sequoiadendron giganteum, assembly GCA_007115665.2. Lineage (NCBI taxonomy): Eukaryota > Viridiplantae > Streptophyta > Pinopsida > Cupressales > Cupressaceae > Sequoiadendron > Sequoiadendron giganteum. Next base: position 118,680,930 of record CM021104.1, on the reverse strand, counting down.
GTTGAAAGGAAGAATCAGTCTATATCAGAGGCGGCAAGGGCTATGTTGTATGACCAGGATATGCCACGTTACTTATGGGCAGAGGCATGCAGTACAACAGTATACATACAAAACAGGGTTCCACATAAGGTATTGGGCAAGATGACACCAGAGGAGGCATTCTCAGGGAAGAAGCCAGATGTTAGCCACTTCAAGATATTTGGGAGTTTGGCATATTGTCACATTTCAGGTGCTACACATTCCAAGTTAGATCACACTGCAAAGAGAGGGTACTTTGTGGGGTACAACGAGACCTCAAAGGCATATCGGATATTTATTCTAGGGGCCAGGAGGATTATAGTCAGGCATGATGTCAAGTTCATGGAGGACAAGGCATTTAGAAGGTCCAGAGATTTTCCAACAGATGATGAGAGTGAGCAGCCAGTAGAAGCTCCAAGGATTGAGCAATCAGATCAGGGACAGCGAAGCTTGAGTACAGTGACTAGTACAAGCAAAGGCTCAAGTGCTGAGAGTTCACAAAGTATGGAGCAACAGATGCAGCAGATCCAAGAGATGCATCAGGAACACATGGGGGTTGATATTTCATCCTCTACAGTTGGTAGCAGTAACCAATAGGATACTCAGGAGTTTGTGGGAGCTCCTAGGACGAGTAGTAGGCAGCGGAGACAACCAACCAGGTATAATGACTATATGGCTTTAGTTAGTCAGTTGGTAGATAGTGAGCCTTCCAGTTATCAGGAGGCCGCACAACAACAAGTGTGGCGAGATGCAGTGGTTGGATCTCGCTGGATCTATGAGATCAAGCATGGTGTAGATGGTAGCATCGAGAAATACAAGTTAAGGTTTGTGGCCAAGGGTTTCTCTCAGAAGGAGGGAATAGACTATGAGGAGACATTCGCTCCAGTGGCCAGGTATACTTCTATACGAGCTGTGATCTCTCTTGTAGCATAGATGGGATGGCAGATCCATCAAATGGATGTCAAGACAACATTTCTTAATGGTGAATTGAAAGAGGAGGTATACATAGAACAACCAGAGGGCTTTGTAGCACACAGCAGTGAAACCCACATGTGCAGATTGAAGAGAGCTTTGTACAGACTCAAGCAGGCTCCCAAGGCGTGGTACAAGTGCATTGATGAATACTTGGAGGGATTGGGCTTTGTGAAGAGTGAGGCGGATGCTAATCTCTACTACTTGGTAGTTGGGGGTGAGATTCTCATTTTTGTTCTATATGTGGATGACTTGTTTTTAACAGGTTCACTAGGGCTCATAGAGGAGTGCAAGTGGGACCTTGCAGCAGAGTTTGAGATGAAGGATTTGGGGCTTATACACTACTTTCTAGGCATGGAGGTATGGCAGACAAATGGTGAGATTTCCTTGGACAAGGGAAATACTTCATTGAAATCTTGAGGAGGTTCGATTTGGAGGATTGCAGAGCCATGTCTACTCCTATGATCACAAATTGGAAGAAGGTAGACTCATCTAGGGAGAAGGATGTAGACCCCACCTTATATAGACAGTTGATTGGGTCTCTCATGTATTTGGTCAACACCAGACCAGATATATCCTTTGCAGTAAATTCTCTTAGTTAGTTCATGGTTGAGCCAAAGAGAATGCATTGGATAGTGGCAAAGCATGTGTTGCGGTATTTGCGTGGTACAATCGAGTATGGGATCAAATATACTCGAGGTGATGGTATCAAGTTGATAGGCTATACTGACGCAGATTGGGCAGGCAGTACAATGGATAGGAAAAGCACTTCAGGGTGTTGCTTTAGCTTGGGATCAGGAGTTGTCTCTTGGTACAGCAGGAAGCAAAAGTCCATGGCTCTAAGTTTTGCAGAGGCAGAATACATAGCAGCTAGCATGGCGACATGTGAGGCGATATGGCTTCGAAAGTTTTTGGTAGGCTTGTTAGGTCAGAGGGTTGAGACTACAGTGATACACTGCGACAATCAGAGTTGCATCAAATTGTCTGAGAATCCGGTGTTTCATGATAGGTCTAAGCATATAGACATCAGGTATCATTTCATCAGGGATTGTGTACAACGGGGGATTATTCAGCTACAGTATATATCTACAGATCAACAGGTAGCAGACATTATGACAAAGGCATTGGGGAAGGCAAAGTTTATCTTCTTCAGAGATATGTTGGGTGTTATGCAGAACACCTTCCTTGCTAAGAGGGAGTGTTAATTTAATATTGTAGCTTGGACAGTTGTTTCTCCAATTCTAAGAATTAGCATTTAATTCTTGAGACTTCTAGATAGAAGTTAGTTAGGTCCAGATATTTAATTAAATAATCGATTCCTCTAGAGACTTCTAGAAACCAATTAGTTAGGGTTTGTTAGAGTCTGATTAATCTTAGCCATTGACTAAGATTAAATCTTGGCCATTGGTTTTCCAATGAGAATAGTTTAAAAGGGGGTCATTGGGCATTTGGAGAATAGACTGATAGACACAAGTTGGAGAAATATTTGCAGTGATAGCAAATAGTCTTGCAGTGATAGCAAGGGCACAGTGGAATTTCAGCAGGAGAAATTGAGAGATTCCAGTGAAGAATATGCAGAGCTTTGTCAGTGAGAGGCAAGCAGTTTCTTTTGTATCTTTTGATTTGTTGAAGATTAATATAATTCCTCATTTGCAGTACTGGTTTTCCCTCCGAGGTTTTTCCAGGGACAATTTGTCCAAAAATATTATGTTTATTATTTTGCATGTTTTCTATTTCTGTGAGTTTTATTTGTGAAGTTGCAGTTGTATTATTTTTCAGTATTTGCTGTGAATTAATTTTCGGCAGTCAAATAATCTTTATAGACAGGAGATTAATAATTAGTAACTGCAATAGATTTTTCACAACCCCCACATCCAACAAACCAGCCAAGATGTAGGATGAAATGTTAGAATCCAAGCGATATCCCTCCACCCTCGCCATAAATCCTTTACCAGTGATGCATTTCATTATAGCGAAGGTGGGATAATCTGGATGTCGAATTATCTGACACAACTAGAGAGAAGTCACCAGATCTTCAAAGTCCATCTTCCTCTTCGAGCTCTGCAATAACACTGGTGTGTCCATTTCACCTATTTCCAATTACTTCGCCAATACCTGTAAGATAAACCTTCTCATCTCCAAATGAGGATTTTTCCAACACTTGCCTACCTGGGTTGTAATGTCAATATACCATTGAAGAGCCGCCTTGAAATCTAAACACCACTTACTTCAATGAATAGCCTGAACCACGTGCCCAAAGCAAAATGTCTATAGGATGAGATGCCCCTTCTAATGTCGATGCCAAATCATGACAATACCACCCACTAGAAAGTTCCAAAAATACATTACCACCTTAGAATCCAAGTCAGCAAACTGTGCCCCCCAAACCCATAAGATCAACCACTCTAGACGTGCTTTCATGGGGTGGAGTGGCACCCACCCAACCACCCACTATTTTCATTGTTATTAATATCATATTATTTTTATATTATTATTAATTTTAGTATTACATTATTATTATTTATTTATTTAATGAAAGCTAAATTTTTGAATTAAATAAAAAAAGTGTTGAGGTTTTAGGGTTAGGGTTAGGGGTTATGTTTGGATTTGGGTTATCGTTGGGGTTAGGGTTAGGGTAAAGGTCAAGGATAGGGTTATGAGAGTTAATGTAGGTGATTAATGAAAGATAAAAATTTGAATTGAGTAATAAGAGTGTTGAGGTTAGCATTAAGTTAGGGTTACGATTAGGGTTAGGGTTAGGGCTACAATTATGGTTTATGGTTTAGGGATTAATGTTGGGTTTAATGTTATGGTTGGGATTACAATTAGGTTTAGGGTTAGGTTTATGATTTAGGGTTTACTATTAATGTTAGGGTTATGGTTAGGGTGAAAATTTCAATTAAGATTAGGTTTAGAGTTAGTGTTAGGTTATGAGTTAGGATTAGGGTTAGGTTTAGGTTTGTGTTTTAATATATCTCTTAATCCTAAAATATTTTTGAACCCTAATTGTATATCTTAACCTTAACAATTACGATTATGGTTTATAATTAGGGATAAGGTTAAGTAACAGTTACAATTATGGTTTATGATTTAAGGATTAGGGTTAGGTTTTATTTTATTTTGGGGTTATGGTTAGGCTTATTTTTATAGTTGGGATTGCAATTCAGTTTAGGTTTATGGTTAGGTCCAAGTTAGGGTTAAGTTTTAATGTTAGTGTTTGGTTTAGGGTCAGGCTTTCTATTTTTCAACACTAACCACATTCCTAAATATTATTTAGTGCAAACCCTAAGCTTAACCCTAACCTAAACCCTAAATTGTACACCAAAATTGTAATTCTAGACCTGACCTTAACCCTAACCAGGTAATAGTAATAACCATAAAAGTTACCCTAACTCTAACTTGAATTCTCATAACCTTAACCGTAATCATTATTTCCCCTAACCCTAAGCATATTTCTTAAAACCCTAACCTTGAACATATTTTGCATAGCCCTAACCCTAATCCTAAACCCAATCATAATTGTAACACCAATCCTAACACTAACCTCAACCTTCACCATATCCTTATCTTGAACCATAATGGAACCCTAACCCTAGACCTAACCTTAACCCTAACACTAACCATAACCTTAACCCTAATACTAACCCTAACCCTAACCATATTTCTCATAACCCTAACCCTAACCCTAAACCTAGACCTAACCTTAACCATAACATTAACCATAACCTTAACCCTAATACTAACCCTAACCCTAACCCTCACCTTAACCTCTACCATAATGATAACCTTATCCTTAACACTAATCCTACCCCTAAATCAAACCCTCATCCTAACCTTATTTATCATAACTGCAACTATAACCCTAAATCTAACCATAACCATAATCCTAATCCTTATCATAATCCTAACCTCAACCATGTTTTTAACCCTAATTGAAGCAATTTTCTTCAACCCTTACCTTAGTCAAACATCAAACATATTGATAACCGTTTACCTTTTTAAGCTAATTGAACTTTAATCCTAAATATTTTCCAACCCTAACTCTATTCCTAAATCTTATTTAAACCTAACACTCAACTTAACCCTAACCTAAACCCTAAATCATAAATCAAAATCATAACCCTAACCCCAATCTTAATTGTACCACTAACCCTATCACTAACCCTAACCCTAATCCTAACGCTCTCCTAATCCTAACCATAATTTTTATAATGCTTTAAGCCATAAACCTATTTCCCATAACCCTAACCCTAAACCAAACCCTAATCTTAATGTTAGGATTAAGGTTCCATCCACCTTTTAAATCCTATGTCATGGTTCTAATGTCCTTGGAAACTGCCTCTAGGCACTTAGGGTGTATTGGGAGAATATTTTATATTGTTAATTCTCACTATTATTTGTAATTTATTCATAAGGGATGATGTGTCCACTAGTAGTAGTAAAGGTGATGTGTGGACATAAATATTTAATATTGTTTTCTCCACATGTTGACACCTAGAATGAAATAATAAAAGATAAGAAAAATGATAAATGGGTGACTATTGGGATTCTCCAAGTGGATACTTGGAAAGAGGAAACAAGTGTCATATGGTTTTCCATCATTTATTGCATTTAATGTAATGTTTATCTCTCAAGTTTGCGCACCCAATTAGTTGGAGGGAGAGTATTGAAATTCAAAATAGGTGTCCTTTCATATTCCATGGAGGATTTCAAAGGGTTGGATCATTTGGATTGAAGATTCACCTTTGGAAGCCTTGTTTGGGGATTAAGATGTCTTCACACATCTATATATTCAAACTCTTGGATGTAGAAAATATGAGGGACACAATTAGATGTAGAGTTCCATTATAGGTACAACGATAGGTTGAGGCATAAGGAGGTTGTTCATAGGTACATAGGTGCAACCATGGTGGAGGAAAGAGGAGAATAGAAGTGAATTTATTTTAATATCAGTTTTTGAAAATAATACATACTTGGCCTCTTTTCTTGGTGGAGTTTTTTTCATAAGGTTTTATGCACATTATAGAGTCTAAGCTAATATATTGTAAACTTGGTAGAACCTACTAAATTAAGAGGTTTAACTAGTTGAATAATCCACTTTACATTGCTTAGGACCACATTAAATTGTCAACCCAAGGCTTGTAAGTTTATGATGGTGCAACATTATATATCCCTTCATAGACTCAAAAATACCTAAACTACCCTACTTAAGTTATCCTACCTACTGGAAATTCACAAAACTACAAAATAGTATTTAAGCACAAACTAGAAGTAGTTGCTATGGGTACCTACAACTTAGACTGTAACTAAACTATTACGAATGAAATAATACTATTTCAACTAAAAATTTAATAAAAACTAATGACTTGGTTGAACTATCCTCTGAAATGCTACCGATTAACCAATACATATATATTCACAAGCATTCATTAACAATAAGCAAGAGATGAAATTCTAATTAGCTTGCATATGATTCATGAAACAATGATAAACTAATAACAACCATTTAAACATAAAAAAATAACTGAAAAGTGAAGTGAAGGAAAATACCTTGAGTGGTCTTCTCAAGTAACTGTTCCCACTTTAACTGAACCCAAATCTAACTAATATATTCTACATATCCCATAAGATTAACTCCATTCATTGTATATTCATAAAGATTTACACAAGATATTTTACAAATTATATTCAATCATTCTAAATATTTTATGGCTTGAAAACTTAAAAGTAACTAATAGCATAAAAATGAAAAACAAACTAACTATCCTATGGATTCAACCAACAACTATATATAAGCTTAAGGGAATCTTTATTGAGAACAACAACTTAACCAAAATCATTAACTCCACTCTCAGATAATAGAGCGTATAATTAAGACTAATTTATTCAACCTATATCTGAAAAGGAAAGAGAATCCTATTATGATTAGAACTCTATCAAAATAGAATTGCATGTAATCATACAACCATTTTCTAAAATTCCATAAGTGAAGGAGACCTCTTCTTCAACGTTTATTTAACTTCTTATAATAATGCACGTCCAACCTTCATTAAGTGCCTTTAATCAATTATCATCATGTTTAGCTTAACTTGGAGCTCCCCTATTTCAATGTCTAGTCATTCCTTTTTGTTGGGGATTTCCACCAAACCCAGGAGCACCAACTACAAATAACACCTTCACAAATATGAGAGAATCTCAGAGCTCTTTCACTAGGAAAAATGGAGAAATGTATTGAGATCTGATTTTACATATTGTATAATGTGCCTTATAAAGGCAAGAAAAATAGGTATCGAGTAAACAACCAATCAATACAGGAAGAAACTAAGCAAAATAATTTACCCTAAGTTAAAACTTAAATACTCTAACACCCCCCTTAAGTGCAAATTAGGGAGAATGAAGATGCAAAAATGCAAAAAAGCAATATGGGTCTCAGTTACACAACCATGTTAGGTACCCATTTACAATACAATCTCTCACAAGCGGAGAAAAGGAGAAAAACTCTGTGGGAAAAAACCCCTCTCCAAAAGAGAGAAAATAAAAACAAAATAAGATGAATGGATGAAGGACTCAATCACACCCCTCAGTACTACATACATCATACATATATACAATCAATGAACCCCAATAAGAGGGAATGAGAGAGACTATATATCCCCCCCATAATGAAGAAGCTCCTATGCCAATGGTGCATGCATGAAGACAAAACAGTATCCAATACTTGCAAATAATATTTATCCCCTTGGAAAGAAACCAATCCGCTGGTGTATGAAGAAACTCCAAACCAAGAGATGAGGAAGGAAGTCTCAAAAAGTATGAAATATTTGAAGGAAGCTCAAATGGTTTCATGTCGATGCCAAATTATACCATAATCAGATCAGGATCTAATGAAGATTCAAACGCATCAACCTCCAAAGATAATGATTCCTCTGAATGTTGCTCAAGATACTCCAAATCAATGCCAAAGTGTGACACTAGAAGAGAAAAAGAAAGAACAAGAGGGTATGAAGGTTCCCTCATCACATTCGAAGTAGAGAAATCAAATCCTTCAAAGAGGAGATAAACATCATCAATTGTGTCTTCCAAATCATCAATGTGAGACTCTACAAATAAGCATGATATGTCTGCAAGATAAAAATTCCAATGAGGTGGATCTAGAAAATAATATGCATCTTGTTGATTAAGATCATGGAAAGTAGCAACTGATGAATGTGAAGGCTCAACAGGTATCTTTGTAGGAGGAGTGTAAAACTCATCATCCTCATCATGAAGATGTGCTAGGTGTTCCAAAGAAGCAAACTCTTGTAGTATATCAAAGTCATAAGGTATATTATCTGAATCATCAAGAGGTACAAGACAATATGAAGCAGGATCATCTGGGAAGGGTGGAGTATCAGGATCTCCATATAACTCCCAAATTTTGGTCCATAGAGCATGAGGACACTTAATGTCATCAATGAAACTCAATGTGTTATCATCAACATGAAGAGAAATCACTCTAAAAACATGATCTCTTTTGGAACGCCAAACAAAATTATTTCTCCAAGAAGTACCAATTTGAGGAACAAGACCATATAGGTATGATAAAAGATGAAGCCATTATAAATGCTTCAATATACCATCTCTCTATTATTTATAGTTCCCCATATAAAAGATGATTAGAGAAGGGTGAAATGAAAAACTCATAATGACTATCAATTCTTCAAACAAATTACAAAGATAATACCTTCCATGTAAATGCAATAAATGTTGATAGACAGTGAAATTAGGCGTATTGTCCTATGACACTATGAGCTCGGTGAAGTTAACTTTCCAATGATATCTGGAACGTGAAAAACAGACTCTAGATTCCCAAGATATGCTCCATGGAAGAAGGTCACCTATATGGTGTGCAAAGCATGAATGAAGGGTCAGATTAAGCCTTTGGTCACCCATGTGATCACCTATAGCAATGAGCAATAAAACATGATTTGTTGTAAAATACAATGGCAATTGTGCCAATCAATCACCAATCTGACTCACCAAGCATGCACACATCCACAAGCTTCCCACAATCACTTCACCAATACAACATGAGTATCGGAATATAAAAAAGGAAAAGAAGGCTACTATGCGGGGAAATGTGGGATTAAAGATCCCAAATAGCACTTCAATAAAGCTACAAATGGGCCCACCTTCAAACCCTAATTTAATCTTGCAAACTTTATAAAGTATAAAGCTTTGTTTGAAAAATGTATGGCCAATAAAACACCAAATGGAGGAATTGAATCAGGTTCACCCAAATTACCGAGCCTTCCAAACAAGATCGGGTCTCTTCACCAATATAATGCACTACCACACAAGGAAATTGAGCCCAACACAAAAATTAGAGAAAAAACACCTCTTCTTGCAAATCGAGCCTCACAAAAATCATGTTCTTTGATCAATGATTACGACTTGATCGAGCAAGAAATCACACCACCTTCTTTCACGGGTATGTGATTGCAAATCAGCCTACAATGGCCTCTAAAGCACTCAACAAGGTGCAAAAATCGTGTAGCAGATGGATTTTCATGCGGGCCCTACAAAAACATAATTTTTATGCGACAAAGTGTTCACTAAAGACGCCTCTGCAACAACAAATCACAGTCAAATAGAGATCGAGCCTAGTGGAAGCACATGCCTTGCTAATATAATGTGGAAAAAATAGTGTGTAACTAGAATCCGCCTCGAAATGAGACAAATGCAGGTCTGAATTAGATTGAAATTCCACTTGTGGGTGAATCGTAGCCTCCGGTGAAATAAAAATTCACGCCTTCAGAAAAAATGAATGTAACCTCCTCACTGCAAAATTTGACTTCAAAAAATGGGCCTCCAGGAATGAAATTCATGCCCAACAAGGAAATCACTGGGAAGAAAATGAATGCCCTCACTCAACAAGGAATTTCAGCATCCATCGAATCACGCCCAGCTAAAAAAAAAGCGTCCTCTATTCCACAATTCGTTGCCTCTTCTCGAGAACAAAAATTACACAAAAAAACAAGCCTTCTTAGTTTGAAATGCAGCCTCCAATATGTAAATCATTGACCAAAAAATCCTCCAAACACGAACAACAAACTCTAGATGCACCAAGTAGAGAAAAATGTATTGAGATCTGATTTTATATATTGTACAATGTGTCTTATAAAGGCAAGAAAAAAAATATCAGGTAAACAACCAATCAGTACGGAAAGAAACTAATTAAAATAATTTACCCTAGAAGTTAAAACTTAACTACTCTAACACTTTTGCTATGGGTTCATCCCACAACTGTTGTGCAATGGTTCCTCTTTAGCTACAAACAAGTTAATTCTACAAAACATGTACACAAGGATAACTATCACAATTAACTCATAGCACTCCATCAACATTCCATACATACATTCATATGACCATATAATATAAATATATATTATAACTATAACTTCAACATCATATTTAAGGTTTAAGTCTACATAATGGATATGAAAGGATTATATAATGTAGGAGTTTTTTTAAGTTTATCTAAAAGTATCTCAAGATGTGCAATAACAATAGAAAATAAGCTATTATCTGGACCTACCATCTCTCACCACCTAGTCTTTTGCTTGTCCCCAAAAAAAACACTAGGGATCTTGATTGTACTGCAAAGCAATTTATCTAAGGTCCATAACTGTGTTAACCCCCTAAATTTGTCTCAAATAAAAACCTTGATATTCTAAAATTTGTTTTATCGTAATAGTTCTTTCCCTCTCACATTCATCACCCTTCTCCCCAGTCCAATATGGGATCGAATAAAGGAGAATAGGTGGACGACACGTGAGTGGCATCTAATGAACTCCCTTGTTGATACTGATTGAAATGTAATTGTGTGCCCTCTGAAGCATAGCAATGAAGTTATGTATGGAATGTGGCTCTTTATTTTGTAGTTTAGGTGTTAAATTGTTTCATCTATTTTGCACATACTTATAACACTGTTGTCCTACACCCATAGCTAAAAATTTCATTCTTTCATAGACTGCCTCCTTGAGCTTCATGATTTTCTTATCTACTCCCTTATGTGTATGAAGTTTTAGCCATTCATCAATGATTGCATCTAGATCCTTAGTCTCTCTTCTAATTGGGAGTGCAATGGACTTTTCTTTCTCTTCATACTCTTCCATAATCTCACCTCTAAGATGTCCATTCCTATAGTAAGAGGAAAGTTCCTTGATCTAAAGATCCCCCATAAGTATTAAAGGTTTCCATTCTATCTTATCAAGTATTACATAGTTTTGCAAATAAAATTCAAATAATTGATCCTATTCTTTTGTTGTGGAAGCAACAAAAATTTCAAGAAACTAAAAATTTTGACTCATGCTAATTGATTTTTGCTAACTAACCTACTAAACTGAAAGCACAAAAACCTTTCCTATAAAAAAAGTGCATAAGTTCTTGGTGGAGGTCTACATCTAACTATTTGCATAGCTTTATCTACTATCTCCTCCAATTGAACTACTGATTTATTTAGTTCCATATATTTCTTCTCCAATGCATGTTCATACTTTTCATTTTCCTTTTTACACTTCTCCTTTTCTTGTACAAACTTACTAGTTACCTTCCACAATCGTTAGCCAAGTGAGAAGGTTGTATGATAATCAAGATTTTTGAGAGGAGGGGGTTTCTCTTATGACAAAGCTAGTTCTTTGTCCCCTATCTTAGTAATAGCCAATTGTGCTTGAAAATCTAATTTAGTGCCATGACCATATAGATGCACTTTATCCTTTGTCTCCTACATTTTTCCTTCTATTTTTTTATCCTTCTTCTCATAATTTTGCACCAATTCCTCCAGGAGTTTAATTATGTCCAATGTCTCTTGGAGTTATTTTCTTACATCTCTATCTTCAATGTTGTAGACATGAAAATCTGCAAGAGAGACTTAAACAATTTCATATTGTTAGCACAAAAGTTAGTTTAAATCGGCAAACTCAAACATCTCTATGAAATATAGAATCATGTTAAACAATGCAACTAATAAGAACAATGCAAAAACATGAATCATTCCTATCCCATAGTGGATTGGTGCTCTTTGAGTATGTGAAAGAGCCCTTTCCCAATCCTTGATAAACTTAGTGATATGATAGACAATAAGATGCTTGAACTCAAGTTGCTTATAGTGTAGATGCTTTCAAAATGTGTGTAGATTGTAGATGATGAAGAGCAAGATTGATTCTCAAATGAAGAGAGTAACCTTGCAATGAGAAAGTGTTGTTAAATTGAGTTGTTTTGCCTTGCATTTATAGATTCAAGGGTAGGAGATTGAGTGATTTTGATGAATGTGGGATAATTCACAAACCAATGACAAGGTGCCACTTGTCAAGTTGTGAGAGGGTGAGGAATGTGCAAGTCTTGGCCAATGTGTCAATTTGAAATTCAAATTTGGATGAAATGATATGTTTAGGGGGGATGAAAGGTGCAATAAATGCCATGTTTGACTTGTACAAATAGCATTTAAAACCTTGTTAGAAGGGACAAGTCTCTTTTGGGGGGAAGATTCAAATTGGAAGAATATTCCATTTTGATTCCATTTTGAATGTAATTAGAGGAAATAATAAATCAAATAAATGATTTATTGGTGCAAGTGGGTGGGTTAGTTAAGAGTTTGGATTTGACTCTAGTTGAGTCAAAAGCTAGAGAATGGTAATTATGATTAGAAGTTAATTAATTTAGATTAATTAACTTGAGGAGTTTTAGGGATTTGATATTTGATTTAAATCAATTTGATTTATTGAATCAAATAAATGAGAAGAACTTTAGGAACTTAATTAAATAATATCATTTAATTAAGTCTGATGAACCTTCGGATTTAATCAATAAATTGCTTTAATTGATTAATAGTAGAATTGGATGCATGATGTTAGTTTTGCATGTCTACATTTTGCCCCTCTTTGAAGCAATGTACTCATTGCATTGGTTCAAAGAATGATGTTGCCAATATCACAATTAATTTTTTTTTTATTTTTAGATGTCCCAGCGAAAAGAAGTACGTTAGTACATTGCTCCCTCGAGAGATCAAGCGAAAAGATTGAGGTTGATTTCGCGACGAAGAGGTTCAAAATGAATGTATGGATTGCGAGACTATATGATCTATATGATAATGATGATGTAAATGAGATGTTTGGAAGATGCTTAAAACAACAAATCTATATTATTTTAAGCATGTTAAATGATTCTGCAATGCATGTGAGATGGATGATATGGATGATGTTGTGCTATGATGATATGAAAATGATTACAAAAAATACAAGATGGATGCAGGATGGATGCATTGTTAGCACGAAAGAAGGTAGAAGAATGAGAGGGATCAACCCTTAAATTCAAGAAGATGAAGAAGTCCAACAAGTCCCCCAGTCATCGAGACTTTATTGGACATGATGATGAATGATGATGATGTATTGCTTATCCAAGGATGGGAAAAGAGCATACCTTTCTTTATGTTTGATAACACACGTAGGTGCAATGCATCAAGGTATTAAGAACCAAGATGGCGTGGCGCCTAGTGTGATGGACTTTGACTCGTCAAACAGATAGGAGTACTCTTGTTCACACTTGACAAACATAACCTTATTTAGAATGCAGTTCAGATATTCTAAACATCTCGAGCCAAAACATAAAAAGGCAAGCCTTCTTATGTGGTCAACAAGATACCTAAAACATCCTTCCTACAAACAAACAAAGTATGCCTGACAAAGTTATTTTACAAGAATATCCAATAAGCATAGCAAATAAAAAGATAATGATCATTGCCCCATTCCTTTCTCTCTAAACTTGTTTTGTTTAGGCATCATCGAGAGGTCCTTGGAATGAGCGCAAAATAAGATAAGTCATAAAGACCAAATAAAGTAAACAAACAAGCTAATGTTCTTTGTATCACTAGCCAAGGCTAAATTACTATGGAGTACCCGATGCTTATGTCCATTGTAGGAAAGCTTCATCCTAGGACATGTAGTGATCAAGGTTTTAGTGAGACTGATTGCATGATAAGCTATTGATACTCTGAGTTGACCAACTTGCTGACTTACTGACTTAGACTTTCGAGACTTTGACGATTAGGGAGTTCACTTCAAAACCTGCTAGACTTGCTTCTGACTGACTCACCAAAGGGTGAGAGTGATGATTGATTTATTATGAGTGATGAAAATCATGGGTGAAAGCGAGATGAAATGGATGCACCATTTTGGTTTTTTCAAATGTTTTGAGGCTATTTTTCGAATTTTGAGATGTTTTACAAATGTTTTTGGTATTTTTAAGATTTTCAGATGAACAAACTAACTTAAAGACCTATCCTAGGGGTCTTGGGAGCTGATCCATAGATTAGCCTTGCCTATGTTATATACGCAGAGACCACGTAGTTCGACTGGTGGTGGACTAACTTGATGATAAGACGGATGGGAAAACAAGTTGCCCCCCTTTTTATTGCTTAAAGGACTGACTTAAGATGCAGACTAGATGGGCAAACGAATTGCCAATGCGACAGATGCCTAAAGGACTAACCTAACCGTCTCGGGGGATGATCAAAGATCAACCTTGCCTACATTCAAGCTCAAAGATGACGTAGTTTGACAAGGTGACAAACTTGACTTAATGAAAAGATAGATGGGCAAACGGATTGCCAATGTGACAGATGCCTAAAGGACTAACCTTAAATGTCTCGGGGGATGATCAAAGATCAACCTTGCCTACGTTCAAGCTCAGAGATGACGTAGTTCGACCAGGTGACAAATTTGACTTAATGAAAAGATAGATGGGAAAACGGATTGCCAATGTGATAGACGCCTAAAGGACTAACCTTAACTATCTCGGGGGATGATCTAAGATCAACCTTGCCTACGTTCGAGCTCAGAGATGACGTAGTTCAACAAGGTGACGAACTGACAAGACTTGATGATGGAATTTTTGAAGATTTTCTGATATTTTGACATGTTTTTTGGATTTTGGATGATTTGGATGTTTTTAATTTTCAGATTGATTTTTGAATGTTTTTGGTTTTTTCTGTTGAGATTTTGAAAAAGATCACGAGAATATACACAAATCTGATCTGATGCTGTGAGAATGTGCCCTCAGTGTGGTGCGATAGACTACTTCAATAAAGGCAGGACAGACTGACCTTCGAAATGCCAAGTAGTTCCAATGGTGGAATATAGTACAGATACCAATGCAAGCTATAGTATGGATGCGAGCGGATGAGTGGAATGCGATGTGCAGATCCTGATAGATGGGGAAGGTGTTTTATTTACACTTGGTGCCTGTTTGCTAGATTTTCACCAAGGTACTTTCCCAAAGCGCCACCGAAGTGGTTTTCACTAGAGGATGAATTTTTCTTTTTACTATTTTCAATCCTTTTCTGATTTTTTTGGATTTTTGGTCTTTTGATTTTTGTTGTCACCAAGATGCCTATTTGCCAGGTCTTCATCGAGGTAACCATTTTTTCAGGACTTTTTCTGATTGTTTTTGTATTTTCTGGTTCTATACCTTGCAAGATTTAGGCATAAAACTTTTTGAGGTGAGAGCTATTCAGAGGCTCCTGCAGAGGCTCGCCTTCTGGTGTTGCTAGTTGATATGCCCCTGATGTGTAACTTGCAGTGATGACAAAAGGTCCCAGCTAGTTGGGCTAAAACTTTCCCTTCGTATCTGGATTTGGCACGTTCTTTTGGTTTTCTTTCAGCACGAGGTCACCAACTTGGAAAGTGTGTTGTCTAATCTTCTTGTTGTAGCTCCTTTTTAGGCGATTTTGGTACACTTGTAGATGATTAAGGGCATCCATGTGCCTTTCATCTATTAATTCTATCTCATTGAGTCTTGTGACCCTGTATTCCTCATCTGTGATGAGGTTTTGCAGTGATATCCTCAGTGACGGGAGCTCAATCTCAATGGGGAGGATGGCTTCTGACCCGTAGACCAGGGAGAAGGGGGTGGCACCTGTTGGCATGCAGATGTTGGTGCGGTAGGCCCATAAGGTGGGATTTAACTGTAGATGCCAGTCATGACCAGAGTCATTGACTATTTTCTTGAGGATTTTCAGAATGGTTTTATTGGTGGCTTCTGCTTGGCCATTACCTTGTGGATAATATGGAGTGGAAAAGCGATGCTTGATTTTGAATTTTTCACACAAGTCACGAACATCCTGATTCTTGAAGGGTGTCCTGTTATCCGAGATGATAGATTGGGGAACACCATATCGGCAAATAAGTAGTTCAGGATGAACTTGGATATCTGCTTTCCAGTGATGTAGGTCATGGGAATTACTTCAACCCACTTAGTGAAGTACTCGATGGCGGTGATGATGAACTTATGGCCGTTGGATGAGGTGGGTGTGATTTTTCCTATGAGATCGAGCCCCCACTGGAAAAAGGGCCAAGGTGTAACAATGGGATGTAATTCTTGAGCTGGTGCATGAATGAGGTCTCCATGTTGTTGGCATTGCAAGCATTTTCTGACAAAATTGTGCACCTCTTTTTCCATCGTCAGCTAGTAGTACCCTGTTCTCAGCAACTTTTTAGCCAAGGTCATACCACTTCAGTGTGACCCACATGTGCCACTATGTACCTCAGTTAGAGCAGTCAGGGCTTCCTCGGGTTTTAAACAATGTAGCAGGGTTCCGTCAGTACTCCTACGGAAGAGGGTTTCTCCTAGGATGACGAATCGTGAAGTCCTTTTTATGAAAGTGTGTTTTAGGTTCGGGGTGATGTCAGTGGGGAGGATTCCTAACTTTAGGTAGGTGTATATATCATGATACCAAAGATCACTGGGACCAATGAGTTCACACGCGTATTCTGACTCGGTACATCGAATGTGGGTACGAGAAGCTGCTCTATGAGGAATTCATGTTTCGAGACATTACAAGGGATGTCCAGTAAGGATCCAATTGTCGCCATTGCATCATCCACTTTGTTGTTTGTCCTTGGTATCTGCTTAAAGGTAATGTCAATGAAAGATTCCTTGAGGCTTTCTACTGCCTTCTTGTATGGTGCGAGCTTATCATCCTTCATTTGGTATTCATCATTGACTTGGTTGATGATAAGTTGCAAGTCCCCATAGACTTTTAGTGCCATGATTCGCCACTGTGCTGCAATCTTGAGGCCTATGGTCAAAGCCTCGTATTTTGCTATATTGTTAGTACAAGGGAATGCCAGCTTGTATGATCTAGGTATGCAATCTCCTTGCGGCGTGATGAAGAACACAGCAGCTCCTGATCCATGTTGTGTGTGAGAGCCATCAAAGTATAACTTCCAGTGGTCTGCTGCACCAAGGTTAAAAAGGGACTCATCTGAGAATTTTGATATGAGTGGGTTATCTGTGTAGAGGGGAGCTTCTGCCAGCTGATCCACAATGACTTGTCCTTTTATGGCTTTTCATTCTACATACTTGATATCATGTTCAGATAATATCATTACCCACTTAGCCATTCTACCTGTAAGCGTTGCTTTTGACAATAGGTACTTTAGAGGGTCTATTTTGGCAATCAACTTGATTTGGTGCGCTAGCATGTAGTGTCTGAATTTCTGAGCTGCAAATACCAATCCTAGGCAAGCTTTTTCTATTGATGTGTAATTGAGCTCATGTCCCATCATTGTTATGCTAATGTAGTAGATAGCCCGCTCGGTTCCCTTTTCATCATGTTGGGCTAAAAGGGCCCCCAGGGCGGCTGTTGTTGCAGAGATGTATAGGATTAATGGTTTCCCCACAATTGGTGGCATCAATACAGGTGGTGTAAGTAGATATTATTTTATTTTGCTGAATGTTTGCTCGTATTTTTCATCCCATCTGAAAGCTACTCCCTTGTGAAGTAGGTGTGAATAGGCAATCTGTTTATCTGCCAATTGTGCTATGAATCTTCGGATGGACTGGAGTCTTCCTTGCAATCCTCTTAGTTGTTTTAATGTCTTTGGCACTTTCATTTCAAGGATTGCTTTTACCTTTGTAGGGTCCACCTCTATTCCTCTCATTGAAACTATGTATCCTAGCAGCTTTCCTGATTGTACCCCAAAGACACACTTCTTCGAATTGAGTCTAGCCTTATATTGTTCGAGCCTATCAAAGATAGCACTTAGAGTTGCTATATGGTCTTGTCTCTTCTTTGATTTAGCCAGTATGTCATCTACATAATCTTCGATTGTTTTATGGATCATGTCGTGGAAGATTAATGTCATGGCTCTTTGGTATGTAGCTCCTACATTTTTCAACCCAAATGGCATTATGTTCCAGCAGTAGGTGCCGCAAGGACATGTGAATGCTGTCTTGTGTTGGTCTTCTTTTGTGATCATTATCTAATTGTACCTCGAGAATCCATCCATTAGGGAAAGCATCTCATGTCCGGTTGTCATATCCACTATCATGTCAATGTTGGGTAGTGGAAAGTCATCCTTGGGACATGCTTTGTTTAGGTCTCTGAAATAAGTGCAGATGCGGATGCCCCCTTTTGGTTTTAAGACTGGTACGAGATTTGATACCCATTCTGGATAGTCGATCGGGCGTATGAAGCCAACATCCAGAAGTTTCTGCAGCTCAATCTTTACAAGTAAGGCTATTTGAGGGTGCATCTTCCTTAGCTTTTGTCTGACTGGTTTTGCTCTGGGGTAAACGGCCAAATGATGTACTACCACTTCAGGGTCCAAGCCTGGCATGTCTGCATAGGTCCATGCAAAATCTACCTTTCTCTCCTTTAGGAAAGTTTCCAATAGTTCTTGTTCTTCTTCTAGGAGGGATTCTGCATAGAAGGTAATTTGTGGTTCTGATTCTATTCCTAAGTTGACCGGGTTGCACTGTTCTGCCAATACTGTTGACTTCTCCTAGTGTAGAGCAGTAGGGGGAAGATTGAATCCTTCATCCTCTGGTGCCTCGGAGAGGTTTTCACCATTGTATGCGTCCTTTATTTTTACTATTTTATGGTTAGAGAGTGCCACAATGTGGTTTTCACTCAATAACTCTGAGCTTATTCTCGATCTTTTTCTTTTGCGACTGAAGGACTCAATTGTCTCCCCACAGTATGCTTGTGTGTCTAGAGTGATATCAAATCTTGTCTTGTGATCTCCACATGGAACAATATCCCTTAGTCCCATGAATTCTGAGAGAACCTCGTCGTTTTCATACGAGTCTAGAATTGGCGGTCCCCGTTGGTCATGATTGATGAGTTGGGGGTAGACTTAGTGGATTTGGTGGGTTCATTGGATTGGCTCAGCGGGTGAGACACTAATCATTAGTAGGGTGGAATCTTCAAAGAGCCTAGGTAAGCCACCTATGGTGTCATCGTCGTCACTACTACTACAAACCTCAGTTATGTCAAATGTGAAGTTATCGAGAGGTAGGCTTGTGGACATGGGTAATCTGAGGTTAGTTGCCGAGACCCGAGGAGAGGACCTGACTGCCCTATTAGGAACACTTCTACCACGCACAGTTATACTCGGAGGGGTATAGTCGAGGCCAAGGTTCTGCGTTCTTCTTTCTACAATGATGGGCTCCAACCGTCCATCACTGTTTCTTCCTAGGCTTTCATTCCTGTTATAGCCCATGCTGAACATCATTTCTAACCCTCTGTTTGTTTCCTCCATGGGTAGGGTGGGAGTGGGTCTTTCATCTTGGTATAGAGTGTTTGTGATGTCCTCCTTGTCCATATTCTCCCGATTGAGATCCCCCCAACTGTGGAATCCAGCGGGTTCCGTTCTAGTGCAAATAGGTGTTTGAATCAATTGTGGTAACTCTCCTACAACAAAAGCATTTCTCTTCATTCTATAATCACCGCATCCATTGTCCTGTATCATGTTCTTGATCTCAGATATGTCGGGGACGGCAAGTTTTTCTGTCACAGAAGTGGAGGCGAGATTAGCTGGGTCTATGTATGAAGTGGATGGTCCTTCATCATTTTTAGGTACTTGAGGGATCTTGTAAAACTTGGCTTCCAAGTTTTTGCAATAGGCGAAAGGTTCAGGATCCCCATATATGGTAACCTCCTCGTTTTGATATGGGAACTTAATGCACTGATGATAGGTTGAGGCCATTGCCTTCATTCCGTGTATCCATGGGCATCCCAGGAGGATGTTGTATGGCAAATCAAGGTCAAGAACTTGACAAGTTGTTTCCATGGTTGCTGGCCCCACTTGGATGGGGATCTTGATAGTGCCCTGAGACACTCTTTCCTGGTCATCATATGCTCTTATGGTGATACTTTTGTTCTTATTGATGGAATCCTCGGCAAATCCCAATTTCTCTATAAGTTTCAGAGAACAAATATTAAGACCTGCACCACCATCTACCAGGACTCGCTTGACTTTCTTTTTATGGACTAGGACTTGGAGGTGGAGTGCGTGGTTATGAGATGGTTGCGGGGGGAAATCTTGGTCCGAAAATGTGATGAGATTTGGGGTAACGATGTTACCTACCATAGCCTGAAATTGCTCTGTGTCAAGGGTGGCGGCAACGGTAGAGGCAGCTAGTGCTTCATCTAGGATCTATCTATGAGCGGCGAAGATTTTTAGTAATTCCATGATGGATATTTGTGCGGGTGTTCTCTTCAGTTGGTCAATTACATTGTAATCATAGGGGACGGCCTTTGTGTTGGTAATGGGGGTCTTAGCAGGTGCCCCGGCAATGGTAATTTTTCCACCTCATGTGGTGACTCCACAGTCATTGTTGGCTCCCTTGATATTTATGACAGTGACCAACTCGTCGACACATCTGACTATCTCCTCGTATACTAGATTAGCACTAGCATACTTTTGTTTACCCTTATTATTCCCTTGGTTATTTCCCTGATTATGATTCGGCATCGGATTCGTGTAGATTTTCAGGTCTTAGTTTTCGGCCGCCTGCTCGATGTTGATGACCTTATCCTCGATGAGGTCTTGGATGATATTCTTGAGTCTCGTGCAGTTGGTGGTGGTGTGTCCTTTGACTTTGTGAAAGTCACACAGGAGATTCTCATTGTACCACGACGGTTTGGTCATGGGCTCCATGTATTGTTCGGAGTTAGATATCTTGATTAGGTTTTCTTTGACCAATTTCTTCATGACAGACTCAATCGATTCGCCAAGGGCTGTGAACTTTCTCTTGGGGGGAAACTTATTGCGGGGAGGTGGTCCTCCTTGATTACCCACATTGTTGACTTGGCTGGTGGAAGGTGGTTGTTACTGTGCTACTACCGCATTAGCCCGCACATTGTTGTGGTTATGAGTTTGCGGTTGATGATGATTTTGGGTATTTTGCTTAGGAGCACTGATGACTACCTTAGCATCGACCATGCCGTCGTTCGTGATATTTTTGTTCCTCTACCATGTTCGAGGTTTATCATTGTAGTTGTTGGATAGGCGGTTATCCTACGGTGGAGTGAATGTAGGTGCGCCTCCTCGTGCAGTAAGGGCTCTTTCAATGTTGAGCGCCTTTGGAATTAGTTGATCGTAAGATGTGATGCACTGCATTTTTAGGTAGAATGCCAAGTTTTCATCCAAGTTGGATATGATGGTGCAAACTTGTTGTTCCTCTGGCATGGTCCACTTGCTCTGATTGGCCTTGGATTGCCATCTTTGCAAGAAGGATGCAAATAACTCTCCTCTTCATTGTTTGAGTGCAGATAGTTCTTCTAAACTGACATCCGCACCCGTATTAAAAGTGTAATTTTTAAGGAAAGCCTCCACAATTTCCTCGAATTTTTTAATGCCCGTGGGTAGGCGAGAAAACCATTCCATAGCTGGACCAGTTAGGCTTCAGGGGAAGAGCCGCATTAGATATGTGTCATCATATGTGACTTCCATGCAGTGCACCTGAAATTCCCTGACATGGTTTTCAGGGTTGCCCGTTCCATTGTATTTATCAAATTTAGGGATCTCGAATCCCTTTGGGAATGGTACCATGGTGAGACTTCTATCGAAAGGATAAGGGCACAAGTTGCCTGGTGTCCTTGTGGTTTTTCCTGCTTGTAGGTCCAACACTTGTTGTGAGAGAAATTTGATCTGTGTTGCGACATCCTTGCTTGGATCGGGAGGTGGGATAAATGAGTGGTGAGGTGTTGGAGGCATTTAATGGGTGGGGAGAGTACTAGTCGGTGTTTGCTGCGAGCTTGGTTGTGCGTTTAAGGCTTGTTGGTAAGCCTGCATTTGTGCCAACAACACTTGTTGTTGATCTTGCTGTTGCTGTTCCAATAGCACTTGTTGTTGGTCCATCTATTGTTGTTCCCATGAAGCCTGTTGTTGGTTAATTTGCTGTTGGGCTAGTAACGCTTGTTGTTGGTCTAGCTACTATTGTGCCAACAATGCTTGTTGTTGGTTGAGCTACTGTTGTGCCAATAAAGCTTGTTGTTTAGCTTGGTACTGTGCTTGAAAGTCTTGCAGGGCTTGTTGGTAGGCTTGCAGGTGGATTGCTTGCAATTGTGCTTGGTATTGAGCTTGTGCCTGCTGTTGGGCTTGAGCTTGGGCTTGTTCTTGTGCTTGTGCTTGAGCTTGTGCTTGAGCTTGTGCTTGGGCTTGCGCTTGTGCTTGGGCTTGAGCTTGTGCTTGGGCTTGTGCTTGAGTTTGTGCTTGAGCTTGTGCTTGGGCTTGCGCTTGTGCTTGGGCTTGTGCTTGTGCTTGGGCTTGAGCTTGTGCTTGGGCTTGCGCTTGTGCTTGGGCTTGTGCTTGTGCTTGTGCTTGAGTTCGTGCTTGAGCTTGTGCTTGGGCTTGTGCTTGTGCTTGGGCTTGCGCTTGCGCTTGTGCTTGTGCTTGAGCTTGTGCTTGAGCTTGCGCTTGTGCGGCTTGTTGTTTTTGGAGTGCCTTTTGGTGGGCAGCTTGTTGTGCATTTTGCAACATGATGGAGAATGAATTGGTCGTGTTGTGCTTTGGCGGTGGGATTGGTGGTGGAGCAGGAATCATGCCAACTGTCATGGTGGGTGGAGGGATTATGGTTGTGATTGTGATTTGGGTTGTTGGAGGGGTTTTTGAGACAATTGGTCCTTGATGGGGCATGCTTTGGGAGACTTGAGGACCAATAGATGCATTAACTATGGTGACAAGAATAGCTGTGATTTGTTGTGAAGATATGGGCAAAAGAAGCGGGTTCAAAGTGGTGGTCGGATTGCTTGGATTGGCAAAATTTTCGATGGGTAATGGTGGAAGACCCATTCCAAGAGGTGATGTGGATGTGAAAGGAAGTGGGGGAAGGGATGATGCACCAATTTGGAAAGAGAAAGGGTTGATAGCTTCTGTTATTCCAAACAAGCCAACTTCCTCATGTGGTGGGGCAGTTGGTATGTTCAATTGATAGGCTGGTGTGGTGTGAAATGAGGATGAACCAGTGGGATTATGAAATGTAAGTGGGACGTATGGGTGATATGAGTTTTTCAGAATAAATGTAGTTGGTGTGGGGGTGATGATTGCTTCTTTATTAGCCACAAGGTGGTGTTCTTGCAATTCCTGGAACATGGCACTCCCTTTGTTCACAATCGGGGAGGTTGATGTGATGATTGATATGGTGCAAGGTACTTCTTGATTGATATTTAACAATGGGGATGCATCTGCACTAGTGCTTGTGTTAAGGTCGAGAGGGGGCATGACCCCTCCTCTTGCCATTGAATTTATGTATTTGAACACAGCACTAACAATTTTGTGGTTCTCAGGATTTTGAACCATTTCCATGATTTTATTTGGTGTCATCCCCATGTCTTCATTTGTGTCGTCCCCTGGATGACTCTCCTCTTGAGGCTTTTGTGATGATAAGGGAGAGTTGCTTGGGGGATTGCTTGATCCTGCTAGGTTCACTTCGGTATTTAGATGACTCATGTCCATAGAAGCTGATATTTCTCTGATATTCTCCATGTCCTTCTTGTGTTGAGATCTTGTTTGGACCATAAAAAATAGGGATTTGTTCGATCCTAATCCTTTAGGTCCAAAAGAGAAGAACTCGGGAAGCTAAAAGATCAAAGATGGTGATGATGGTGATGGTTTAAAATGGATGGGAGGAGTGAATGAAACCTTTGGAAAACTTTTTGAATGTATGTGCTAAACTTTGAAAGGGCTTTTGATTTGATTTGATTGTGATAATTTGACTAGATGTGTTAAGTCAAACAAGATTGTTGTGAAGTTGTTTTCCCTAGGAAGTTGTGTTATCCTAAGGGAACTTGCACAAAGTGGATGAATTGAAAAAGTGTGTTATGCCAATGTTTTGGAGAACTAATAGACTTTAAGAAGTTGTGTTATCTCAAAGAAAATTTGTTCAATGGTTTGAGACTAAGTTGGCTAAGTGTGTTAAGCCAAGGTATGATGATGTTGATTTAGCCCTCTAAGTTTAGCGTGATGATTGATTCTAGAGCTCTCAAAAGGTTTGATGATGAAATGAGACTTGATTTGATGGAGGAATGAATGAGAATGACAACTTTTATCTTGAACCTTAACCTACATGTGACTCTTTCTAGAAAACCTCGGCATTGAAGAACATGCTAGACTTTTTATGGAAGAAATGCAAACCTTTGAAAAAGTTCAGGATTTTGTTGACAATAAAATGCATACAATGCGGGATTCTTCCTTGAGGCTTTTCTGTAAAATTTATAAACCAATCTTTCCCTAAATTCGAAAAGTCTCTCAAGATGCTCCTCACGAGCTTTTAGACTAAGCTTTTTGAACTTTGGCTTTGGGATTTTGATCTTGCGGGAAATCATGTTAGAAAACACGTGTGTAATCCAATTTGTCTCTTTATCTTGGTTAAATGAGGTTCTTTTTATCCAAGACACTTGCTTGCTTAAGTTTTCAACTATATGTCTAGTGTCCCATTCTCTTTCTCATCCCACAATGTCCTTTATGCGGAAATCGAGGAAAATAGGGCAAAAGTTCCTTATGTTTATCCTTATTGGAAACAAATGATGGTTGAATTTGCACACTTAGAAACCTCTAGGAATGTGATTCCTAGGGAAAGCAAGAGTGGGCAAGTTCGTCAATAGGTATTTGTTTCCCACAAGGTGTTTGAAATTTCAAGGTTTTTGTGTATGTTTGTTTTCCAAATGTTTTCAAGATCAAGCAATGTGTTCTTCCAAGCACCTTTACACTCCTAGGTTGATGAGATAATACCTTGTTGGGTTCCCACTTGGATAGATCCAACTGCGCATATCTTGTACGAATGGCTAAATTCTTGACCACACTGGCTCCCCTCCACGACACTCACTTATTCAGGTCAGCCAAGCATTAGTACCCATGAATCTCCCATGGCATACTTTCCATTTGCACAATAAGACCACATGTTACGTGGGGCGGCTTCAAAGGACATGACCTTTTGCACCAACAAGATAGACAAGGTTTTGGCCTTTTTCTAAACAAGGGGTTCTAATTTGGGCATTTCGTTCGTGGGGTATTATCCAACATCGGTGAGAGTCCATTGCTGTCCATCTCGTCGGAATAATCCTCGTGATATTGGCCTTTGTTCCAATATCCACACTTATATACCAGTTGGAAGTCACTTGGCTTTAGCGTGTTCCCGTTTGGGTCGTTCCCTTGGGTGATTACTTTTTCCCACAAGGCAGGCCCTCTAAGATAAACAATAGCTAGCTAACATTTCCCATCGTTCACACAACCCTTGTTGAAAAACAAAGGGGAGAACCTCCATAATATATTGCGCTCACACTCGCATGTTTTGTTCAATTTTAAATCCCAAATTGAAGTGTGGAGGCAATATTTTTGACAACTTAACATCACCAAAATGCTTTTGATTCTCAAGATCGCTGTGAAGCATGAGAGAAGTGCATACGCATTTTAAATGATGTTAGTTTGTGAAAAATATTGCAAAACATGGAAACACTTGTTCATTTTAAGTCCCAAAAGCAGTGATGAGTTTGTTTTAAAAGCACTAATTGAAATGTGAAGTTTGCCTTGTTCAATTTTAAGTCCAAATTGAAATCTAGTAAATGTCTAAGGTTCTTTTTAACCAACTTTGAAAAGATCAAGTCAAGTGATTAATTTTAAACCCAAAGAGAAATGTGAGTTGGTTTAAAACAGAAAACCAAAGCAATAATTTGGAGCCCCAAGCATTAAAAAATGCTTTAAGAATTTCAAGTTTTAAAGCTTCAATCTTCTTTAACTCCAATACTCTTCAAGGATTGCTTCCAATGCTTCAATGTTGTGAGTTCTTCATGCAAACGAAAAATCCATCCTCCTTTGTTTTCCTATCAAAATAATCATGTAAGGATCAAATTATTTGATTAAACACAATAGAATGATCCCAATAAAAATAAATGAATGATTCAGATGATCTTGATAATGGAAGAAGTATTTGTAAGTAAACCATGCTTTACCACTTATCGATATTTGAATTATGCAACAACTATCCATAGACTTAAACTCTTTTAAGTTGACATGAAATGCTCCAAATATTGGATGATTCAACATCAAGGACAGCAAAAAAGCTCAAGCATTATAGACCTTATATTCAAAGCATGAAATTGGTATTTGTAGCAAAACAGAAAAGAAAAGATCCCACTGTCAAGCAACCAAAGATTTTTAAAGCATGAATTAATACAGTCACATTTTGTAGACATGAAAATCTGCAAGAGAGACTTAAACAATTTCATGTTGTTAGCACAAAAGTTAGTTTAAATCAGCAAACTCAAACATCTCTATGAAATATAGAATCATGTTAAACAATGCAACTAATAAGAACAATGCAAAAACATGAATCATTCCTATCCCATAGTGGATTGGTGCTCTTTGAGTATGTGAAAGAGCCCTTTCCCAATCCTTGATAAGCTTAGTGATATGATAGACAATGAGATGCTTGAACTCAAGTTGCCTATAGTGTAGATGCTTTCAAAATGTGTGTAGATTGTAGATGATGAAGAGAAAGATTGATTCTCAAATGAAGAGAGTAACCTTGCAATGAGAAAGTGTTGTTAAATTGAGTTGTTTGGCCTTGCATTTATAGATTCAAGGGTAGGAGATTGAGTGATTTTGATGAATGTGGGATAATTCACAAACCAATGACAAGGTGCCACTTGTCAAGTTGTGAGAGGGTGAGGAATGTGCAAGTCTTGGCCAATGTGCCAATTTGAAATTCAAATTTGGATGAAATGACATGTTTAGGGGGGATGAAAGGTGCAATAAATGCCATGTTTGACTTGTGCAAATAGCATTTAAAACCTTGTTGGAAGGGACAAGTCCCTTTTGGGGGGAAGATTCAAATTGGAAGAATATTCCATTTTGAATGTAATTAGAGGAAATAATAAATCAAATAAATGATTTATTGGTGCAAGTGGGTGGGTTAGTTAAGAGTTTGGATTTGACTCTAGTTGAGTCAAAAGCTAGAGAATGGTAATTATGATTAGAAGTTAATTAATTTAGATTAATTAACTTGAGGAGTTTTAGGGATTTGATATTTGATTTAAATCAATTTGATTTATTGAATCAAATAAATGAGAAGAACTTTAGGAACTTAATTAAATAATTTGATTTAATTAAGTCTGATGAACCTTAGGATTTAATCAATAAATTGCTTTAATTGATTAATAGCAGAATTGGATGCATGATGTTAGTTTTGCATATCTACAAATGTAAAATTCATCTACATATTCAAACTACTCATTACTTTCTTCATAATCTCCAGAAATGGGGAAGGTTTTTGTTTCAAATTTCTTGGCATTAAATATATCTTCTGATTTAGAATCAAAATTTGTCACTACATAACTTTTCTTTTTCACTGGTATGTTCGCCTGCTACCAGGAACATTCCCTTCTAATTCAAAGTTAGTTTCTACAATCATAACATTTTCCTGATGTTGTTCTTTACACATATCGTTTCCTTTAGGTTCCCCTATTTTTTCCTTTGTGGCACTTTGTTTCCTGAGCCTACCAGAGTATCTAGGTGTGAGTACTTCTTCCTCAATTTTCCTCTTTTCCTTTCTAACACTCTTTTTCTTTTTAGGAACATCCTCCTTTTTCTACTTTTGAGTATCCCTCTTTTTCTTTGAAATATCTTCTTCTAGTTTAGAGGGTATAGAGGAGGTAGATACACTACCTCTTTGACTCTTAGATTTCTATGAATTAGAAGAAGAAGGTAATTCCTCAATTTTGGGCTGCCCAAACTCTAGTTCTTCAGGTTCTTCATGCTCACATTGGCTATGGGTACGAGAAACCATAGGTGAAACATGAGGGTTTTCCTCTTCAAGATCATTTTGGGGCTCATTCTGGATTTTGGTATCCTTAGGTACTATGAGTGCATCTAGTAAACTATTAATGTCTATGCATTCCCTGAAATCTTCCCACTTAACCTGTGGGTATTGAATCCTTAAACTCTTTATCAATAAGGTAACTAAAAAATGACGAGAGAGGGAAGTATCACTTTGTTTTCTCTATTATTTTGAGGTCGTTCGTTTCAAAAATATGTAAAGAAAATTTGGTATATTCACTGCCCTATTATGCTTGAGATGACTCAATAATTTGAAATGGACTGTGTACAAAAGGTTCTTCCTACCATCACAAGTAATGTATCTAATAAGGTAAGAGGCACATCTTTCCCACAACTTTTGGATAGAAAGTATCTTTGTACCTTGTGATGAGGAACCTAATTCTTTACCTCATATGAAAAATTCTTCCCAAGCTACAACTACATCAGCCCGAGCTAGAAATTTTGTCCCTGTTCTAAGTAGTTATGTGACTTGTGCAATGGCGGTTTTAGATGTGTCAACTAAAAATACTTTTACCATCACCTCATCATATTGAAGAGTGTTTGAAAACCTTCTTGTTAATTCATCACTGAACTCCATTAATTTAAAGAAGTAGTTGAGCCAACCAACCCTTGTAAAGATGGGTAGGACTATTGCATCCTCTAGAATTTGTTGGTGAGTTGTTGGCTCTCTTCTTATAATATCTCCTCCCATCCTTGCTTACTTCTCTGCTCAATGTACTAAATTTAGCTCTCAGAATTCAATTCAATATTTCCTACCACCTTCAAACTTCTCCATCACTTTAAAACCTATGTTTCATTATCTATCCATATATCCTTACTACTATACCATACTGCAACTGCAAGTTCCCTTCTAAGTTCAAATCTAGTTCAAACTAAGCTATAATTCTCATACGTTTTGAGGGTTTCAAGTTTAGCAATTTTGAAATTGGTAGTGGAAATAATAGTAAAAATAAAACACAACTAAGGTTTTTGCATGTCATGGTATTCATTAAATTTGATTTGGTGGCGAATTCAAAAGGACTAGCGAAAAGATTGACTAAGGTGTACCCTTCCCCTAAATTAATTAGTGAAGTGACCTCACTTCACATTTATGATTTGGAGGTGGTTAAATTTGAAATGATGGTAATTAGTGATGTAATATTCTACATGCATGGAGTAATATGATAAAGTGCATGAAAGTTTAAAGAAAACTAGAGTAATCATTTTAGTGTATCTTAATATCGCCTTAAAGAAATAACCATCCATTGTGCATGGAAACTAAAAATAATGTATTTATTCATTGATTTGATTTGACAGGTATTAATTGCAAGGTAATGAATAGTAGGTGGCGAGTGGATATGATGGGATGGGAATGACATATATGAGTTGGCAATTTGACAACTCAAGTATTTAAAATGAGAGTGAGCAATAAAAGAATTATGCCACTTTATTTTGAATGAAATGATGGATAGGATACATGAATATATTTGAAATGAATGTGCATGAACTTGTAGTAAATCTAGCGCCAAGTGAGTTGAATATTCTTTTCAGCTACCAAACATTGCTATGAGCACCTAGAATGTCAAGACCCATTCTTAATGTTGACAGTATGAAGCTAAAAGTCACTATGGCATCAAGACCCTTTTTAAATATTGATAACAGGTCCCTCTGAAGATAGTGCAAACATTATTATAACGTGCAGTGTGTGCTTGTGAGAAAAAAATAAAAAATTAATGTCAAAGGAGCTTAGGGACTGAGCTATGTAACTCAATCTCTGGGCCACCAAAAGTGTTGGGTATGTCATGTATTACTGAATCATCACTCTATGTGTATGATTCTGGGTTGGGTTTACTGTGAACACCATATTGTTGAAACAATGAAAATATGAAAT
This sequence comes from Sequoiadendron giganteum, assembly GCA_007115665.2. Taxonomy (NCBI): domain Eukaryota; kingdom Viridiplantae; phylum Streptophyta; class Pinopsida; order Cupressales; family Cupressaceae; genus Sequoiadendron; species Sequoiadendron giganteum. The sequence goes on along the minus strand of CM021104.1, from coordinate 118,650,912 downwards.
CATCCTTTTGTAATGGCTTCTTGTAGAGTTTCAACCTATGACCTTTTGCAAGAAATAAAATTCTGACTACATCAATGGTGTGTAATTGTATTGCCCCATTAGGGTAAACTTTGATAATCTCCTAGGGGCCCAACCATCTGGACTAATTTTTTTCCTTGAAGTATTTATACCTTGAATCGTATAATAGGACCCAATCCTCCACAATGAACTCCTTTATTTTAATGTACTAATCATGCCACTTCATCCTCTATTGTTGTACTACCTATGTATGGCGTATTGCTAATGTATTGTAAACTTGGTATAATCTACTTAATTCAGAGGTTTAACTAGTTGAACAATCCACTTTACATTTATTAAGACCACATTAAATTTTCAACCCAAGGCTTGTAAGCTTATGATGATGCAAAATTATATATGCCTTCATGGACTGAAAGCTACCTAAACTACCCTACTTAATTTATCCTACTTGTTGGAAATTCACAAAAATGCAAAATAGTAAAAGCATAAATTAGAACTAGTTGCTATGGGTACCTACAACTTAGACTATAACTGAACTATTATTAATGAAATAATACTATATCAACTAAAAACTTAATAAAAACTAATGACTCAGTTGAACTATCTTTCAGAATGCTCCTGGTTAACCATTACATGTATATTCACAAGCATTTATTAACAATAAGCAAGATATTAAATTCTAATTAGCTTGCATATGATTCATGAAACAATGATAAACTAATAATAGCTATTTAAATAGAAGTAAATAATTGGAAAATAAAGTGGAGAACAATACTTGAGTGGCCTACTCAAGTAACTATTCCCACTTTAACCGAAACCAAATCTAACTAATAGATTCTACGCATCCCATAAGATTAACTCCATTCATTGTATATTTATGAATATTTAGCACACAAGATCTTTTACAAATTGTATTCAATCATTATGAATATTTTATGTCTTGAAAACTGAAAGGTAACTGATAACATAAAACTAAAAAACCAACTAACTATCCTACGGATTCAACCAACAACTATATACAAGCTTAAGAGAATCTTTATTGAAAGCAACAACTTAACTGAAATTATTAACTCCACTCCCAAATGATAGAGCATAGAATTAAAACTGATTTATTCAACCTATAACTAGAAAGGAAAGAGAATTCTATTAGGACTATAACTCTACCAAAACATAATTGCATTTAATCATACAACCATTTTTAAAAAATTCCATAAGTGAAGGAGACCTCTTCTTCAACATTTACTTAACCGATTATAATAATGCATGTCCAACCTTCATTAATTGACTTTAATCAATGATCATCATGTTTAACTTAACCTAGAGCTCCCTTGCTTCAGTGTCCAATTATTCCTTTTGCTACAAGTTCATCTCGCAACTACTACACCATGGTTCCTCTTTAGTTGCAAACAAGCTAATTCAGAAAAACATGTACACACGGATAACTATCACAATTAACTCATAGCATTTCATCAACATTCCATATATATATTCATATAAACCATATAATACTAATATATTTAACCATAATTCCAGCATTATATTTAAGGTTTAAGTCTACGTAATGGATATGAAAGGATAATATAATGTAGGAGTTTTGTCTGAAAATTTTATCTAAAATTATTTCAAGATGTGCATAAAACAACAAAAAATAAGCTAAATTATCTGGACCTATCACACATAAATCTTGTTATGTGATGCTCTTGTTTTGTTGATTTTTTCCTCATTGCTTCTACCTTATGGTGATTTTATTATTTATATATTTTCATTATAAGCTCACATAAGATGGTGTAATTAAGCATGATGTGTTGGCTGATTTTTATCATCATTAAAAAGATGAATCTAATCAATTTCATATTAAAGAAACTTACTTTTTATATTTTCATGAATATAAGTTTTATATTTTCAGGTATTGTTGTAGTCCAAGCCTTTTATCTCATCCATTAAAGTCATTTTTGAATAGAGATTGAATTTCCAAACAATTGATTTATTTTTCATCATTTGGTATCAGAGCTTAAGATGAACTAGGTTTTAGGTATTCCTTCATTTTTTATTTATTACCTTGGAAAGCTTGTGAGAATTTATTAGAAGGAATTGGAGATTTTTGGAAGGCTTTTGGGGCATAAATTAATATTCTTGAGTTAACCTTGTTTTATACATTTAAGAGATTAAAAACCATGGATATTGTCAATATGATCTTTGTTGGGGATGGAAAACTCATGATTATTGATCTTTATGGAGTTGGTTATATTTTAGTAATTTGGAGCTCTTGTTTGATAATATGAGTAGATCCTCTTGTTTGGTGGTGTTTTTCCTTGATGTCACAACCCTTTTTCTTAGAATATTTGGAAAATTCCTTAATATTATTAAGTTCAGTCGATTTGACAATAATTATTGTTTTTGTATTATTATTATGGAATTAGAATTTAAGAAAAAAATATATAAATTTAGATATTTAGAAAATAAATAAAATTTATGATGCAAAATTTAAATATGGAAATAAACATCTTTTTCAAATTATGCATGAAATAATAATTAAATTTTAAATTTTATTTAAAAGTTGCCATATTTCTTTACTTCAACTTTATATTCTTCTTTCTAGTCAACACTTCATCTCTTATTAGTTAACTCCATTCCAATTTAGAATTTAAATCTTTCCTTTATCAATTAACTACCCTCCTTTTGGTAACTTCATTTTTAAACTACACATAAAAAGGAAAACCTCGTGTGCACCATTATCCATCTTTTTAAACTAAAATTTCGTTATTATCTCCTCATGAGTTAGAAAGGAAACTTTCCCCTTTGCTTCCCCAATATCGACCATATATTTTCACCATCAAATCTCGACCATCAAATCCACATTCATTTTCTATAAATATGACTCTCAAGCCTCTTTCAAAATAACAATAAAGTTTAGAATCCTTGATAGTCATTATTTATCATCTTGATTTTTTCTATGCATTTGTAGAGTAGTAATTTCTTAAAGAAAGATATGAAGTAGGGATGGTGGATTTTCTTACTTGTTACAGAAGACAAGGACTTGGAAGGATTGAAGAACTTGGTTCAACAAAGAGGGATTTTTGGTCATTGTGTTACAAGTAACTTTATTAATTTTCATCAGACCTTAATTTGTTTTAAAATAAAATTTAGAAAGAACTTTATTTTAAATGGAATTTTAAAGAAAATTTTCATTGAAAAATTATACTTAGAAATTTTATGTAAGATTGGGAAATTTATTTTTTCAAAAATTTCACTAAAATTTTTAGTTGAAATTTTATTTAATTTCATTGAAATTTTAGTTATTTTACTTTAAAACATTATTTAAATTTCATGAAAATTTATCTATTTATTTTTACCAAATTCTTTTAAGTAATATTGAATAGTTTTAAAAAAAATTACATAATTTTTTAAAGAATTTTCAAAATTTATCATAGAAGTTTTATTTTAAAATAATTAGAAATAATATTAAAAAATAATTTTTTTACTTAAAATCTAAACTAATTAAAAATAATTTGTTTAATATGGGAAAAGAGGGTTCAATCAAGGAGAATGGATCAAGATGATGAACCACTACTTTCCACCATATAACATGTAATTATGTGTGTGATATGATGCAAATAACAATTAAAAAACGACCCTAATTGTTATAGCAACTATGAGGGGAGTTTTTAGAGCTTAAAGTGGTGTGTACCTTGTTGAAAGAAACCTATTTTTAGGGAAAAAATGACTCATTTGCCTTTAGTGGTGAATGGGTCCCTATTAGGGTTTTTGAAACTGAGATCTGAGATATTTTCTTCAATTTTTACACTCTCAGATTCTCGGTTGTCATCTCCCAAAACCTATAATAAATTATGTAGTTTCAATTCTTAGTTCTTGCACTATAAAGGTCAATCTTGCAACTTGACAACTTTGATAATTTTCCTCCAAATTTCTTCTCCACTTGATCTTTAACCTATAAATCTACAAACACAAATTCAAGGGAAGAAAAACTTGTTGATTGTTAGTGAATAGAGTTTTTCCTAAGTCAAACCCTATTTAGGTAATTAAACCAAATGATGAAATAATAAAATCAAAGCATGAACATGAAATGATGTAATGTTGATACCCTTGATATTGTCTTGGAAGATAAATTTATAATCTAACATGTAGTGGCAATGAATAATGTAGATCTTGATCCTTGAATAAGATGTAAAAAATGATTGCAAGTAGATCTTTAATGCTACATCCACTATCTTAGCTCAACAACATGTAAGAATGCACTAACCCCTTGTCATAATGGAATGATCTTGAATTGTTGCAATAAAACCTTAATAATATGCCTTGCAATTCCTTTGAATTTCTCTTGTAAACTCTTGTGTAAGTGCTCTTGATTTCTTATGGAATTCTATGATTTCTTAGGATGAAACTATGTGAATTAACCCCATATTTATACTAAATTAAGAGATTAACACTGAAATTCAAACAATTCAAGCCAACACTAGATCTAGAAACAAAAATTATTAAATTATCACCATAGTTAAAATCAATAAGGGGGTACTCATTAAGGGAGGACCCATTCACCACCTACGACAAATGGGTCCTAGCATTATTTTCCAGGACCTTGCCTTCGAGGAATGAAAGAACACTAAAAAACCATGTGAAATATGCTAATAAAGGGGGGTCCTATAGAGGGAGAAACCATTCATCACCAAGGGTGAATGGGTCCTCTTACCAATTTCTAGGACCTTGAATTTTCCCAAGTGAATGTTTTACAATTTGAATTATGGGTGTCAGGATAGATCTTTGGGAGGTGTTACAAATAAGGCTTAAATTTAAATTAAAGGGTTAATTATCTCTAATTAACCACAATTAATTTAGAAGACTCTCAATAAATATTAAAGTGTCTTACAACACTTTATAACATCATAAATAGGGTACAAATTATGTACATTTTATTAAAAGGAGGCCTGAGATCAATGTGAATGTGTTACAACACATTACAACATTAGACCTAGGTAAAAATTAGGTTAATTCAATGACAATTATTCCAAATCAAGTAAGGAAAAGGGATACTATTTTCATTACAATATTTTTCCCCCACTTTAGTGAGAGAATGACCCCATGTCAAACTCACACTAAAGTAGAAATTCAAGACAATTAAGGGTGGGTGCATGGAAATGGGTAGCCATTTCGTGGACACATTCAATTTTTTTTTTGAAAAGTCATAACGCGAGTGCGTTATTACTTGTTAAAAGAAAAAAAAAAGACAAATGTTGTCATTCTTATTTTGACTATTTTTTTCTTCTAGTCACAACCAAAACCCCCATATTTCGTGCTCGCGTTCTAGGAGGAGACATTCAGAAAAA
>CM021104.1:118611521-118645452 GCA_007115665.2 Sequoiadendron giganteum | reverse complement strand
TTGTGCTTGAAAGTCTTGCAGGGCTTGTTGGTAGGCTTGCAGGTGGATCGCTTGCAATTGCGCTTGGTATTGAGCTTGTGCTTGTTGTTGGGCTTGAGCTTGGACTTGCGCTTGTGCTTGGGCTTGTGCTTGTGCTTGGGCTTGTGCTTGCGCTTGCGCTTGTGCTTGAGCTTGTTCTTGAGCTCATGCTTGAGCTTGTGCTTGGGCTTGCGCTTGTGCTTGAGCTTGTGCTTGGGCTTGCGCTTGTGCTTGGGCTTACGCTTGCACTTGTGCTTGTTGCTTGAGCTTGTGCTTGAGCTTGCGCTTGTGCGGCTTGTTGTTTTTGGAGTGCCTTTTGGTGGGCAGCTTGTTGTGCATTTTGCAACATGATGGAGAATGAATTGGTCGTGTTGTGCTTTGGCGGTGGGATTGGTGGTGGAGCAGGAATCATGCCAACTGTCATGGTGGGTGGAGGGATTATGGTTGTGATTGTGATTTGGGTTGTTGGAGGGGTTTTTGAGACAATTGGTCCTTGATGGGGCATGCTTTGGGAGACTTGAGGACCAATAGATGCATTAACTATGGTGACAAGAATAGCTGTGATTTGTTGTGAAGATATGGGCAAAAGAAGCGGGTTCAAAGTGGTGGTCGGATTGCTTGGATTGGCAAAATTTTCGATGGGTAATGGTGGAAGACCCATTCCAAGAGGTGATGTGGATGTGAAAGGAAGTGGGGGAAGGGATGATGCACCAATTTGGAAAGAGAAAGGGTTGATAGCTTCTGTTATTCCAAACAAGCCAACTTCCTCATGTGGTGGGGCAGTTGGTATGTTCAATTGATAGGCTGGTGTGGTGTGAAATGAGGATGAACCAGTGGGATTATGAAATGTAAGTGGGACGTATGGGTGATATGAGTTTTTCAGAATAAATGTAGTTGGTGTGGGGGTGATGATTGCTTCTTTATTAGCCACAAGGTGGTGTTCTTGCAATTCCTGGAACATGGCACTCCCTTTGTTCACAATCGGGGAGGTTGATGTGATGATTGATATGGTGCAAGGTACTTCTTGATTGATATTTAACAATGGGGATGCATCTGCACTAGTGCTTGTGTTAAGGTCGAGAGGGGGCATGACCCCTCCTCTTGCCATTGAATTTATGTATTTGAACACAGCACTAACAATTTTGTGGTTCTCAGGATTTTGAACCATTTCCATGATTTTATTTGGTGTCATCCCCATGTCTTCATTTGTGTCGTCCCCTGGATGACTCTCCTCTTGAGGCTTTTGTGATGATAAGGGAGAGTTGCTTGGGGGATTGCTTGATCCTGCTAGGTTCACTTCGGTATTTAGATGACTCATGTCCATAGAAGCTGATATTTCTCTGATATTCTCCATGTCCTTCTTGTGTTGAGATCTTGTTTGGACCATAAAAAATAGGGATTTGTTCGATCCTAATCCTTTAGGTCCAAAAGAGAAGAACTCGGGAAGCTAAAAGATCAAAGATGGTGATGATGGTGATGGTTTAAAATGGATGGGAGGAGTGAATGAAACCTTTGGAAAACTTTTTGAATGTATGTGCTAAACTTTGAAAGGGCTTTTGATTTGATTTGATTGTGATAATTTGACTAGATGTGTTAAGTCAAACAAGATTGTTGTGAAGTTGTTTTCCCTAGGAAGTTGTGTTATCCTAAGGGAACTTGCACAAAGTGGATGAATTGAAAAAGTGTGTTATGCCAATGTTTTGGAGAACTAATAGACTTTAAGAAGTTGTGTTATCTCAAAGAAAATTTGTTCAATGGTTTGAGACTAAGTTGGCTAAGTGTGTTAAGCCAAGGTATGATGATGTTGATTTAGCCCTCTAAGTTTAGCGTGATGATTGATTCTAGAGCTCTCAAAAGGTTTGATGATGAAATGAGACTTGATTTGATGGAGGAATGAATGAGAATGACAACTTTGATCTTGAACCTTAACCTACATGTGACTCTTTCTAGAAAACCTCGGTATTGAAGAACATGCTAGACTTTTTATGGAAGAAATGCAAACCTTTGAAAAAGTTCAGATTTTGTTGACAATAAAATGCATACAATGCGGGATTGTTCCTTGAGGCTTTTCTGTAAAAGTTATAAACCAATCTTTCCCTAAATTCGAAAAGTCTCTCAAGATGCTCCTCACGAGCTTTTAGACTAAGCTTTTTGAACTTTGGCTTTGGGATTTTGATCTTGCGGGAAATCATGTTAGAAAACACATGTGTAATCCAATTTGTCTCTTTATCTTGGTTAAATGAGGTTCTTTTTATCCAAGACACTTGCTTGCTTAAGTTTTCAACTATATGTCTAGTGTCCCATTCTCTTTCTCATCCCACAATGTCCTTTATGTGGAAATCGAGGAAAATAGGGCAAAAGTTCCTTATGTTTATCCTTATTGGAAACAAATGATGGTAGAATTTGCACACTTAGAAACCTCTAGGAATGTGATTCCTAGGGAAAGCAAGAGTGGGAAAGTTCGTCAATAGGTATTTGTTTCCCACAAGGTGTTTGAAATTTCAAGGTTTTTGTGTATGTTTGTTTTCCAAATGTTTTCAAGATCAAGCAATGTGTTCTTCCAAGCACCTTTACACTCCTAGGTTGATGAGATAATACCTTGTTGGGTTCCCACTTGGATAGATCCAACTGCGCATATCTTGTACGAATGGCTAAATTCTTGACCACACTGGCTCCCCTCCACGACACTCACTTATTCAGGTCAGCCAAGCATTAGTACCCATGAATCTCCCATGGCATACTTTCCATTTGCACAATAAGACCACATGTTACGTGGGGCGGCTTCAAAGGACATGACCTTTTGCACCAACAAGATAGACAAGGTTTTGGCCTTTTTCTAAACAAGGGGTTCTAATTTGGGCATTTCGTTCGTGGGGTATTATCCAACATCGGTGAGAGTCCATTGCTGTCCATCTCGTCGGAATAATCCTCGTGATATTGGCCTTTGTTCCAATATCCACACTTATATACCAGTTGGAAGTCACTTGGCTTTAGCGTGTTCCCGTTTGGGTCGTTCCCTTGGGTGATTACTTTTTCCCACAAGGCAGGCCCTCTAAGATAAACAATAGCTAGCTAACATTTCCCATCGTTCACACAACCCTTGTTGAAAAACAAAGGGGAGAACCTCCATAATATATTGCGCTCACACTCGCATGTTTTGTTCAATTTTAAATCCCAAATTGAAGTGTGGAGGCAATATTTTTGACAACTTAACATCACCAAAATGCTTTTGATTCTCAAGATCGCTGTGAAGCATGAGAGAAGTGCATACGCATTTTAAATGATGTTAGTTTGTGAAAAATATTGCAAAACATGGAAACACTTGTTCATTTTAAGTCCCAAAAGCAGTGATGAGTTTGTTTTAAAAGCACTAATTGAAATGTGAAGTTTGCCTTGTTCAATTTTAAGTCCAAATTGAAATCTAGTAAATGTCTAAGGTTCTTTTTAACCAACTTTGAAAAGATCAAGTCAAGTGATTAATTTTAAACCCAAAGAGAAATGTGAGTTGGTTTAAAACAGAAAACCAAAGCAATAATTTGGAGCCCCAAGCATTAAAAAATGCTTTAAGAATTTCAAGTTTTAAAGCTTCAATCTTCTTTAACTCCAATACTCTTCAAGGATTGCTTCCAATGCTTCAATGTTGTGAGTTCTTCATGCAAACGAAAAATCCATCCTCCTTTGTTTTCCTATCAAAATAATCATGTAAGGATCAAATTATTTGATTAAACACAATAGAATGATCCCAATAAAAATAAATGAATGATTCAGATGATCTTGATAATGGAAGAAGTATTTGTAAGTAAACCATGCTTTACCACTTATCGATATTTGAATTATGCAACAACTATCCATAGACTTAAACTCTTTTAAGTTGACATGAAATGCTCCAAATATTGGATGATTCAACATCAAGGACAGCAAAAAAGCTCAAGCATTATAGACCTTATATTCAAAGCATGAAATTGGTATTTGTAGCAAAACAGAAAAGAAAAGATCCCACTGTCAAGCAACCAAAGATTTTTAAAGCATGAATTAATACAGTCACATTTTGTAGACATGAAAATCTGCAAGAGAGACTTAAACAATTTCATGTTGTTAGCACAAAAGTTAGTTTAAATCAGCAAACTCAAACATCTCTATGAAATATAGAATCATGTTAAACAATGCAACTAATAAGAACAATGCAAAAACATGAATCATTCCTATCCCATAGTGGATTGGTGCTCTTTGAGTATGTGAAAGAGCCCTTTCCCAATCCTTGATAAGCTTAGTGATATGATAGACAATGAGATGCTTGAACTCAAGTTGCCTATAGTGTAGATGCTTTCAAAATGTGTGTAGATTGTAGATGATGAAGAGCAAGATTGATTCTCAAATGAAGAGAGTAACCTTGCAATGAGAAAGTGTTGTTAAATTGAGTTGTTTTGCCTTGCATTTATAGATTCAAGGGTAGGAGATTGAGTGATTTTGATGAATGTGGGATAATTCACAAACCAATGACAAGGTGCCACTTGTCAAGTTGTGAGAGGGTGAGGAATGTGCAAGTCTTGGCCAATGTGCCAATTTGAAATTCAAATTTGGATGAAAGGTGCAATAAATGCCATGTTTGACTTGTGCAAATAGCATTTAAAACCTTGTTGGAAGGGACAAGTCCCTTTTGGGGGGAAGATTCAAATTGGAAGAATATTCCATTTTGATTCCATTTTGAATGTAATTAGAGGAAATAATAAATCAAATAAATGATTTATTGGTGCAAGTGGGTGGGTTAGTTAAGAGTTTGGATTTGACTCTAGTTGAGTCAAAAGCTAGAGAATGGTAATTATGATTAGAAGTTAATTAATTTAGATTAATTAACTTGAGGAGTTTTAGGGATTTGATATTTGATTTAAATCAATTTGATTTATTGAATCAAATGAGAAGAACTTTAGGAACTTAATTAAATAATTTGATTTAATTAAGTCTGATGAACCTTAGGATTTAATCAATAAATTGCTTTAATTGATTAATAGCAGAATTGGATGCATGATGTTAGTTTTGCATATCTACAAATGTAAAATTCATCTACATATTCAAACTACTCATTACTTTCTTCATAATCTCCAGAAATGGGGAAGGTTTTTGTTTCAAATTTCTTGGCATTAAATATATCTTCTGATTTAGAATCAAAATTTGTCACTACATAACTTTTCTTTTTCACTGGTATGTTCGCCTGCTACCAGGAACATTCCCTTCTAATTCAAAGTTAGTTTCTACAATCATAACATTTTCCTGATGTTGTTCTTTACACATATCGTTTCCTTTAGGTTCCCCTATTTTTTCCTTTGTGGCACTTTGTTTCCTGAGCCTACCAGAGTATCTAGGTGTGAGTACTTCTTCCTCAATTTTCCTCTTTTCCTTTCTAACACTCTTTTTCTTTTTAGGAACATCCTCCTTTTTCTACTTTTGAGTATCCCTCTTTTTCTTTGAAATATCTTCTTCTAGTTTAGAGGGTATAGAGGAGGTAGATACACTACCTCTTTGACTCTTAGATTTCTATGAATTAGAAGAAGAAGGTAATTCCTCAATTTTGGGCTGCCCAAACTCTAGTTCTTCAGGTTCTTCATGCTCACATTGGCTATGGGTACGAGAAACCATAGGTGAAACATGAGGGTTTTCCTCTTCAAGATCATTTTGGGGCTCATTCTGGATTTTGGTATCCTTAGGTACTATGAGTGCATCTAGTAAACTATTAATGTCTATGCATTCCCTGAAATCTTCCCACTTAACCTGTGGGTATTGAATCCTTAAACTCTTTATCAATAAGGTAACTAAAAAATGACGAGAGAGGGAAGTATCACTTTGTTTTCTCTATTATTTTGAGGTCGTTCGTTTCAAAAATATGTAAAGAAAATTTGGTATATTCACTGCCCTATTATGCTTGAGATGACTCAATAATTTGAAATGGACTGTGTACAAAAGGTTCTTCCTACCATCACAAGTAATGTATCTAATAAGGTAAGAGGCACATCTTTCCCACAACTTTTGGATAGAAAGTATCTTTGTACCTTGTGATGAGGAACCTAATTCTTTACCTCATATGAAAAATTCTTCCCAAGCTACAACTACATCAGCCCGAGCTAGAAATTTTGTCCCTGTTCTAAGTAGTTATGTGACTTGTGCAATGGCGGTTTTAGATGTGTCAACTAAAAATACTTTTACCATCACCTCATCATATTGAAGAGTGTTTGAAAACCTTCTTGTTAATTCATCACTGAACTCCATTAATTTAAAGAAGTAGTTGAGCCAACCAACCCTTGTAAAGATGGGTAGGACTATTGCATCCTCTAGAATTTGTTGGTGAGTTGTTGGCTCTCTTCTTATAATATCTCCTCCCATCCTTGCTTACTTCTCTGCTCAATGTACTAAATTTAGCTCTCAGAATTCAATTCAATATTTCCTACCACCTTCAAACTTCTCCATCACTTTAAAACCTATGTTTCATTATCTATCCATATATCCTTACTACTATACCATACTGCAACTGCAAGTTCCCTTCTAAGTTCAAATCTAGTTCAAACTAAGCTATAATTCTCATACGTTTTGAGGGTTTCAAGTTTAGCAATTTTGAAATTGGTAGTGGAAATAATAGTAAAAATAAAACACAACTAAGGTTTTTGCATGTCATGGTATTCATTAAATTTGATTTGGTGGCGAATTCAAAAGGACTAGCGAAAAGATTGACTAAGGTGTACCCTTCCCCTAAATTAATTAGTGAAGTGACCTCACTTCACATTTATGATTTGGAGGTGGTTAAATTTGAAATGATGGTAATTAGTGATGTAATATTCTACATGCATGGAGTAATATGATAAAGTGCATGAAAGTTTAAAGAAAACTAGAGTAATCATTTTAGTGTATCTTAATATCGCCTTAAAGAAATAACCATCCATTGTGCATGGAAACTAAAAATAATGTATTTATTCATTGATTTGATTTGACAGGTATTAATTGCAAGGTAATGAATAGTAGGTGGCGAGTGGATATGATGGGATGGGAATGACATATATGAGTTGGCAATTTGACAACTCAAGTATTTAAAATGAGAGTGAGCAATAAAAGAATTATGCCACTTTATTTTGAATGAAATGATGGATAGGATACATGAATATATTTGAAATGAATGTGCATGAACTTGTAGTAAATCTAGCGCCAAGTGAGTTGAATATTCTTTTCAGCTACCAAACATTGCTATGAGCACCTAGAATGTCAAGACCCATTCTTAATGTTGACAGTATGAAGCTAAAAGTCACTATGGCATCAAGACCCTTTTTAAATATTGATAACAGGTCCCTCTGAAGATAGTGCAAACATTATTATAACGTGCAGTGTGTGCTTGTGAGAAAAAAATAAAAAATTAATGTCAAAGGAGCTTAGGGACTGAGCTATGTAACTCAATCTCTGGGCCACCAAAAGTGTTGGGTATGTCATGTATTACTGAATCATCACTCTATGTGTATGATTCTGGGTTGGGTTTACTGTGAACACCATATTGTTGAAACAATGAAAATATGAAATCATCCTTTTGTAATGGCTTCTTGTAGAGTTTCAACCTATGACCTTTTGCAAGAAATAAAATTCTGACTACATCAATGGTGTGTAATTGTATTGCCCCATTAGGGTAAACTTTGATAATCTCCTAGGGGCCCAACCATCTGGACTAATTTTTTTCCTTGAAGTATTTATACCTTGAATCGTATAATAGGACCCAATCCTCCACAATGAACTCCTTTATTTTAATGTACTAATCATGCCACTTCATCCTCTATTGTTGTACTACCTATGTATGGCGTATTGCTAATGTATTGTAAACTTGGTATAATCTACTTAATTCAGAGGTTTAACTAGTTGAACAATCCACTTTACATTTATTAAGACCACATTAAATTTTCAACCCAAGGCTTGTAAGCTTATGATGATGCAAAATTATATATGCCTTCATGGACTGAAAGCTACCTAAACTACCCTACTTAATTTATCCTACTTGTTGGAAATTCACAAAAATGCAAAATAGTAAAAGCATAAATTAGAACTAGTTGCTATGGGTACCTACAACTTAGACTATAACTGAACTATTATTAATGAAATAATACTATATCAACTAAAAACTTAATAAAAACTAATGACTCAGTTGAACTATCTTTCAGAATGCTCCTGGTTAACCATTACATGTATATTCACAAGCATTTATTAACAATAAGCAAGATATTAAATTCTAATTAGCTTGCATATGATTCATGAAACAATGATAAACTAATAATAGCTATTTAAATAGAAGTAAATAATTGGAAAATAAAGTGGAGAACAATACTTGAGTGGCCTACTCAAGTAACTATTCCCACTTTAACCGAAACCAAATCTAACTAATAGATTCTACGCATCCCATAAGATTAACTCCATTCATTGTATATTTATGAATATTTAGCACACAAGATCTTTTACAAATTGTATTCAATCATTATGAATATTTTATGTCTTGAAAACTGAAAGGTAACTGATAACATAAAACTAAAAAACCAACTAACTATCCTACGGATTCAACCAACAACTATATACAAGCTTAAGAGAATCTTTATTGAAAGCAACAACTTAACTGAAATTATTAACTCCACTCCCAAATGATAGAGCATAGAATTAAAACTGATTTATTCAACCTATAACTAGAAAGGAAAGAGAATTCTATTAGGACTATAACTCTACCAAAACATAATTGCATTTAATCATACAACCATTTTTAAAAAATTCCATAAGTGAAGGAGACCTCTTCTTCAACATTTACTTAACCGATTATAATAATGCATGTCCAACCTTCATTAATTGACTTTAATCAATGATCATCATGTTTAACTTAACCTAGAGCTCCCTTGCTTCAGTGTCCAATTATTCCTTTTGCTACAAGTTCATCTCGCAACTACTACACCATGGTTCCTCTTTAGTTGCAAACAAGCTAATTCAGAAAAACATGTACACACGGATAACTATCACAATTAACTCATAGCATTTCATCAACATTCCATATATATATTCATATAAACCATATAATACTAATATATTTAACCATAATTCCAGCATTATATTTAAGGTTTAAGTCTACGTAATGGATATGAAAGGATAATATAATGTAGGAGTTTTGTCTGAAAATTTTATCTAAAATTATTTCAAGATGTGCATAAAACAACAAAAAATAAGCTAAATTATCTGGACCTATCACACATAAATCTTGTTATGTGATGCTCTTGTTTTGTTGATTTTTTCCTCATTGCTTCTACCTTATGGTGATTTTATTATTTATATATTTTCATTATAAGCTCACATAAGATGGTGTAATTAAGCATGATGTGTTGGCTGATTTTTATCATCATTAAAAAGATGAATCTAATCAATTTCATATTAAAGAAACTTACTTTTTATATTTTCATGAATATAAGTTTTATATTTTCAGGTATTGTTGTAGTCCAAGCCTTTTATCTCATCCATTAAAGTCATTTTTGAATAGAGATTGAATTTCCAAACAATTGATTTATTTTTCATCATTTGGTATCAGAGCTTAAGATGAACTAGGTTTTAGGTATTCCTTCATTTTTTATTTATTACCTTGGAAAGCTTGTGAGAATTTATTAGAAGGAATTGGAGATTTTTGGAAGGCTTTTGGGGCATAAATTAATATTCTTGAGTTAACCTTGTTTTATACATTTAAGAGATTAAAAACCATGGATATTGTCAATATGATCTTTGTTGGGGATGGAAAACTCATGATTATTGATCTTTATGGAGTTGGTTATATTTTAGTAATTTGGAGCTCTTGTTTGATAATATGAGTAGATCCTCTTGTTTGGTGGTGTTTTTCCTTGATGTCACAACCCTTTTTCTTAGAATATTTGGAAAATTCCTTAATATTATTAAGTTCAGTCGATTTGACAATAATTATTGTTTTTGTATTATTATTATGGAATTAGAATTTAAGAAAAAAATATATAAATTTAGATATTTAGAAAATAAATAAAATTTATGATGCAAAATTTAAATATGGAAATAAACATCTTTTTCAAATTATGCATGAAATAATAATTAAATTTTAAATTTTATTTAAAAGTTGCCATATTTCTTTACTTCAACTTTATATTCTTCTTTCTAGTCAACACTTCATCTCTTATTAGTTAACTCCATTCCAATTTAGAATTTAAATCTTTCCTTTATCAATTAACTACCCTCCTTTTGGTAACTTCATTTTTAAACTACACATAAAAAGGAAAACCTCGTGTGCACCATTATCCATCTTTTTAAACTAAAATTTCGTTATTATCTCCTCATGAGTTAGAAAGGAAACTTTCCCCTTTGCTTCCCCAATATCGACCATATATTTTCACCATCAAATCTCGACCATCAAATCCACATTCATTTTCTATAAATATGACTCTCAAGCCTCTTTCAAAATAACAATAAAGTTTAGAATCCTTGATAGTCATTATTTATCATCTTGATTTTTTCTATGCATTTGTAGAGTAGTAATTTCTTAAAGAAAGATATGAAGTAGGGATGGTGGATTTTCTTACTTGTTACAGAAGACAAGGACTTGGAAGGATTGAAGAACTTGGTTCAACAAAGAGGGATTTTTGGTCATTGTGTTACAAGTAACTTTATTAATTTTCATCAGACCTTAATTTGTTTTAAAATAAAATTTAGAAAGAACTTTATTTTAAATGGAATTTTAAAGAAAATTTTCATTGAAAAATTATACTTAGAAATTTTATGTAAGATTGGGAAATTTATTTTTTCAAAAATTTCACTAAAATTTTTAGTTGAAATTTTATTTAATTTCATTGAAATTTTAGTTATTTTACTTTAAAACATTATTTAAATTTCATGAAAATTTATCTATTTATTTTTACCAAATTCTTTTAAGTAATATTGAATAGTTTTAAAAAAATTACATAATTTTTAAAGAATTTTCAAAATTTATCATAGAAGTTTTATTTTAAAATAATTAGAAATAATATTAAAAAATAATTTTTTTACTTAAAATCTAAACTAATTAAAAATAATTTGTTTAATATGGGAAAAGAGGGTTCAATCAAGGAGAATGGATCAAGATGATGAACCACTACTTTCCACCATATAACATGTAATTATGTGTGTGATATGATGCAAATAACAATTAAAAAACGACCCTAATTGTTATAGCAACTATGAGGGGAGTTTTTAGAGCTTAAAGTGGTGTGTACCTTGTTGAAAGAAACCTATTTTTAGGGAAAAAATGACTCATTTGCCTTTAGTGGTGAATGGGTCCCTATTAGGGTTTTTGAAACTGAGATCTGAGATATTTTCTTCAATTTTTACACTCTCAGATTCTCGGTTGTCATCTCCCAAAACCTATAATAAATTATGTAGTTTCAATTCTTAGTTCTTGCACTATAAAGGTCAATCTTGCAACTTGACAACTTTGATAATTTTCCTCCAAATTTCTTCTCCACTTGATCTTTAACCTATAAATCTACAAACACAAATTCAAGGGAAGAAAAACTTGTTGATTGTTAGTGAATAGAGTTTTTCCTAAGTCAAACCCTATTTAGGTAATTAAACCAAATGATGAAATAATAAAATCAAAGCATGAACATGAAATGATGTAATGTTGATACCCTTGATATTGTCTTGGAAGATAAATTTATAATCTAACATGTAGTGGCAATGAATAATGTAGATCTTGATCCTTGAATAAGATGTAAAAAATGATTGCAAGTAGATCTTTAATGCTACATCCACTATCTTAGCTCAACAACATGTAAGAATGCACTAACCCCTTGTCATAATGGAATGATCTTGAATTGTTGCAATAAAACCTTAATAATATGCCTTGCAATTCCTTTGAATTTCTCTTGTAAACTCTTGTGTAAGTGCTCTTGATTTCTTATGGAATTCTATGATTTCTTAGGATGAAACTATGTGAATTAACCCCATATTTATACTAAATTAAGAGATTAACACTGAAATTCAAACAATTCAAGCCAACACTAGATCTAGAAACAAAAATTATTAAATTATCACCATAGTTAAAATCAATAAGGGGGTACTCATTAAGGGAGGACCCATTCACCACCTACGACAAATGGGTCCTAGCATTATTTTCCAGGACCTTGCCTTCGAGGAATGAAAGAACACTAAAAAACCATGTGAAATATGCTAATAAAGGGGGGTCCTATAGAGGGAGAAACCATTCATCACCAAGGGTGAATGGGTCCTCTTACCAATTTCTAGGACCTTGAATTTTCCCAAGTGAATGTTTTACAATTTGAATTATGGGTGTCAGGATAGATCTTTGGGAGGTGTTACAAATAAGGCTTAAATTTAAATTAAAGGGTTAATTATCTCTAATTAACCACAATTAATTTAGAAGACTCTCAATAAATATTAAAGTGTCTTACAACACTTTATAACATCATAAATAGGGTACAAATTATGTACATTTTATTAAAAGGAGGCCTGAGATCAATGTGAATGTGTTACAACACATTACAACATTAGACCTAGGTAAAAATTAGGTTAATTCAATGACAATTATTCCAAATCAAGTAAGGAAAAGGGATACTATTTTCATTACAATATTTTTCCCCCACTTTAGTGAGAGAATGACCCCATGTCAAACTCACACTAAAGTAGAAATTCAAGACAATTAAGGGTGGGTGCATGGAAATGGGTAGCCATTTCGTGGACACATTCAATTTTTTTTTTGAAAAGTCATAACGCGAGTGCGTTATTACTTGTTAAAAGAAAAAAAAAAGACAAATGTTGTCATTCTTATTTTGACTATTTTTTTCTTCTAGTCACAACCAAAACCCCCATATTTCGTGCTCGCGTTCTAGGAGGAGACATTCAGAAAAATTATTCAACAACAATTGTTATTTCTTCACAAAATTAGTGCCATGATGATGAGGAGGTGTGAGAGGTAAGGATTTTGTGCTTTTTATTTTGAATTAGTTAGTTTTAGGTTGAATTTGATATATTTTTTTTTGAATTTTTAGGAGATGCAAATCAACCTGCAAACCCTCAAGATCCTCAACAAGAAGACCAACTAAATCCTCAAGATCAAAATCAACCACAAAAACAACCTCCTCCACCAATCACTCAACCCCCTCCTGGCACTAAAAAAAAATTAATGAGTGAAATTGAGAACAAAAAAAATCAAATTGAGGATTTGATCAATAGGTTGAATGATCCAAATGGTTTAATCGTAGAAAGAATGACCCTAGCAAATTCATTGAAAGATATGTTAAAAAATGTAGATTCAATTAACAAACAAATAACTGGATGGCAAGATAGGAAGCAAGCGACTAGGAATTATTATGCAAATAAACTATCATACAAAGATGTAAAGGATTTAAAAATTACAAAAGGTGATTTGTGCTCATTATTCACTGACCCACGGACAAATCAAAATCTTACCCTCAATGTGAAGAGGTTTCCTATCTATTGGTGTCACCACCAACAGATTAGGGACTAGTTTTATGATAGGTGGTACATGGCCTTCGATTACCCACCATGAAACAATTGTGAGGTCCCATAATATTTCCTTAGGAAACTATATAGTGAGTTCATATTGAACAAAATCCCAAATTATTTTGATATGAGGGATTTCCAAGGGAGAGGTGGGGGTCAGCTCAGGATGGACCCGGTGCATAGTTGGATCCTACACTGCAAGGTAGATGACCTCTCGCTAGGCCACCTCATGAGCACGTTGTTATGCCTTCCATTGTGAAGGAAAGTGCTGACATAGATACATTGCAATCGATCAACACTTTGACCCAGAGTGTGATCCATCATACTATCCCTATTCTATAGTGCCATCCAGGGGAGTCTTCGAGTGGTGGCCTTTGAACCCATGTGTGTCAATCTTGCAAGGCACCTTGTTCATATGACCCCACTGACACTCAAGAGGATAATACATAGGATCCATCTACAACTATGGAGATGGAGAGGGAAACTAACATTTTGCATGAGGCATATGGCGTTGATAGTCAGGTAAAATATAGCATGTTCATTGAATTTAATTTATTAAATTTCTATTTTAATGCAAGATTAACTAGAAATGTTTTATGATTTTAATAAAATTGCAAGGTCACGGTGTTGAGATTGGATACACTGCCCCCCCCCGGCCCCCACCTACTTATTTTTGTAGTACACCTATCGCTGGGGTATGTAACTAGTAAACAATTATAAATATATTACATGTTAATAGTATTGTTTTACGAATGGTAATTTAATATGTGATTTTGGATGTTGAACAAAATAATATTGGAGGCTTCGATGGAACACTTCCTAGTGGTGGTGGATTTACTCAAATCTACACAGAGGCAATAGAATAAAGAGTTTAGCTAATGAATTGTACTTAATAGATTTGTGTAGTTTATATGCACATCGTTGATTACAATTGAATAATTTGTTGTTTTATTTTCAGATGTTGCAAGTCAAAACACCTCCGAATGTGACAAGGGAAATGGAGATTGGTGTTTCATCTACTATACAATCCTCAATGGCTCTAACAGGGAAGGTATGAGGTAAATTAGTAAATTTCAATTTACATTTGTCAAGTTATAGATTTTAGTTAGTGAAAAATCAAACCATTATTGATTCACATAGTTCAATTTCTATTTGTATTGTTTATACAGGGTTTGAGCACACTTGGGCATGGGTGTGAGAATATATCCCTCATGGAGAGAGATCATGAGATGGTAGTACAAGTGATTATTTTTTCAAATATATCATCTTTTATAATGTAATTTATATATATTCATGTCTTTACTTCTTATTGTAACAGTTAAAACTTAACCATGAACTAAACACTAGGAGGAGGAGCAGGAGCACTCCTCAAGCACAACAAAAATGAGTGACAGACCTATCACCATCCGATCAAAAAGAAAAAGGAAAGATTTTATTTCCAAAGCATGGAGAACAATGACTTTTGATTCCAGAGCCCTCTCTTGTATGCCTACATGGCAGTTTTGTACATATATTGTATTGGATATATTTGACATTATATGCCTATATGGCATTCTTGTAAGCCTATATGGCTATTTTGTACATTATTTCATACTTATATCAACATATATTGATGTATGCCTATATGGCTATTTGGTTAATACAAATATCTTTTATCGATGGTATCCATTTTTGCATTTTAAATTGATGGTTCAATAGATATGAGTTACGTGTATTCAAGTGTATAATTTACAACTTACATGTATACTTTATGAGTTACGTGTGTTCGAATGTATACTTTGTGGCTTACGTGTTTTCATGTGTATACCTTGTATTTGTGCATATACTTTGTATTAATTTGTGTATACTATGTATTTGTGCGTGTGTATACTTCTTGAGGCTTAAACTTTTTTGAGTACTTGTGCTTCCCTTATTGACATGTACATACTTGACTTATTCACGTGTATAACTATTAATTGGTTAGCTCTAGCATTGATCATTGTTTCCCTTCATGGTTTGTCTTGAATATTAATTGATTGATGCTAAACAACTTTATCTAAAATAAAAAAACATGTTTTCAATTAGTATTCATTGAAATTATTCATAAAAATATTCCAATTTGTTCTTGATCCATCACCATCAAAATATTTATATGTCAACTTTTTGCAATATTATTTCTTGTATACGAAATGAACTCGAGAGAAAGCAAGTTATAATTTATAATACAAATAAGAAATGGACTCAATGTTGTCCTAGACCCCCGAATAGGTCTACTTAACAAAGAAACACACTCTCAATCACTCTTCAAATTGAAAAGAACCATTGGTGATGTAGAGTGGCTCAACCAAGTTATGATTTGAAATAGCTTCTCTCAAATATGCCCACTAAGACTCCAACATTCACTTGACCCAACAAGGTAGCTCAACTACACAACCATGAAATCTATCAAACCAGACATAAACAGAACTTGGAGTAGACCTAGAAACCTCCCAACATGACCAACCCAACTCAACACAACTCACCTTATGCTTGGGAACCACCTCTGACCTGTCGCTTCCAAACTAGGCCTCTTATTCCTTATAGCCTAACCAATTAGGACAGTCAACACAAGAACCACTCAAAAGGCATTAACTAGACCAAGAACATTGGTTCTAGTCATCTTATACCAATTCCCACAAGTCTTCAAAGGCCCATGTATTGACAAAAAAATACAAAGCCATGACAAGCCAAAACAGAATGCTACAAGGTAGGCCTAATTAGGCTACTCCACACAAGGAATCAAGTACCTTGGGTCACCCCAACACCCCTCAGCCACAAATAGGTTCTTACAACCTTTTCCAACATAAATCAAATTTTCCCAAGCACCCTTGTCACAAAACACTTATGAAAACAATCAAAACTTAGATTCTACACAAAATCAGGCCTGCCACATAGAGATGTCAGGCCTAGAATGTTAAAGATATCCCTCCCACCTATTGTCAAACAGATTGCACCCATATGCTTAAATATTGAATTTTAGCAATCTGTTGACACATGGGAACTAATTACAGGCTGTGGGTATCCTATAAAGAATTAGACCTCCAGATTCTAGGTTGGTTCCTATATCGTTTTCTGATTAATACTTGGTTAAATTGTTGGGAAAAGGATAAAAGACTAAATCTAAAACTCAAGTTGTAAAACTTAAACTGGTGATGCACCTAAAAATGATGATCTAGAAGGCAGACTGATTCACAATTAACTCTCAAGGATTACTTCACACAGCTCATTAATGACAATCTTATTGCAAAAGTGTTTCGAAAGAAGGTTGATTGATCTCTCCTAGTAGGAAACTATGTTTCACAACTTTGAATAGATGAATACAAGCACAACTTAAGACCTGAAACTTGATTGTATCTGAGAGCTCATATCAATGAAAGAGACAAAAATTTAAAGGTTTTTGTTTCATTAAAACACAACAAATTTCATCAAATCGATCATCAATGTAAAAAACCAGTAATGAGAAGGTAAAACTCGAATCTTTTAAGTAAAAAGGATCACTCCATGTACCCTGTAAGCTTGCTACTACATTAACCTGAAAATAAAAGCTGAGTTACAAATCCTTCACTTTGCAGAGTGCAAAGGAGAAAAATAAGAACTATCTGAAAAATAGATAAGTTTTTCAATATATACAAAAGCCTTTCCAAAAGGCATGTAAAAAGAACTCAAAGTTCAACTCCAAGAAAGGGTGATAACTCCAAGACCAAATCCGAGCAGAAGAAAATATCTTTGAAAAGGAGGCCCAAAATCATGCCAAAACAAGTCCACTCAGGCTCAAACTCACTGCCAAGTCGTAACTAATACATGCACTATTCCAACTGAACTGCAAATCCCTGAAAAATGTGGGCCAAAGCATGCAAAAAATTGCCTCATTTATATCAATCCGCCCATGCAAAATAAAACTCCATCTTTGCCTTATTCTATGCTTGGATTTAAGATAGTTAAATAAATTAAATGATTTATATTTTATCATTTAATTTATCAACTTTACAAAAAGTAATGCAAGGCATGAATATTTCAATTTATATCTTTACTTAATGTTTTGTGCTTGAATTTAATAGCTTAGTTAATTAAATGACTTATAATTTGTCATTAAATTAACTAGCCTACATTGTATAATGCAAACATTACATAGAGGTTTATGAAATAATAACCTTTAATAACCTCTCTAAAACCTAATTCTCACCCTACATGTCCACAACTTTGACATTGATAAATTTTTACTTTGAATAAAAATGTGATAAAAATCACATGACTTGGTCGAATTAGGGTATGAAACCCTAAAACAAAGCATCGAACCTCTTAGCATTTTATTTCATTTTGTTTTTTTGAAGTTTATGGAGTTCCTGTGCCGCCATGGTAGATCTCTATGGCTTTTGCAGCTTGGAAATGCTCATCATCTGAAGCTTCTGTAGGTCGACCTTCCATGGATAAGCTGGGTAAGCTGATTTCACACTATATTGTGACTTATCCATCTTGCTTTGGAAGCAAACCGGCCTTCAAGGCTATGGTTTATACATGTATTTTCTGTGATTTTATTTGCCATTTTCTCTGTGTTTCCATTTGCTATATATATGGACCGCCATTGAGGAGTTCCTTGGAGATTCTACAACAATATTTTAAATACATTTTCTCCTCTACAAACTCAGGTAAGCTCACCATACTGCTGTATCTCCTTTGTATTTTTCATTGCTTATTTTGTCGTAGCCATTATTATTTTTTTCGTCATCTACATGGCTACTCACGGACTGGTGAAGTCTTCTTGAGAACTGTAAACTGGGTCCTCGTGAAATTTAGTGGGTTTCTTCATTTTACTATTTTCTAACTTTTGTCCAAAAATCACGAAAACCCACTTTGTAATTTTTGAGATATGAGTAAAACATTACAGTGGATGCTCTAAACCTTGCTTGTTTTTATGATTGCATTTTTCCATTCTCTGATATGTAGAAACAACCAGCTAACATGGCCACTACTTACTCTGATTTATGTTAGGCTGCAAGCATGAAGGACTTATATCATTTAAAATGCTGATTCCTCATAAAATTACAATGTTGTTGTTAACTTATATGACTATAATGTATTTGTCATTGACTGTAATGTCATATTTTATGTTTTTGATCGTGCCTCCGGTATGAATAATTGTTGTTCACACCATTAATATCAAAGGAATTTATGAATTTTTAGACTGTTTTGTTGTCACTTTCTTCCTTGCAAGCTTGTTGTTTTAAATTTTTCTCTGATTGAAGAGCTAAAACTACAACACTCTCATAATTTGTTAACTGTCTTGGCACAGTAGTCATTTAAATGGGCTCCTTTGATGTATTATGTTTATCCATGCTTTGAATGGGTCTTTGAATATCATTTGGCCTTTGCACTTTCATTGGCTCTATATTGATAGCTATTCTGTACACAACCCAAAACTAGGTTTCTCATTTATAACTCTACTTTGGCATTTCAAAGGTGAACAATTTTGAAAGCTCTGCTCCTCCTTTACAGTTGTTTCTTTGAAGCTTTTGGAATAATATATGTGTACTGTAGATCATCTGATGATTATGATTATTCTAGTTGAAACTATATTATATAGGACAGCAAGAAATATCAATATATTTTCTCTTTTATTGACTGTCATTAAAGGTACATAGTGAATTATACTGAAATCAATGCCCCTGTCAATAAATGATTATCCATTATCATGCTTTTGTAAGCTTCTCGTAAATCATGACTACTCCTTTTTATAAACTATCATATGCTTTTTGAAGTTATGAAAACACTCCAATGCAAGAGTACTATGTTTCTCTTCAATGTAAAGAGGCTTCTAAAGTTGAAAAGCTTGATATAATGTGAAAAAATGTAAAGCAGAGCTGAGACAAAGCACCTAACTTTGAAATAAGGCTACTCATATTATTATGTTCTTAGTTTTAGCAGCTCCTTAATGACTATTCTAACATTGTAAAGAACTCTCGTATGTAACTTGAGAGTGTCTTCCTTGATATTCCGAGCTCAACCCTTATGGGAGCCCGTTTTACTCCACATATTCGATAAAATGATTATGAATGTAATGAACCTGTTCCTACACAGTGAACAAAAATGTTAGCAAAATAAAAGAAGCTGAAAGTCTTCTCTTTTCTCCTTATGCTCTTTGAATTTTTGTAATCATCTGATGGATGCCTGAATAGATGTAAATTATATTTCTACTGGCAATGTAAGCATATGATTGATTTTGATTCATCATTGCATAGAGTTAATCTCTAACATCATTTTCGTTCATGCTGCAGGACAACTCAAAGAGAGTGAAAACGCGAAACCTGGAAAGCTTCAACAACATCAATGAAAGACATCGAGCATCATGAGTTCCATCATTACAGGAAATGATGAACCACTTTCCTTTCTATGTTTATTTTGTCAACAGTTGTATAGCATACAAACTATTTTTGTACCTATCGTTTGATTATGTTAATCAAATTCTGCTACTCCCACAACTTGTGTGGGATTTTGGTTTGCACATTATGAATAAAGCAACAAAAATTATGCAATATCGTGATATTATTTTTGAAGTTTTTTTGCATAATATCATTGAAATATACATTGTTATCAATCAATGCATGATATGAGTACTTTAGCAGAATTTTTTTAGCAACTTGTGTACCTTTTAGCTTGAATTTACAATTCAGCTCTACCTATTTGAGTTGGTAGTGAAAAACAGGTAACACCACCTTCAAGCCATTCTTTGAAACCAACATGGAATCAGAATATACATGGTACTCTAACTAATCCATGCCCTCAACTAACTAAAAACCAACTTTCAAAACAAGTAATCGTTGCATTTCAAATTTGTTGCTTTAAGCAACTTACAAATTTGCAACTTTAAACTCCTCCAACCTAATGACCTCTAAACCCACACAAATGGCTTATAAATAGCCTTATTATATCAACAAAACTCCATTCTTTCACACTCATATACAAATTCACATAAATTTCCCTTCAAAGGCTAAAAAGACAACTTCTAGTGCAAGATTGAAATTTTCACATTTTTTATCACTAGACCCAAAAGTCACCCTAAAACATACCTAATGGTCTTAATTGACCTTATTCAAGACAAAGTATGCTCAAAATACCCACAACAACTTATTGACCAACCTATTCACCATCAGATAATCACTAAAACCACTAAACTAGACCTTCTTCATCAAATGGAGGAACAAGGTGCTCTACACCAATGATCATACACTTTTTGTGTGGAATACTCAGACTTCTCAACCATCATTTGTATATTTCTCTTTTCCATTGTTTTGCATTCCATCATAAGGGATCAAGCCAGTTGAACGCAACTTGGATCAATTCCACGTGTTTGGGTGCGAAAGAGGACCATTTCTAGTGTAAACCTACCTATCGGGACATGTTGGAGTAGTTACTTTGGTCACATGAATTCCAAAATGAAATTTGCACCACTTTGCAACTTTGCACTGCTTCAATTTGACACTTTTTCCATCAAGTGAAAATTCACTGTCACGGGAAAACCGATCTAAGATAGCCAAAACTAAGAGAGGTTTTTGTAGAGGGGCCAACGCAATCCTATAGGATCAGACGAGAAGTTTCTAAGTGTCATGGTATCTGGGTAATAGCATGCTAAATTTTGCAGCCATTTAGCACTTTGAACCCTTAAAGGATCGATCCAGTTGAACATACCTCAGAGTAATTCTGCATGTTTGGGCGCAAAAGAGGACCATGCCTAGCATAAACATACCTATTCAAATATGTTGGAATATTCCACTTGGTCACATGAGTTGCAGAATGAAAGTTGCACCACTTTGCAACTTTGCACTACTTGCATTTGATGCTTTTTCCATCAAGTAAACATCTGCCGCCATGGCAAAACCACTCTGAGATAGGTTTTTGTAGAGGGACCCAACATGATCCTGTAGGATCAGATGAGAATTTTCTAAGCATCACGGTATCTGAATAATAGCATGTTGAATTTTGTAGCCAATTTGCATTTTGGACCCTTAAGGGATCGATTTGCTTGAATGTACCTCAGATTGATTCTGCGTGCTTGTGTGTGAAAGAGGACCATGCCTAGCATAAAAATACCTATTCAAACGCGTTGGAATAGTCTTCTTGGTCACACGAGTTACAGAGCAAAAGTTGCACCACTTTACAACTTTGCACAACTTGAATTTGACATTTTTTCTATCAAGTGAAAATCTGCTGCCACAAGAAAACCACTCTGAGATAGCCAAACCGAGAGAATTTTTTATAGAGGGGGAAAACATAATCCTATAGGATCAGATGAGAATTTTCTAAGCATCATGGTATTTGAGTAATAGCATGTTGAAGTTTGCAGCCATTTAGCAGTTTGGACCCTTAAGGGATAGATCCGATTGAACATACCTCAGAGTGATTTTGCTTATTTGGGTGTGAAAAAGGACCATGCCTAGTGTAAAAATACCTATTCAGACATGTTGGAATAGTCTGCTTGGTCACACGAGTTGCACGGAAAAAGTTGCACCACTTTGCAACTTTGCACTGCTTGCATTTGACACTTTTTCTATCAAGTGAAAATCCATCACCACGAGAAAACCACTCCAAGATAGCCAAAGATGAGAGAGATTTTTGTAGAGGGGCCCAACATAATCTTGTAGGATCAGATGAGAAGTTTCTAAGCATCACGGTATCTGAGTAATAGCATGCTAAAGTTTGCAGCCATTTAGCACTTTGGATCCTTAAGGGGTCGATCCAGTTGAACATACCTCAGAGCGATTCAGCGTATTTTGGTGCAAAAGAATACCATGACTAGCATAAACATACCTATTTTTACGTATTGGAATAGTTCGCTTGGTCACACAAGTTGCAGAGCAAAATTTGCACCACTTTGCAACTTTGCACTACTTGCATTTGACACTTTTTCCATCAAGTGAAAATCCGCCGCCATGGGAAAACCACTCCGAGATAACCAAAACTGAGAGAGGTTTTTGTAGAGGGGCCCAGCATGATCCTATAGGATTAGATTAAAATATTCTAAGCATTAGGGTATCTGAGTAACAATATGTTGAAGTTTGCATCCATTTAGCACTTTGGACTCTTAAGGGATCAATCCGATTGAACGTAGCTCAGGGTGATTCCGCATGTTTGAGTGCGAAAGAGGACCATGCCTAGCATAAAAATACATATTTGGATGTATTGGAATAGTTCACTTGGTCACATGAGTTGCAGAATGAAAGTTGCACCACTTTGCAACTTTGCACTACTTGCATTTGACGCTTTTTCCATCAAGTGAAAATCCACCACCACGGGAAAACATAGCCAAAACCAAGAGAATTTTTTGTAGAGGGTCCCAACACAATCCTATAGGATCAGATGAGAAATTTCTAAGTGAAAGGGAATAATTTTTATGGGGTTTGTGTTGCTTCCCTTGTAGATTTTGATGGAAAAGGGCATGAAAAATGAGGTTTCACCCTAGGGTTTGATAAAATATTGCATGTAGAGGTTGGGTGATTGTATTTTGAGTTTGTGTAGGTGACTTTAAGAAGGTATGAGGTGTTTTCATTTTATACTAAGGTGTGGAACCATTCCTTTCAATAAACCCTCCTTATACTAGCATAAAATAAGGGTTTTTGTTTGGCATGGTGGAGTGAGTTTGTCCTGAGAAAAATTATGGATTTGAGGGTTTGGATACATGATAATTGTTGCCCCAACAAGTTAAGGGGGTTTTTGAATGTTTAAAGGTATGTTCCTTTGTAAATTAGGCCTAGTTAGTCTAATGAGGACAACGAAGAAGGTCATTTTTGATGCACATGCTCTAAGACAACCACTATTGATTTTGAAGCATGTGTTTTAACTCAATAATATCTATCTAGATCAGTCATTTTTTTGTGAAGTCATTTGAGAAGTTTTCCTCAAAACACCACTTAGAGCCACACTTTTCACTTGAAAATTCATCATAAAACCATTTAGCAGCAACTCCACCTTTGTTTCTTCAATTCCCCTACACAAATAAACACACACAAACATCTAAAAAATCCTAATACTAACTTACTCCACTAATCTAAACTATCAAATTTGGTGGAGTAGTCATTATTGGTTTACAAAGCGATTTGAGAAAAATTAGTTCAAACTAATGATAAACTCAATGGATACCCTCCTAAAAAGATTCAAATGAAAGATACTTCACTATTCTACCTTAAACAACAAGATTCAAGGCCTTAAACTACTATAGAGGTCATACAAGTTAATGAACAACTAGAAAAACTCATAAAATCACTAAAATATGGACTTTATTGATTGTAAATATTCAAGAATATAAAATATCTATGTTTTTCTCGACCTTACATGCTTTATATCACTTCTCTAATCACGTAATGACCCTTTTGAGACTTTTAATACATTACATATGACCTTTACATGACCTTTTTCACATTGTTTATATTTCAAAATTCAAATTTTGCAAATTTGCCTATTGAAGGCATTTACAGAACAAGGTGCTACTGCATCAAACATGAACTCCAAAATTGCAGTATTTGAGTAAATCTCATTATAGCGTATGTGCAGGATCATGATGGGCCAAAAAGTGGCAATGAGAAAAAAATCGCGTTTTGGATCGACTCAAAAACGCGAAAACACCAAGTTGACTTTTCTAGGTTCGGGTGTCAGTACATTTAGCCGAACCAAAGCCCAAACCTAGTTTCTACAAATCAGATATCCGATTTGTGGAAACATTATATAAAAACACAGCCGACTCTTATAACTTCATTTCTCACAGTTTGCACGTGGGCGCACAAAGAAAAGAAAAAATCCGATATCCGCTTCTATCAGATATCCGATTTCAAAGGTAAGTATTTGGTTTTTTAAATGTTGTAATTGATTTTTCAAGTAGATTCTCTTAATTTGAAGTAGTTTTTATGAATTTTTTTAATCAAAAATAGGGTTTTCTATTGATTTTTATCAAAAACTAGAGTTTACATTGAATTTTTATTAAAAATTAATGTTTCTAAATGGATTTTGATTAAAAAATAGTTTTGTTGATGTATTTATATCAAAAATTAGAGTTTGTTATGGATTTATGTGAAAAAGTAGGGTTTTTTATTATTATTATTAAAAACTAGGGTTTTTCTACAATAATTTCATTTATATTGTGTAATTTCAATTTAAAGATTAATTAGTTTTTAACTTTAATCAGGTATTATGGCTGAGAATGAAAATCCACAAATGTCAAACGCTCCACCACCTCCATGGCCAAATGCTCCACCACCTCCACAACCACCAATTGAAGACTTAATTGGTGAAAAATTGGGGCAATTGAGGGGCATTTGTGAAGTTTATAAGACAATCCCTCGATTGAGAGATATACCACACATTGAAGGAAATAATTAAAAATATAGAAACCCTCTCCACCCAACATAATTCCTTTCATTCGTGGTGAGAAGACATGAGGGAATATTATGGATGTGGATTGTCTTAAAATGATGTGAAAGATCTCCAAATAACCAAAGCCCAAATAGCCTCTTTATTCATTAACCCCCATATCGGTTTGCCAATGAATGTTAATAAAACAAAACTTTCTATAAAATGGTGCATGCATAGGGACATTGTAGCTAACTTTTGGGATCATTGGTGTATGGTTTTTGATAAACCACTGAACAATAATTCTAATATACCATTTTACTTTATTAAAAAATTATATGTTGAGTTTGTGTTAGCGCATCATTGACATTAAACCCTTCCAGGGCGTCGATGGAGGTATGCCCTAGGATAGACCAGGAGTAGTTAGGGTAGTCTCGCCCCCAAATGTTCCCCTTCCTCCCCTTCCTTCGCCACCTCCAATATATCATCCAGAGATTATCTAGGATTCAGCCACACAGACTATTCAGGCTATTCACTCTTTGAGTGGTCATTTGCTTTTGCATGCTACTACAGTAGCTCAACCACATTCTGGTGATGTTGGTGAAGCCTTGAGTGTTGTTTCATCATCCTCCTCAGGTCCACATATTTTTGTGTCACATATTTGCACTATGTGCCGCCAGATATGCTTGGGTCCTCTTGTACAGCCCGCTAAGCATCCCTTGGACACTTCTGATTATGACCTCCATGATTTGGACATTATAGATCAGTCATAGGGGAGTGGAGCGCACCCTACAGTGTCATCTCATGCTAGAGAGGGAGATGTTGGAATACTGACACAGGTAAGATTTAAGTTGTAATTTCATAACTTGCATTTTTTTTAAATGAATATTAATGAGAGATAGTATCAAGTACTAATATTTATTTACATGGTCTTTTTAACAGTTGATGTCTAAGGAGGAGCTCACATGGGTGACTGATAGCACCCTTAGGGCCATTTCATTTTGCTTGGACACACACACAATATATATTTTCGCACTCACTCTTTTACATTTTATATTATATACTTGCTTGTCATTTGAATCGTCATTAATGAAATTATATAATAACTTATTTGCTTATCTTATTTTCCTCTTGTAGGAAGTACTTAGTGCGAGTGAGGTGCAACCTCGTCCAGACTATGGAGGCACAAACTTAGATAAGGAGAAGGTAATGGAACTCAAATTGGATTGAATTAAGATTTTTAAGATCTTATATTGATTATACATACATCGACATAGATTGGTAGTTTCATATGTACTTGTCAATTTTATGTGCAGGTAATTATGAGCTATATAGATTTGTTGACAAGTGACACACTACCTAAAGGAGTAGGTGTTGAAACACCTCAAGGAGGAGGTGTCGAAACACCTGAAGGAGATAAAGAAAAAGATCAACCTAAAGAGGTATGTGTTTATTTTATTTTGTGTTTGGTAAATATGTTCCTATTACCAATAATCGTATGCTAACTTGGATCAATTTTATGTTTTTGTTCACATATATAGATTGGCATTTCAAATGTTGGTTTGGTATATTCTAGGACTCCTGACCCTTTGAAGAGACGTATATTTCAGGTAATCAAGATTTCAATTTTAGAGTTCAATTAAAATTCAATGTATATTGATTTTGATGTTAATTATTCGATTTTAAATTATATAGTATAACTAATCTCAATTGTGGTTTGATTTTTTCTTGTGCAGCTACCTTCAGAGCCAACGAGTGCTTCAAAGAGGCTCCATTTTGATGATCCACCAGTAGTTTAGGATGAGATAGACATTTTGGCATGTAAATTTTGAATACATATTGAGATGGCATATGGCACATTTTGTAAAACTTGGTTTGAGTTGGTGTTGATGCGATTTTTGTATATGGGCATACACTTGATTATTGGATAATTTGATATATAGAAGTTGACAATCGAAATTTAATTTTTTCCTCATGTGCATGATTAAAATCTTTGAAAATTTTATCTTGAGCAATGTTTAAATATCAATGTACAATAGCATAAAAAAAAATGGTTATATTATGTAGTTTATATTTATATCGTTGATTACATTGCATTACACATCTTTCAAACTCAAATCATTACTTCACATTGCATATATAACAACTAGATGTTCATAGATGAAAAAATTTCAATTACAATATAGTTTTTACAAAGTCAACCTAAGCACTTATGCAATTACTTCGCATTGCATAGCTAAAAACTATGAGTAGTTGTCAATTGCATTTGTTTGTCATTGAATTCTATGAGACCACATTTCTTTGAAGTTTTTTTTCAAATAGTCCACTGCCTTGTCTATGCTACCACATTTTTCATACATGATAGCGATCACATTAATTTGTAATAAATTAAATGATAGCCTATGGCTATTTAATTTATGCTCATTTTATTTAAATGGATGAGGCCAACCTTCCTTGATATTATTTTGTAATTTATTATTTTCAAGAGAGGTCGACCTCCTTGAAGAGTCACCTTATTTTTTATAAATACAAGGCGATGTTTGTTCATTTCCTCAATCAAGTTCATTCAACATAATTCACATTCCAAGCAGAAGTTCACACTTGAGTAGTAGCGCTTCATCTTGCAGCAGCAGGCCGATTTCAAGGAGAATCATATTCGATTGTATCTTTGCATCTAGGAGAGGTGCTATTATTCATTGTATCAAATTCAGCCATGAGCTGGGCCTGAGTTGTAAGAAAATTTCTTGTTGTGTTTATTGTCTTATGTGTTGCATTTTTTGAGTGCTTTCAGTTGTATTATTTGATCATTAAAACACTTACATGGTATCAGAGCGGGTTTGAAAAAGATTGTGTTGGGACCAGTTATTGCAGCGATACCTCTATTCCCTCTTTTTTTTTGTCTATCTTTATCTTAGTCAAGATGTTGAATGATCTTAAAATTGAGGATAGACTAGAAGGAGCATCAAACTTCACTTCATGGAGATTCAAAATTATGCTCACTTTGGAGGAAAACGAATTGGTTGCGTGTGGAGAGAAAATTTTCCGAACCTACGGATGAGGAAGAGAAAGTTCAATGGAGGAAGAAATATATCAAGGAAAAGAAGATTTTAGTTGATTCCATGAAGGACCATATTGTTCCTATCATCTCTAAGTTGAAGACAGTGAGAGAAATGCTTAAGACTTTGGGGATATGTATGAGATCAACAACACAAGTCGTGCTCTAGCCTTGAAGCAACAACTTCATCATGTTAAGATGGCGGAAGGAGAATTTTTCATTAGCTACTTCATGAAGATTTCCAAATTGAGAGATCAACTCTCTACCATTGGTCATATTCTTGATGACAAATATTTGACCATGTTGGCTCATAATGGTCTTCCTTCATCTTGGGAATCTTACATTCAAGGAATCATATTTTCTCGAAGTCAGTCAACTTGGATTTAACATTGGTAGCTCCGCAAACCTATTCAAAATAGAGTGATCTGAAGAGGACATCCCTAAATCTCTACAGAGGTGTGAAATTGTAAAGTGGTGCAAATTTTATTCTCAAACTCGTACGACCAAATGGATTGTTCCAACACATCTAGATGGGTACGTTTACGCTAGGTATGGTCCTCTTTTGCACCCAAATACGCCGAATCACTCTGAGCTTCATTGGACCGTTGATTTCCCTTAAGAGTCCAAAGTGCTAAAAGGAAAAAATCATTGACAGACTATTCCTCACAAACTGTGATGCTTATAGACTCTTTGTCTAATGATATGGGATTGTGATGGGACCATCTACAATAACCTCTCAGTTTTTTCTATCTCGAAGGCGTTTTCCCGTGGTGATGAGTTTTCAGTTGAGGGAAAAGTTGTTAGATGCAAGCAATGTAAAGTTACAAAGTGGTGCAACTTTCATTTTCAAACTCAGACAACCAAATAGACTATTCCAACACGTCCGGATGGGTACGTTTATGCTAGGTATGGTCCTCTTTTGCACCCAAATACGTCGAATCACTCTGAGCTGGATTGGACTGATGATTTCCCTCATAGTGATACTTAGAGACTCTTCGTCTGATGATATGGGATCGTGTTGGGACCATCTACAATAACCTCTCTCAGATTTTTCTATCTCAAAGGCATTTTCCCGTGGTGATGAGTTTTCAGTTGAGGGAAAAGTTGTTAGATGCAAGCAATGTAAAGTTGTAAAGTGGTGTAACTTTCATTCTCAAACTCGTATGACCAAACAGACTATTCCAACATGTCTGAATGGGTAGGTTTACACTAGGTATGGTCCTCTTTTGCACCCAAATACGTTGAATCACTCCAAGCTCCATTGGACCGACGATTTCTCTTAAGAGTCCAAAGTGCTAAAAGGAAGCAATCTTTGACGGACTATTTCTCGGAAACCGTGATGCCTACAAAATCTTCATCTAAGGATATGGGATCGTGTTGGGACCATCTACAGTAATCTCTTTCGGTTTTTTCTATCTCGAAGGCGTTTTCCCATGGTGACGAGTTTTTAGTTGAGGGAAAAGTTGCCAAATGCAAGCAGTGTAAAGTTGCAAAGTGGTGCAACTTTCATTCTCGAACTCATACAACCAAACAAACTGTTCCAACATATCTAGATGGGTACGCTTATTCTAGGTATGGTCATCTTTTGCACTCAAATACGTTGAATCACTCTGAGCTGCATTGGACCGGCGATTTACCTTAAGAGTCCAAAGTGCTAAAAGGAAGTAATCTTTGATGGACTATTCCTTGGAAACCGTTATGCTTAAAAACTCTTCATCTAATGATATGGGATCATGTTGGGACCATCTACAATAACCTCTCTTGGTTTTTTCTATCTTGAAGGCGTTTTCCCGTGGTGATGATTTTTCAGTTGAGGGAAAAGTTGCCAAATGCAAGCAGTGTAAAGTTGCAAAGTGGTGCAACTTTCATTCTCAAACTCATACGACCAAATAGACTATTCCAACATGTCCAAATGGGTACATTTATGCTAGGTATGATCCTCTTTTGCACTCAAATACATCGAATCACTCCGAGCTACATTGGACCGACGATTTCCCTTAAGAGTCCAAAGTGCTAAAAGGAAGCAATCTTTGACGCACTATTCCTCAGAAATCGTGATGCTTACAAACTCTTCGTGTGATGATATGGGATCATGTTGGGACCATCTACAATAAATTCTCTTGATTTTTTCTATCTCAAAGGTGTTTTCTCGTGGTGATGAGTTTTCAGTTGAGGGAAAAGTTGTCAAATACAAGCAGTGTAAAGTTGCAAAGTGGTGCAACTTTCATAATCGAACTCGTACGACCAAATGAACTATTCTAACATGTCTGTATGGGTACATTTATATTAGGTATGGTCCTCTTTTGCACCCAAATACGCCGAATCACTCTGAGCTGCATTGGACTGACGATTTCCATTAAGAGTCCAAAGTGCTAAAAGGTAGCAATCTTTGATGGACTATTCTTTGAAAACCATGATTCTTACAGACTCTTCATCCAATGATATGGGATTGTGTTGGTACCATCTACAATAACCTCTCTCATTTTTTCTATCTTGAGGGCATTTTCCCCTGGTGATGAGTTTTCAATTGAGGGAAAAGTTGCCAAATGCAAGTAGTGTAAAAGTGCAAAGTGGTGCAACTTTCATACTTAAACTCATATGACCAAACAGACTGTTCCAAAATGTTTGGATGGGTACGTTTACGCCAGGTATGGTCCTCTTTTGCATCCAATTACATCGAATCACTCCGAGCTGCATTGGACCGACGATTTCCCTTAAGAGTCCAAAGTGCTAAAAGGCAACAATATTTGATGAACTATTCCTTAGAAACCATGATTCTTATAGACTCTTCATCTGATGATATGGGATAGTGTTGGGACCATCTAAAATAATCTCTCTCGGTTTTTTCTATCTCGAAGGCATTTTCCCGTGGTGATGAGCTTTCAGTTGAGGGAAAAGTTTCCAAATGCAAATGATGTAAAGTTACAAAGTGGTGCAACTTTCATTCTCAAACTCGTACGACCAAACACATTGTTACAACACATCTGGATGGGTACGTTTACATTAGGTATGGTCCTCTTTTGCACCCAAATACGCCGAATCACTTTGAGCTGCATTGGATCGATGATTTCCTTTAATAGTCCAAAGTGCTAATGTCAATGAAATGTGGGGGCAGAAAGATTTAAGATTGGATCAAGATTCTGCAAGTCCTAGATCTTGCATCATAAAACTCTTACCCAATCAACTTGAATCAATTACATGGGAAATTAAATTCAAATGAACTTTTTACATTTTTATTTTTCGAAAAAGTGGCAAGCCACTATAATTTTTTATATATAAATAGGATATATTACAAAACCTGGTTCAAATGAGCATACCGATAGGAAAGAACCAGGAAGAAAACCTTCGGTTGTAGCTCGATTAAGTACAAAAATATTTTTACATTTTAAACATACCCTTTATACAATGCCAGACATTTGACCTGTATTTCAAAAAACATCACTGGATATAGATTATGCCTATACACAGTTATGACCTTTTTACATTGTTTCACATTTCAAAATTTTCCTATTTGAGGCATTCAGGGCATAGTCTTCCACAAAAGTAGTATGTTGGCGTTTTGGAGTGACAAGCACTTGTACAAACCATCAAGGTAGCAGTTAAACTACATACAATAGAAAATATGCTTAGAATAACCAATCTATATTATTGTAATTTGTCGCATACCTCTCCAAAAGGATTAGAGTTGCCTATTGTTGCAGCAGGTCCACGATCAATCATGCCGGGAATATCACAAAATTTGTCAAATGATAAATCTATATTGTCACAACAAAAAATATGCTTAAGCATTGTACCTTCCATTCTTGAATATGCTATTCAAGTGTGCCTGAAGGGTTGTCTCTTTGCCTAAGAGTATCCAATATTGCTTCATGATCAGCATTACTAAGTGTCCATAGTTGTTTTGTCTTTGTTTTGGCATGATGCTTCAAAAACTTAACATTCGTTGCTATAACAAGGTGTGAATACATGAGAATGGTTTTTTGTTTCTCGTAGTCTTCAAATGCAGGTATACCATTCTTTCTAATCATATATATTCGCAACCAAGTTCCTACAACCACAACTAAACCTATATGATACACGAACCCATAATCATCTTCCATTGATTGTGTTAACTTGTGCTTTACCCGCACACATCGAGCCAACCAATATTCTAATCTCTCTTCATTCCCCTATGGTGCAACAACTACAAAAACATGTCCTAGATGTAGTAGATAAAGGAGTTAGATACTGTGGAACCCATGTATCCACCCACTCAGTTGACTCGCATTGATCCCACTCTTATTGAATACAACTCTGACAAAAACAAGCCAACTTTCGTGTCCAAATGGTCCATGTGCTTGCATCTGAGCTTCGAAACGAATGCATCTTTGAAGAATATTTGATTGTATGACAATCCAATTTTCCTCCCACTGTACCCTCCTACACCAACCAAAAATATCTGTGCACTGTTGAATCAAGCATCCCTCCTTGTGACAATGCTGAACTACACCAATCAACAATAGAACATGCATCACTAAATTTTTCTCCTGAAATATTCAATTTCTCCTTAACTAAAGCTCTCTTTACACATGCACCTGCTCCATCATGCTCCCCTTTCCCATGCCCAGCTTAAAAAAAACTCCAAATATTAGGTACACCCCTTTCTACATGCATTCTTGAAATGACCTGTGCAGTTATCTGACCAAATCAGATGTTGGCCTAGTGCTATATTATGCTCCTGCAAGAACTCAAAAAAATTCTTCAAACAATGTTGGACATACTCAGACGAGTGATATCTATCATCACTCATATAAAAATGATACCCTCTAATCATCTTTCAATCCTCTTCTGTACTATCAGGTGCATGTCTAAACATTATGTGGACAAAAATAGCAATCTAAATGGAATTGTAATACTGAGATTCTACCTAATTTTGTGGTTGCAATGTGTAGTTTTCAGAAAAATCAACAACTGATATAATAGTGCCAATCGGAAAAGAGTCCTTACATATCCTAAATTGTTGATCCAAACACTGAGACCTATTGCTATGCCTTGAACATTTGTAGAAAATATTGTCCTTAAAATCTGAAATAAAATCAGCAACACTACATTCTTTTGTAACCAACTTGCATCTAGAACCTTCACCTCCACTCTGCAAAGTATATTTGACTATCTCATATCTCTTTTTCTCAACAAGATTCTTTCCAAATTCATCTTCGGAACCCTCATGAAAACATTGAACAAACTTTGACAAGCCACCACATTGTGAGCACTTTGTATTTAAACAATCATTTCTATAGAAAAAGGAACCATCATCCCTAGAACATAAAAATAGATCTAGCAAGTCCCTTGATGATTTCAGAAGATGCATTGCACCACACTCCTACAACATTTCATTAGTATGCAAAGTAGAACGGATATAGCATAATAGTTCATGGTACGTTGAAAACTCTACATGATATTTGCAACAACAAGTATTATTAAATAGTAAGAGGTACACAATAAAATGGCTTCAAACCTTCAAAAGTTCTTTGCGAGATTCCATATTTGGATCTGTTTGAATAAAAAATTTGAACAACACTGTTTGGCTTGATTCCAAGAAATATTTAGGATGTGGTGTACAGTCTCAACTACCAATTCTTAACTTTAAAACATCATTTGCATTGGGTGATACTCTAGAGTTATCACACTATTTTTTTTGAATTGCCTTCTTTACATTATCGGTTAGCTTCTTATAAACACGTGGAAGCCTCCCGGAAAAATCCCATGTATCATTTTGAAGATGGTCATCTATTATTTATCTTCTTGCAAGTGCTCTATCCAAAGTTTTATGATTTAAGTCAAAATCAATACAAGTTTGAGAGAGGGAGAGTGGGAGATTGAGAGAGGGAGAGGGAGAGGAGAGATAGAGGGAGGGAGAGAGGAGGGAGGGATAGGGAGAGACATGGAGAGGGGTAGGGGGAGGAGAGGGAGGGGGAGGGGTAGGAGAGAGGCGGAGAG